>CM053507.1:8581650-8665412 GCA_028627145.1 Eidolon dupreanum
CAGAGAAAGGAGAAAAGGCCTAATCACCTCTGGAGTAAGATGCTTTCATAATAGTTGTTCAGTGAGGTTTCAGGATTTTTATCAATGAATGATGGTTGGATGTCTTCCACTTTTCTCATTTCTGAGTGGATGGAGGGAGACAGCAAAGCTGCATCTGCTCACAACTCTACTACTTGCTCTCTATTGTGTAATTAGGAAGGCTTCTTGTTTCATATCTTAAATTGAGACACTGAAGCAGACCTGAGGTTTTATAGCATGCAGTTATTTAGAAAATTGCCTTGGGGTTGAGTCATTTGGCTCTTATCTTTTTACTCTCTATATTTTCCATTATTTTTCCCTCTCTGATTTACAGTGTGCAGACTTCCTTAGACTGGCTGTTTTCTACCATCATTTCTACCATTTTAACTGTTTAGCATTGGAAAAATATTTCTTATAGTCAACTTTAATTAATCTGTTGGCAATTGCCACCTGAATCCACAAATAGAATTTAAAAATCAAGATAACGAAATATACTGATTGAGATAGAGTCTCTTCTAATATTCTATAGATAAAAGGGAATTATTTAAGCACACTTTTGAAAAGAACAGATATCAAATGCTTGCAAAATAACATTTTTGTCAGCTAATTGTAAATGAATGAGAAATATATGAATTAAGTTTTAATCAAAAACATGCTCATTCATAAATCAAACAAAATTTGTTTAGCAAAGTATTATTTTATTTCATCAATATCAAAACAATTTGAGTGTTTTTTTTTCAAAAATAAAAAGTCACAGAATATTCATTATTTTACAAACTAAAAAAAAAATCATGAAAACATGAAGTGACTTCTACAGAAATAATAATCAAGTGAAGAAGATTGCAATCTTGATAGCCCATGGATTATTTCAAATCTAATTACCTGAAGATAAATAACATCATGTTCTGAAAACTAGAAGTATGTTGGAAAAGACAGGAAAATATTAAGAACCCAAGACATGAAATTATGCTGCTTACTGTTAAATATAAAAAGGGAAGATTTTTTTTTACAAATAATTTAAAAATACACTTCATATTAATACAAATTAGCATTCATCGAACTTAACATATGAGAATAAAATGTAGTGTTTATCACTGGTTTCAAACAGTAGTTAAACAATTTGACTCTAGGTCTTATAAAAATAAATAAAATTCTATCTTAATTTGTTTGGAACTAGAGGTAAAGATATAAGATGATCTTATTAGTGAGGACTTTTTGATTTAGCCATAGAAACTCATCCTATCTTAGACAAAAACATTACAAAATTCTAAACGAAAAGAAATATGCTATGTCTCAACAATGGAGAAGTCCTGGTCACGAGCTCATTTTTGTCATGGCAGAGTCTAGGGGTTTATTTCCTGACTCACTTTCCTTGTCTGTGTTAGCCTTTTTCTCAGGCAGTATTGCATAAAATAGCTGTGAAAAGCTTCTAGCTCCTAGGTTCCCAACATAATACCATCAGGGGAAAACAACCATCTCCTTTAGGACAGTTCTAGGAAAGAATCTAGGACAGTGCAATGCTGTCATGTGTTCATTTTCAGATATGCTTCAGTCATCGGCGAAGTCATGGTAACCTAGAGAGGAAGGAGCCGTATCAGCACCATCCAAACTAGATAGACTTAGGGTGGAGGCATCAGTTTCTCAGCAAATAGGGTTGATAGTTCCAAAAGAAATGAAAAAAGATATTAAATAGAGGGTCACAGGGAGGAATATTTGATTTTTTTTTCAGTACACCTACAGTTTGAATAACATCATTGGCATTTTTCACTATTCCGATGCATTATACTATATTAATTGTTATTTTAAATATGATAAAGATGTATGACCTATTGTTCCTTGACTGTTTAATTTCATTTTTCTTCAAAATGTTCTAATGTGTTTTAATTAAATGCGGATAGGGGCAGTGGATTCTTCACTCTTGGAATTTTTTCTTAGATTCTTTTTGTTTTCCTTTAAGATTGCTTTATTATTTTCTTCCTTCTTCTCTTTCCATTAATCTGTAATGAAGCTGGGGTAGGAAGCCCAGCCCTGAGCCTCCTTCCTCAGAAAATTTGGAGGCCAAAGCCAACAGGCAGAGATCTCAAAGAAGAAAGATATGGATAGGGTAACTGAGGCCATATCTGCTTAGGCTTGAAGAGAAATCTCTCCTTGAGTTTCTTTTCTGAACTATCCTTATCATCAGAGAGGTAAGATTCCAGTAGCCAAGGTCAGCCAGATGGGGTCAGGGCCAGGGGAAAGGAGCCCAGGAAATAATATGATCAGTCTCTAAAATACATGAAATTAGTTGTGGAATCTCATGCTATGCAATAAGAAAGAGAAAAAAATAAATAAATAAAACTGAGTGCATAGGGTTTGGGACACAGCCCCGATTAGTGATGAAGTCTATTGGCTGTGTATCTTCTACTATTTCTGAAATCAGAACAGGGCTAGTTGAGGATTCTGAGATCATGATTGTTATTTTTATATTCTTTCTGATAACAGAAAGACTAGTCATACAAGTTACTTTCTATGTGGTTCATATTAACTATTCAATTTGTTTTGTGGCTTTTTGGACAACTTAAAAAAGAATAATTTCCATGGAGAGAAAAAAAAATTAGGGGTGATTAAAAAAAATAAATCGAAATATAAAAAATGTTTTCAGATTTTTTTGTCATATTTTTAAAAATTCTATTTGCATAGTATTAAGTAATTTAATCCTCTGTGTATATATTACATTCAAATGCAACAAACTAGGCAAACACTGTCTTTGTTAGTGGTACTTAATTTACACGTCCTGTTTATGTTTTCATTTGTACCTCATAGAGTTAAGCAATATTTCTGTAATTCCTATTTTATTTTATGAGTGACTCAGGAAGTATTTACTTTGCCTAAACACATATAGCATAAAATTACTTGTTTGTCATTGAGTCATCAATTTCATCTTCTTTTCGTAAAAGTCTTGCTAGTAGAAATGTCAACACTGTAGCACTAACTACTCATTAGTGGAATGTTTATTTTTGCTAGTATTGTATATAGATGTGTAATAAGGTGAATGATGACAATCATATTTACTAAAATTTTCCAATACTTTTTTTGTGCGACAGTCATTGTTCTAAATATTTTATATGTCTAAGCACTTTTAACCCTTGACACAACCGAATGAAGTAGTTATTATTATCTACATTTTACCAGGAAGACACTGAACTCAAAAAGGTTAGGTAATGGCTGAAGGTCTGGCAGCTCAATAAAATCCCGCAGTTTTCTTTGCTGTTTTATTTTCTAAAGATTTTTTGAATGTGTATTAAAAGAATGCATAAGTCTGTGAAATAAAACTCATTTTTTACAACAGTCTTTGTAATTAATGAATGTTAAGCAATCATATGACATAAAATATACTGTAAGTGCTTTAAAAAGAATAACTTTCTAAAAGTGAGAAAAACGAGGTACAAAAAATAAATATTAAAAATTTTCAAAATGTGCACATAAAATTTTTGTCAGAGTTACAATAACATCATTTGATTAAGAACCCATAATCATTCAATGGATATTTATTTATTAAGCATTTCCTTTCTGGCTGATTCTTTATTTTTTCCTAAAAGACAAGGCAGTTAAGAGATAATTCAGGAACATATAGGCAAGTAGAGTTTAGAATTCATTTTCCATTAAAATAAGTCATTGTTTATTTTGAGGTTCTATTGTTTTTTTCTTTTAGCTTATTGTGGTGCAGTTGACAAAACTGTAAGATATTTAAAGTGTACATCATTGTGATTTGATATTTATATATGTTGTAAAAGGATTCTACTACATAGTTAATGAACACACATTTTTAGTTTGTTTTTTATTTTTACTTTTTTTTTTTTTTTTGAGTAAGAAACTCTAATAATATGTGTTGGTTTAAAACTCAACCACTTTATAATAAGTACAGAATATAACTAAAATATAAGATGGAATGGTTTTTTTTTTTTTTAATAGTTATATGGGGTTTAGAGTGTGTTGGGCTTTTCTTACTATTTATTATTGGAAACTGGATTTCCAAATAATACTCTTCAGAAGGTTCCTTCTAAAGCTGAAATAAATTATATGGTGCCAAAAGATGCTCATCTTACTTCCAGGTGTTCACATCATCATCCCTCTTTATGCAAAACAGCCCATATTGAAGAGCCATGTCAGAAATTTGAAAGGCATATATCTAGGTTCTGACACAAATTGGAATGCACGTGCCAAACTTCCCTTTCTACTCCAAGATTCTATAACCCTCTTTGTTTAACTCCATAGTTAAAGTGTGCACTATGCCTACAGTGTGGTCACCCCACAACTAGCATCATCATTATATCTGTGATTAGTCATTGTTACCCTCAAATAGTCTGATGTTCTGATTTGGCAGTTTAAATGTATCTAGACTTTCGTTTTTTGAAATCACTGTCATCATTTTAATGTGGAAGCATATTACATTGTATGAAATATAAAAGAGGCATAACCCACATCTTTGAGGAGGATATAGTTAAAGATAGGAGATTAAGTCTGCCTGTGAAACAGTTCATTAGTTTACTAAGGGTAGTATATTAAAAACAGATGTGCATAGAATTTACAGAGATCTGAGCACCACACTCTAAACATACTATCCTCTGGGATATCTCATTTAGGGGACAAGACAGCTAATATTTTACAGAAAAGATTTCCCCTTTATAAAATAGGAATTATAATAACTATTCTCATTGGGATGAAAAGAATTATATACAACGATAGAAAGATACCTGGCTCATACTGGGTCCCTGAATGTTTCTTTTGTTATTTTTTATTTGCATTAATAGAAAAAAGAAAAAAAAATCCTAACAGAAAAATCATCTAATAAGTATGAAAATCCATTAGAGATGCTTCATACTTTCATTTCCTCTGTCACTCTAAGTGATGCTTTGATTTTTAATCAAAACCACAAAGACTTGCACAACTCATACATATTATGGAAGAATAGAAAGAAAATGAATAATACGTTGAAAAAAGTTGAAAAAAATGGAAACCTTGAATTAAGTCCATTCTATATTGAAAGAACTTAAATTCAAAATAAAAATATTCACTATGACATAAAATATAGTTTTACTATGGTTCTATTCATGTTAGTCGCTCATGAGGTATATGGCCTTAACCTGAATGTCAATGACATTCTCAATTTATCATAGAAGAATCAACATAGATTATTAGCAAATGATTTGACACATTTTGTGTATATGTTCTTAGTCTTTGAATTTATCATTTAGTATTCACAGTCTGCAATATTGTTTCTGAAAAAAATATAAAATGTGTCTATATATTCTTACAAACTTGAATTATAGAAAATTTGAAGAAAAATTTTAAATATTATTTTAAAGAAATATTGTTTTAATACTTTCTAAAACGTGGAATACTAAATGACAAATAACTTGAAATATTACAATATTAATTATCTATTGAGCCTAACTTACTAAATTTATATGATATTAAATACATTATTTTTACACAAATAGTTCTCAATTGCTTAATAATCTGAACTTGTTTAAAAGAATAAATATTTATTTGGAAATTTTTTTTTGCTATGATACTGATTTTGTGGGAAACTTTTGAAAAACATTATTAAGAAATGTCTACGAAAAAACTACCTTGCAGTGAGAATCAAAATTTGTAGATATTTCTAGGCAATTTTAATATTTAAGGCAAAAATTACTTGACATTTATTTTTGTGTTTAGTATAGGGAGGGATAACTAGAACAAAAATAACATTCTTTCTCAATAACAATGAGTTTTTCAATAACTAACATTTATAGGCAAAAAATTCTGCTTTACTTAACATAATTGAGATTTTGTCAATTTCTCATTATCTCAAAAGTGGAAGAGATCCTGAAAACTGATACAAACCTCTAAAGAGTAGAAATTAATTTATTTTTCTTGTACAGATGCAAGACTATAAAAATGTGACATCATTCAGATTTAAGAAATATATATCTGCAATATATATATATGTATATACATATATGTATATATGTATATGTATATACACATATATATGTATATTTACATCTACAGCATCTGATGTTCTTAGGTGGTCTCTCATCCAAGAGAACCAGGCCTGATCCTGCTTAGCTTCTGAGATCAGATGAGATCGGGCACGTTCAGGGTGGCATAGCCATAGACTCTTAAGCAATATATTTGAAACATTAGTGTTATAACTGGTGGGTAATGAAGAATGATTAAAAATTATAACTAATTAGATGGCTGAGCCTATATCAACCACTATAATTCATTAGATTAACTTAAAAAGTAGAAAATCAATATTATTAAATTATTAAAAATTCATTTCTACATATAAACATATATTTAATAATATATTCTTTGCTGAATGTATCATTCTAGTTTTAGCTCAAAAATGATTAATAATTTGTATGAGTTGCTGCTTACAACTCAACCCCTATAAAGATTTCATGATAAATTTTCATATTGGGTCAAATTAATAGTTGCATAACCAAATGTTTTGTTTCTGAATGACGCCAAAGGACATTTAATTAAGATGGGGAAAAGACTGGCCATACCACTTATCCCTGGAGAATCCTGTTTATATTTTTTTCATTCAAATCTGAATTCTCTCTTTAGTTTACTTTTTCTTAAGCCAGTTTCCTAATACTATCAAAATATTTTCATAACCTTGAGATTTTTCTGTAATAAATTACTTGTGTATACACATACTCTCTTGTTCATACTTTTTTGCCCTTTAAAACATGATATAAATATATACACACACATACACACACACACACACACACATACATACATACATACATACAGGCTGGCATCAGTTTTCCATGAATGGCAGTGATTTATATTTGCTTTTTTTTTTTTTTTCAATTCCTTATTAGAGTTTCAATGAGGCCTCTTGGATCTCAAGCGCTATCATATAGCAGTTTCTATTAACTGAAAAAAATAATTAGATTCTTAGTTCATTCAGGCTACTATAACAAAATACCGTAGACTGGATAGCTTATAAACAACATAAATTTTTTCAAATTTGCCTTTTCTGGGTTCTAGAGACCACCTACATTTGTCGGCTTATGGCATGTACTCCCATCTTCAAAGTCATAAGCAGTTCTGGAGGATGAAAATGTGAGAACAAGATGCTAGCATGGCGAGATGTAGGCTAGTGAGCTCTGTGGGAATCCTTTTATAAAGGCGCTAATCCCACACATGAGGGCTCCACCTTCGTGACCTAACCACCTTCCAAAGGCCACCTCCTAACACCATCACCATGGGAATTAGGATTCCAGCACATGAATTTTGGGCAACACATTCATACCATAGATATATTGATAGAAATAGATAGGTTTTTATGTAGAGGGCAGGGTAAAAAGAAGGACCCTGTGGAAGGCTCTCAATTGAAAATGACCCTTGAATGACATATTTAAGGATGGGTAGGAGATCACCAGATTAGTAAGGCTAGTAAAGTCCAGGTGGAAAAAGCAATTAGAGCACTGTCATGGAAACAAAAGGAAACAAAAGGATGTTCAGGAAAAGACTTTTTTTTTTTTTTTTAGTGATTAGAATATAAGGATGTGTAATTAGAAAGATAGGTTAGATAATAAAGTTATTCAAATGCCATCTTCGCCAGTGTTTTTCAAACTTTTAAAATTTGAAAAATTTTTTAAAGTTTGTAACCCAGGATTTAAACACACATAACTATTTCTTAAGGACCTTGCTTTGCATGGTTCTTATGTTTCTGTAGGTCAGAAATCTGAGATGGGTCTCACTAGGCTAAAATTCGACCACATTACTAGGTACTGGCAAGACTCTATTTCTTTCTGGAAGTCATTCAGAGGTGTGGGTGGGAGGGGAGTCTCATTCCTTGCCTTTTCTAATTTTTAGAGACCACCCATATTCCTTGGCTTATGGCACCTGCTTCCATCTTCAAAGTTATCAAAGGTGGGTCACATTCTTTTTATACTTATCCCTCTGTTTCTGTGACAAAAGGAAAACTGGGAAAGGTTTTATGCTTATAAAGGCTCATATGATTAAATTGAGTCTTCTTATATAATAAACTGCCCATCTCCAATGTCTTGCCCTTAATCACATATGCAAAATTCCTTTTGTCATGTAAGGTAATCTATTTATAAAGTCTGGGAACTAGGATATGGATGTCTTGGGAAGTCATTATTTTATCTAATCTAGTCCACATTCCAGTCCCCTAAAATTTACATCTGTCCCACAGACAAAATTCATTCATTGAACCCAATTTCCCAAAAGTCTAACTCATTAACATATAAACTTAAGTGTCTAAAAATCTCATGTAAATCTTATCAGCTCAAAAGTCCCAAATGTCATCATCTAAATGATATAATTTAGGTATGGGTGGGCTCTGCATATAATCTATCCTGGGGCACAATTCTTTCCCATTTTTGAATCTGTGAAAGTAAAGAAACACATTATCTGCTCCTGAAATACAATGATAAGACAGGCATAAGATAACAGTTATAGTTATACCAGTTAAAAAAAAGAAGAAAATTAAAGGAAAAAAAAAAAAAAAGAAGGCACAGCAATTTCTAAATCTAGCTGGGCAAATTTCCATAGGTTTCAAGGCCTCTGAATCTTCTGTGGTTTTTAGCTCCTTCCAGACTTCCTCCTCTGAATTATCCTTGCCTTTTCATGAAATATGGCAAGTGTTTGCAGTTGAATAGTTTTATCAGCTTGTTTCTTGCCAGTAGAATTTTAGGGGTTCAATAACCTTCTTTCATTTAGTACTTTATCCCTTTTAATCTAAACCAATAGTGTTTCTTGCAGTATAAAATTTTTAAGAACCTTGTGGATCTCCCATATATGTCATAGAGATTTACCCTTTTAGATAAGAGACTTCCACAGATATTTCTTAGACAGTTCTTTATTTTTGGGTTCTGTTGAGATATCTGAGGGACAACACCCTTAAACTTCCTAGATGTTCTCTGGCTTGATTGAGAGGATCTGAGAGTCACACTCTCAGTGTCTTCAAAGAGCTCTTCGTGTGACTGAGTATTGTGACCTTTTGATCCTTTTGAAGTATTGGCAAAGTTCTTACAACCACACCCTCAACTTTTTCTTTGTATCATGCATTCTTGACAGTGTGTCTCTTAAGTTGGCATGTTTTGCAATCTGGATTGGCTGAGAATTTCCCAAATCATCACCTCTTGGTTCCATTTTATTTAATCATTCTTCTTTCAATTTATCTCTTTCTCCTGGCATTTTTACTACAAGCAGCAAAAAGAAACTAGGCTGCTTCTTTCTTCCTTTGCTTGGAAATCTTCTCAGCCAAATATTCTATTTCATGACTTATACATTTTGCATTTTACACAGCTGCAGGAGACAATTCTGCTAAGATTTCTGCCATTATATAAAAAGGAAAACCTTCTCTCCAGTTTTCAATAATGTGTTGCTTATTTCCTCCTGAACCTTCATTGACAGCACCTGTTATGTCCATATTTCTACTAATAGTCTATTTGCAATAGTTTAGATATTTTCTAAGGCAAACTATATTTTCTCTGCCTTGCTCTTCACTTCCTTCTGAGTTTTCACTAGCAGAGCCACTAACAACCACATTTCTGTTGACAACATGTGCAAGGCAATCTAAGGTTTTTGAATGTGCTTCTCAAAATTCATTCAGCCCCACTAGCTACCCAATCTACAGCTACTTTGACATCTTTGTAGATATTTGTTAAGACACTATCTCACTCTCTATTGTTGCCAAAATAAATTCTCACACATGTAGTGGCTTTTAAAAACATAAACATTTTCTTATAGCCAGCAACACCCTCTTCCTAGCAATGTTCCCTAAATAGGATGAAAGCTCTCTTTTCCTCCTTAAGTTTCAGCCGATGGCCACCAATTCCAAGAAACAGAATCAACAGTGATTTTTTTTCTCCTCAAAGTTCAAGTTTTGCTCATAGACTGCACACTTTCTAGTACTAATAACTGTGTTTTCTGCTGTTTCATCATTTATCTTCACAATACATGTCAAGTTACCTTAAGATTACAATTAGATATCTGAGGACAGGAACTTCTGGTATTCCAAGTGTTTACTATAGTGTTTTTCTATGCTAGTCACTCTGATTTCATTTGTGAATGATTATGCAAAGCATGATGGATAACAAGATAGTTAAAGAAGGAAAGTTTGCTTTATGAAATGAAATATTTAGAAAGCCAAAATACTTTACTAACATTGAGAGACTATGCATGTTTTGTATAATAACTTATCATTACTCTCTAATTTATAAGTGTAGCTATTATTAATAAAATATTTTAGTTTATAAATGCTTTCAATGCACATCATCTTATTTGATTTTTACACTCAAAAGTACTCTTATACAAAAGAACAAAACATAGTCATTTCAGATTTCAGTTGTTTTTGCTAAACTTGCACAAAGTCAAGGAAGATGTTAGGAGGATAACTGAAACATAAAGGCAGGACCTATGATTCTAAAACCTGTGTTTTCCCCACTATGCTATAACCTCTTCTTTCATGCACCATTTAGAATAAATTGATTATTGACACACATGCTATTTGTAAACTTACATTGAATTTTTTAAGACATGAAGATGATACAATATGGACTAATTTTAGAAACCTTATTCTTTCTGTTATAGGTGGAAACATGGTAATATTGTATTTGTCAGAAAGAGCAATTATTCTTATTAGAAAAGGAGTCACATCATAAACAGTTGAGTGAAATCACTACACTGAAAGAGCACTGACTATTTAGATTCTTTTTTCTAAACATTTAATACATTGTGATATTTGTTAGTACGATGCCTTATTGAGTATTTTTGAAGTTTTTATAAAAGCACATAATTGACCATAAGATGTGCCTAATGTATAGCAAAGGTAGTCCCAACACTTAGAAAAAAGGTTTAGTACTGAAAGTTAAATTACAAATATATGTACCGCATCTTCTTTATCCAATCACCTGTCAAAGGACACTTTGCTTATTTCCATGTCTTGGCCACAATGAATAATGCTGCAATAAACATTGGGGTGCATATATCTTTATGGATAAATGTTTTCATAAGTAACCAGAGAGGGATTGCTGGATCATATGGCAATTTTATTCTTAACGTTTTGAGGAATCTTCATAATGTTTTCCATAATAGCTGTCCAGTTTACATTCCCAACAGCAGTGTATGAGGATTCCTTTTTCACCACAACCTCTCCAACACTTGTTATTATTTGTCTTATTGATAATAGCTGTTCTAACAGGTATAAAGTGGTACATCATTGTGGTTTTGATACATTTCCCTAATAGCTAGTAAAGTTGAGCATCTTCGCATATGTCTGTTGGCTGTTTGTATGTCTTCTTGGGAGAAATGTCTGTTCACTTCCTCTGTCCATTTTTCAATTGCATTGTTTGTTTTTTTGTTTTTGAGTTGTATAAATTCTTTATATATTTTGGATATTAGCCTCTTATTGGAGGTGTAGTTTGCAAATATCTTCTCCTATTTGGTTGGTTCTCTCTTTGTTTTGTTGATTGTTTCTTTTGCTGTGCAGAAGCTTCTTAGTTTGATATAGTTTATTTTTGCTTTTCTTTCCTTGCATTTGAGGTCAAATTCATAAAATCCTCTCTAAAACCAAGGTCTATGGGTTTAGTACCTATGTTTTCTTCTACGCAATTTATCGTTTCAGGTCTTATATTTAGGTCTTTAAATTCATTTTGAGTTAATGTTGTATGGTGACAGATAACAGTCTAATTTCCTTCTTTTTTATGTGGCTTTCCAAGTTTCCCAGCACCATTTATTGAAGAGGATTTCTTTTCTCCATTGTATGTTTTTGGCTTCTTTGTTGAAAATTATTTGCTCACATATGTGTGGGTTTATTTCTGGGCTCTCAATTGTGTTTCAATGGTCTGTGTGTCTGTGTTTCTGTCAGTACCATGCTGTTTTGATTATTGTCACTTTTTAGTTTAATTAGAAGTTAGGCAGTGTGATACCTCCAGCCTTGTTTTTTTTCGCAAGATGGCTTTGGCTATTTGGGTTCTTTTTTAATTCCATACAGAACTGAAGATTTTTTTGTTGCATGTCTTTAAAAAATGGCATTAGGGTTTTGATAGGGATTGCATTAAATCTGCATATTGCTCTGGGTAATATGGCCATTTTAACTATGCTGATTCTTCCAATCCATGAATATGAAATATCTTTCCATTTCTGTGTGTCTTCTTCAATTTCTTTTAAAAATGTCTTGTTGTTTTGAGTGCATAGGTCCTTCACAACCTTCATTACTCAGCCATAAAAAAAGATAAAATACTGCCACTTGTAACAACATGGATGAGTCCTGAGATTATCATGCTAAGCAAAATAAGTCAGAGAGGAAAAGTTGAGAACCATATGATTTCACTTGTATGTGGGATATAAAACTGAAAGCAACAAATGAACAAGACAAACAAACAAAAACTCATAGACACAGACAACAGCTTAGTGGTTACCTAAGGGAAAGAGAGAGAGGAGTAGAAAAGGGTAAAGGAGGTCAAATATATGGTGATGAAAGGAGATTTGACTCTGGGTGGTGAACACACAATGCAATATACAGACAATGTATTATCAAATTATACATCGAAACATATAATTTTAGTAACCAATGTTACTTCGATAAATTTAATTTTTAAAAATGATGAGAACCAAAAAAATTAAATTATTGAAGACTAATAATTAAATAGATGACTAAGGAATCTTAGTTTATGTGCTTCATTATTACCTGAGAAGTAGCAAAAAAAAATGTTTGACTTTAAAATGTACCAATCAGAATGCATCATCATGAAATATTGAAAACTAGGAATCAGAAAGGAAATAGGTAATAGTGCCCATCTAAATACTTAAAGAGGTTTAGAGAAACAAATTTCTTTAGCTTCAATAGCAGAAGAGTCTTGCTAATGAGAGTAAATGTATATCATGGTTTTATTGTTTGATCCTGTGATTGGTTATAAACTTGTGAGTCATAAAACTCTCTCATGGATTCCATGTTCCCCAAATCTTCTGATTAGAATGTAGATTATGATATATATTTCTCTTTTAAGAAAACGTGCTGGGTGGGCATAAGTCACCAATGCCAATGCCTTTTAGTTTTACTCTTTGTTAATTAGTACATTTACATTAACATATAAAATAGCCTATAATAATTTTTTTTGCTGAGTGTACTTATTGCCCACAAGGAACAGAAATTGTCTCTGGTTAACTTTTGCAGCCAAGTCATTTCTTAGAATCATGTGCAGAAGCACACAGAAGTGATATGAGGGCTAGGAAACCAGATTCATAAAATGGTCAGTGATTAAGGGATTCTAGATGGAATACTTCTTTTTAGACACTTGCTGGCATGACAAGACTCTCCATGCTGCAAACACTGTTGTTATGAATAGTTTCTTAACTGCTCATGGTGTTTTTAACTCCTCTGCGTTCTCTATTCCGTATTCAAAGGTTTTGGCAGGAGCATCTGATTGGCCAAGGTGAGGAGAGTAAATATCTCAAAAGTAGTAAGTCTGTTTGGACGTTAAGCAGCCAGCCAAAACAAACAAACAAACAAACAAAAAAACGAAAGACAATTGTCATGAAACCAAGGTAAATCTTTTGCTATAAACTGAGAACAACTCTCAAATGTCTGGACTTTTATGAAAGGCTGGGACCAACATTTTTTTTTCTTTTTTCATAAAATGAGCAGTTCACAGTGATGGAAAGGCTTTAAATATTATGTAGTTTCTACTTATCTCATCTTCAGTTAAATATGGATGAGTAATAATGACAAAGGGCTTCCTTGAGATAGTCCTTTTTATTTTTTATTCTTTTGGTGGTGGGGGAGGATAACAGATCCCTTTGTGAGAAAAGCATTTCTTGTATCAACCTCTTATCCTTTAGTGCTACATCTACCTGCTAGAGCTATAGAAGAAATAGACCCAATTATTCTAAATATAGTCATCTCTTTTAAATTAAATATATGCTTAACTTTTTATCATTTTTTCAATTTAACCAGTTTGTTTGTTTAACAATTTTTCATATGACATACTCTTGAATCAATATTTCTGCTTCTGCCATTCCCCTTTGACACAAACACACACCCACAAACACACACACACATCCCCCCCACACATACACAGGTACATACACACACATCTGTGATACTGAGAAAAAATAATAAAAATTGGATAAGGTCTGAGAAGTGCATAGTGTGAAAAGTCTAGCAGTCTATATTTCTATTAGTACCCTAAGATTACTTAGGCTTTTTTGGAAGTCATATATCACTATTTACTTATATTGTGCTTTTTTCCACATTGGTTTTTAAAGTGTACTATTGTGGAGTCATGTCTCTTCTTTCATAGAATAATGTGTTTGTCTTAGTCCATGGTGTGGCCTTAACCTGCAAACTAGATTTTCAGTGTGGGTAACCCTTTGGGGGCACATACTGAACCAGATGAAAGGCGTTCTTTCTCCAAATGCTGTCATCTGTAATTATATTAAGCATAAAGTCCTGGGATGGCCTTTAAAATTTCTGTCATATATTAATGAAAGACTCTAGGTGCATTTTGGAAACACAGATCCATAATGTTTGTGTAGATGCTATTGGCTAGTGGAGAGATATCAATATTCCTGCAAGGATTTAAAATATATGTTTCTCTCACACCCTAGAGATGAGAGAACCTCCACCAGAATCTACATGATTTATTTGATGTGAGAAATGGTTTGGTCCTAGGTCTTAGTCATGCCAAATCTTACCCCAAAGCCAATATTTTGTGATTAGAAGAATGGTTATCTTGTCACCTAATTAATATTTCTTTATAAAACACAAAAGAGGAATGAGAGTTATCCCTTAATTTAGGGGGAGGAAGATACTATGAATTAAACAGAATTAAAATTGTATGTTTATTCTTCACCTCCAAAAGGAAATACTCTCTCTCATTTTTTTAAATCTGAGAGCCTGTCATTCTGTCTGTTTGATCCTACTTTTGATAAAAGGACATAGTCCTCTACAGAGAAATATTTCTCTCCGCTATCAAACTATAAATGTGATGATAAATGACGACTGACACTAAGGTTTGGGATTAGGGTATTAGGGAGTGGTGAGGACTGTGGTAAACAGAAGAGTACTTTTTTTTTTTCTTGTTGGAGAGCCATTACATACATCAAGCCAATTGTCATCATTCAGGAATATAAGCTCACTGTTGCCAGATCTTTCAGTTTTTTCAGGGGAAGCCAGAAATCTGGATTTTCATGTAAAATTTCCTAGTTTTAAATGCTGGTAACATTTTTTTTAAAAGAAGAGCCAAATAAAACATATCTATTGGCCAGGTTCAGCTTGCAAGTTGCCAGTTTGCAACTTCTATTCTAGAGACATGGAGCTGGAGCCCAGCAACAAAAGCAGTCTGCTCAGTAATTGTTGTTCCCTGGGGACTGGTGGCTCTTAAAAAAAATAGAACCTTGATGAACCTTCCCTGGCATCTTTCCAGATTCCAAAGGTGGCAAGCCTATGAGGCTCCCTTAAGGGTTCTTACCACCTCACTTTAACCATTAACTTTCCCACTGGGCCATGAATTCCTTAAGAGAAGATAAAGTCTTTGTTCATGAGCAACTTGTATAGTAACTGAGGCACGTTAATTGCCATAAATAAACCTCATTTTACCAATGATTATTTTATAATAACATTTCCAACATTTCTTTACTCATGTTCTAAGAAAGGACTCTCTTAAATACTAGCTTTTTTTTTTAATGTAAAGAGTCAAACATAATTTTTGATCTTTTAGCTAAGCAGTTCTTCTGAATAACTCTGAAGAAGAATGGGTGTTTTGATGTTAAAGGCATCACATAATGGAAAACAGAAAGAAATTGATAAGATGTTTCAAGATCAGTTAATAGTTATTGAATATCTAGCAAGTGGCCCAAAACTATAGATGCAGAAGCAAGCAGGTATGATGTGAGGAACAAGTGTATGGCCAAAATGCTATTATAAAAGAATAAAAGAACAAGTGTCTGTCAAAATGTGCACAGAGGTGTCCACATAAAGGGCTCAGGACCTGATCCTCTTGGGTGGAAGGGCACGAGAGACCTACCTGAAGCCATCCTGCATCCTGGGGCTGAGCCACTGTGATGGTGTCACAGCTGTGTGCTACTGGATCACCTCTGAGGATGATCCAGAGACAGGTCTGGATGCGCCCCCATCATTCCCATGTTCTCGAATCTCCCCACTCATCTACTTCTGGAAATTTTAGCGAAGACCTGGGGCTACAGTTATATTTTAAAATAACACTGAAAGAGGAAAGTTAAAAATACCAAAGAATTACTTATAAAAGACAAGCTTTTAGGGATTATAATTTTGGACTGGTATCATTTCTAAAAAGCAATTCTAAAGTGACTGCTATAGTAATAGCTACTATTTATAGAGTGCGGACTATATACATTTGATATTATTCATGTGTTATTTCATTGAATCCCCACAAAAAATAATCAAGGGATGATTCTAGGTGCTGGATGCTCTACCTGTGTTATCATTTTGTCACTCACCAATAGACAAACCTCATAAGAAGACTAGATATTAATGGCTGCTGTGGTTTGTGTTCAACCATTTGATGATGTCAGGACTTTTATGTGTCTGTTTTTCTTGATCATTCTTTATGATTGCAAGTTGGTAACTCCAGCTCTAGACTACGAGATAAGAACAGGAAGAAGGCAAAGATACTGGCAATCATGGTTTTACTTATCGGAAAAGTTAAAGTCCTCTACCGACTTACCTTTTAATTTATAAAGTCCAGAATTGGCCTGAGGGCAATGAAGATTAGCGAATTTAATAGCTCTCTAAAGGACATTGGAGTATATTGATAGATTTAATTTTCTGAGGCTGGAAATATTGTTGTCTGATAAACAAAACAAAACAACAAAAGCAATAACTTTATTCTGATTTTAATCACAGTGATCCCTAAGAAGCATGTGCTTTATAGCCATACACAGACCATGAGTATTTAGGGGAGGAGAAGAGGGAAATGAGGCTTGGGGAAGAGCAAATAATACTTCCTTTAAACTGGTACTATCTCGGCTTAATCCTTCAACTCTGCAGAATACGATAGAAGATAAAAAAAGAAAAGACAGTGGAGATAGAAAAAAGAATGAGAATAATACATTGATTATGTAGGAATTCCAACCTTATAAGCAATAGGTAAAAAAAGAAAAAAGAAGAAGAAATCTAGTTCTATCTAATGAGAATGGAACTACGCTTTCATTTTTATCAATATCTGTTGGCACCATCAAAAACATTTAGCTTCTTAATAGCTGTTTCTCAATGCTGATGTTTATTGGCATTAGTGTTGGACAAGAGTTCATCTGTGGTAAATTAGCTTAATAAATCTTGTAAAAGGGGTCATAGAGACCTAACAATTTAGGGCTGGAGAGACTTTGGAAGTCATCTAATGCAAACTCATCACACATGAAACAGATCAAGAAGGGGCAAATTACCCAAAATAAAAATAGGTATGAACTTTTAAAAAATCTTTTTCCTTTTTTTCTTTTCCATTAAGCAACAGTTATGTGTTTTTCTGGTCTTGAACTTCTCTGTGGGCAAATTTGAGCAGAGAGTGATAGTAATACACACAAAAAAGTTGAAACAATTTGTTCATATTCAGACAAAAGAAACATAGATAGCTTAAGTAATTATCATGAGATTGAAGCTGACTTCATGAGCCAAAAAAATCAAATATTAGAAGTACCACCTTTTGACAAAGTAATTATTTAAAAATAATACTTGATGATTGTTACTTTATTCACAGAACAATTAACATGTTTCTGAATCAGCAAAATAAAACATATTTCAGCAAGCATCTATTTAACTTGGTGATGTCCCAACAGCCCAAATCTAAACATAAATTTCAATGGCAAAAGTTTGTTTAATGGGAAAACCTATCCAAAGAGAAACATTTGTTTCATCTGTAGTGAGGAAATATCCATCTGCTATCAGGTTGGTAAAGAAAGCCAAAAGTTTTGCAAAAATTTCCACTGGCTGGTTGCTGCTCCTGATTCAAGTGAAGGAACTATTTGAAAAAAAGAAATCAATGGGGGTAGGTCAATCACCTTTAAAAATGCTACTTTGACAAAAATTTACATGGAAGTTGGGTAGTTCAATAAGTGAATAACATTTTTTTTTTTTTTTTGCTATTGGTTGTGCTACATTGGGAGTAAAAAATAGAATAACCAGCGTGGGTGAATTGGCACAGGTGAATAGTGTAAACAATAAAGTTATTTGCAATAGTGATTATTGCCAGATGGATTCTTAAGATGTGTGGTGCTTTTCTGGATTCATTTTTAGCTTAAATTAATTAGCAAACCATTAAAATCATTACTTTGCTTCTGTATTCATTGTTTTAAAAATATGTATTCTGATTAAAATTTACATCATAAAAGTTTGTTTAAGAGGGGACTCTGGAGAGATTGTTGGTTAAACATCCCCATTTTACAGACAAAGGAACCAAGGCAACGTAGGGTAAATGATGTTTTGTCAAGATCATAGAGCTAGTTTGTGACAAGCTTCCAGATTTTTTCATTGTATTGCATTATTCTTAAATAATCAAGGTAGGCTCCTTCAAGCTCTACTGTTTTAATGTAGTCTGTAAAATTAGACTATTAATTAAACCATTGTGGCTTATTTTTTTTTTCAGAATAGGACAGTGTATGAGAGACAGACTAAGGAGCAATTATTAAAAATTAACAGAGGAAAAAGAAACGCTATAAAATATAGAGGCTTAGCATACTTATCAAAGGGGCAAATAACATTTCAGTGGACTTTAAGTAAAAACACAATGCTAGAATGGAATTAATAAAATATCTCTTTATTAATAGAAATTAATGTATATGGGTTTTTTTTTTTTGCTTACATTTATTCTTAACTCTCCCTTTAAAAAACTCACAAGCAGATAGAAGATAAGATTAAAAATATAAAGAAGAAAAAGTGAAGAAAAGTAAATGGAAAGAGTATAAATCCTAAGGTAAGCTTTACACTGTAAAATAAATTCAAAATTAAAAGTATGTAAGGAAAAGTAACACTGCCATGCAAATCAGGGCAATGATTCAATAGCAACACACACACACACACACACACACACACACACACACACACACACAGTTGGTACAGCATTCACTGGCAACAACTCATGAGTTGCTCATTTATTCCAGAGTCACACAAGGTCTGGCAGGACAGTAAAGACAGGATATCGGTCTCTGGTGGATGAGTCCTGACTTCATGGCCGTGCATCTTCTATGTTGCAAGATTTCAGAAGAGTCTGCCCACTCCAACAGTCAATTGACAGGACAGAAGCTTTGCTTCTCATGTGCCTTGCTAGTCCTGTCCCCAGGCCTGATCAGGATTAGCATCTATGCCTTTCATGATGACCTGAATTGATGGCGTTCATTACAATGCTGACATTAGTGTATATGGAGCTTTGAGGGACTGACAGTCCAAGGGTAAGGGCTCAGTTGGACAAGCTGAACCTTACCTATCAAACACAAATAACCATTATTCCATCTGAATAATCGAACTTATCAATTATATATGATATTTCTGGAAGGTACTATTACTCACATATAAGAAGTTCATTTTTTTTTATCAGATCATAAAATCAGGAAAAGGTAATTTTAATAAATTTATCCAAAAATAACCTTTAAGAAATGAGTTTGGATTGAAAGGTGCTTTTGTTATTATAAACATAAAATTTATGAACCTGAACTTTTCAGATCATGGTTATTTCTGTTTTGGTTATACAGGAAGATAATGGGTAATTTATTATATATTATATTCTATTTTAGTCAAAAGAAACAACCATTTCCCATTATATTCTATTTATGGAGGGACAGTAGGCCAGATAGGAAATCTAAGTTTGAGTGAAATAGGCAAGTGCTACAACTGATGACTATAAATTTCAAAATTCCTAGAGGTGATGAGATTTAAAAAAAAATGCACATTGTAAGGTTACCAACAAAAGAAAATATTTAAATCATGAATCAGTAGAAAATACTTGTTATCAAAGGTGTAGTTTACTATAGGAAATGAATTACAGAATTTCTTAATTACCATTCTATGCATTAATATAACAATACTTTTATTCAGCAATCAGTAAACAATAATTTTAGCTTTTCCCTTCTAGTTCTAAAACATTAAAATTAGGTTCATGATAAAAATTTCAATTTGCAGCATGAGAAATAATCATTTCCTTTATAGTTCTGTGTAATAGAAGTTAGATAAGTACATGGAATGTAATGTAGGTGATATTGACTTGTCATTTTCCCTCTTACACATGCCCTTTGATTTAATGTACTTTTTATTATTAAGATATAATTGACATGTAACATGTATTAGTTTTAGGTGTCCAACATAACAATTTCATTTATGTATATATTGCAAAAAGATTACCATGATAATTCAGGTAATATCCATCACCACCCATAGTTACATTTTTTTCTTGTGATGAGAACTTTTAAGATCTATTTTCTTAGCATATTCAATGTGCTTTTAATAATCACCTACCAAAGCCTTTAGTCAACGTTCTAGCTCTTAGGCTTTGCATTGTTTCTGATAAAAGAGGGCTAAAAAAGACATCTTGCACCCTTTTTTGAACCTTCGAAACTTAAAAAAATTATTGTTTGTATATCTGGTGGCATTTTTATTTCATAAGACACACTTACTTCCTAGTTTAATGGATTCCAGTGGAAGAAGGTGTTAAACTGGGATGTCCTACTTAGTAATTTAAACTTCAAGAAAAATATTATTACCCCAAATAGCATTTTTTTTTCACAAAAGATTGCCAAGCCTTGGTCAGTGCTTCATCAGGTTAAAGAGTAGCCAGGACACAAAATTCTAGTATGATTTTTTAAAAAACTGACTAAACTTTGTGGATTTCATTGTAAAATTATTTAAATATGATATAGATTTACAAAACTGGATACATCCTAGTGTTCTAGTATTCAGGAATCATATTGAATTTTCCAGGTTGACCAACAGAGAAATAGGGAGGGAGAAAGAGAGAGAGAGAGAAGAAATAACCGTATTATTTTGAAATAAGAAAAAAAAATGATGACAGATGTAAATGACCTCTAGAAAGTCACGAGATCCCACAGAAACAAGAAAAGACTATACATAAGAATCATCAATGACAACCTCACTTATATCTAGTGTCAACTTCTAGTAAAGCAAAATACACTAAGAATTTGAATTACACTGTATTCATTTGTTTATAAATTTAACTTTATGTCTCGAAAAAGTCTTTTCTAACTTTATATAACCATATATATGACAATCCTGGATTATTAAAAACTTAAGCTCATTCTTTAAATTATAATGTGAAAACATGTTTAATAGGAATATATTTTATGAATCATCTAAAAACCATGTTAACTATTTTTTACATAAAATGCTTCATAGACCATAGCAAACCATGTTACAACTCAGTAGTTCAAACAATAAGCATTCATGGAGTTCACTGTGGGTCAACTATTTAGGCTTGCTTCTGCTGTCAGAATCTTCTTGTCTCAGCTGTATTTCCTCATCAGATTATCTATAAATAACTTATCTAGTATGGCTGAGAAAAAGTAACAACACATATTTCTTCCATCCATCTGATATTTTAAACTAAAGAAGTTTGCATGTTTAGGGCAGAGACTTGATGAACAAACCCAATCAAGCAGGAGTGTTAGGGCAAAAATGCACACATACTCCACAAGCTTCAGCATATGCCCCATTTGACTATTTTACCATTAGCCAAAGAAAATCACATGACTTACTCCAAAATGAAATTGGAAGGGCTTCACAAAAATATAATCTAAAGAAGATGCATAAGGGAGGGTGTCATTAATGGCATTGTTTATGTGACAAATCTGCTTCAGCTTGTGTACTTCATATTATTTCTATTTCTACATATACCAATTTTCTCTAAGTCACCAACCACCAAGTCTACGCAATGCCCCCTCTGTTGAAATATGTTTTTAAAAATTATTTCTGATCAAGTTTATAGGAGTACAATTTATATATAATAAAATTTATCCATTTCGAGTGTCTAGTGACTGATTTTGGAAAAATACACTCAAGCAACTACTTCCCCAATCAAGTTACAGATAGAACCTTTCCATCATTCAAAAAACTTCATTCATATCTCTGCTATAAAAGAAGAATGCTCTGGATCAGGCAAATTTGATATAACTTTTTCCCTTTTAAATTGACTGTTTTTTAGAGAACTTAAAGGTTCACAATGAAATTGAGCAGAAAGTACAAAAGAGTTGCTACCTACCCCCTGCCCTCACACAGGCATAGCCTCCCCATTAGCAAATATCCCCATCATTCTGGTATGTTTGTTACAATTGATGAACTTACCCTGACACATCATCACCCATGATTTACATTAGAGTTAACTCTTGGCATTGTACATTCTATAGGTTTTGACTAACGTATTATGACGAACCCATTATTACTGTATCCTCATTGGATACAGTTGTTACACTGACCAAAAAATTCTCTGTACTCCATCTAGTCATCCCTCTGTCCCTACAGACCTCTAGAAGTCATTGATTTTTATACTGTCGCCACAGTTTTACTTTTTCCTGAATGTCATATAGTTGCAATCATACAATTCATAGACTTTACAGGTTAGCATCCTTGATTTAGCAATATGCATTTAAGGTTCCTCCGTATCATTTAGCGGCTTGATGGCTCATTTATTTTTTGTACAGTTTATTTGCAGAGTTTATTTATACACTTGCTGAAGAATATCTTTGTTGCATCAAGTTTTGATAATTACGAATAAAGCTGCTATAAACATCTTATATGGGTTTTTGTGTGGACATGATATTATTTTTATTGCTAAAGTTTAGTTTTTCTATTCTAGAATTATATACATGTACATATATATGGAATTAATTAATTTTGTGTACTTTGTGTCTCTTTCTCATCATAGTGTTTTGAGATTCATCCACAAATTAGTTGCAAATATCAGCAACCTGTTCTTTATATAATTAAATAATATTCCATTGTGTATATATATGAAATATATACGATTTGTTTATCTCTTCAGCTGATGATGGATATGTGGGTTGTTTCCAGTTTGGGAACATCATGAGTAAAGATGTTATAAATGTTTTTGTACAGGTCTTTTGATGGACACATTTTTATTTCTCTAAAGAAAATTCCTCAGAATGTTATTACTGAGTCATACCGTATGTGTATTTTTCACTTTACTAGAAACTGTCAAACTCCTTTTCAAAGGGAATGCACCATTTTTCACTTCCAACAGAAATATATAACGTTTCCAGTTGCTAAACATCCTCTCCAACAGAAAATATATGATTTATTAACCTATGGTTGATGTTTGAAAAATTTTAGCCATTCTAGCTGTGGTATGTGGTATCCTTGTGGTGTTTTTAAAACTCAACTTTCTTGAGGTCTAATTTACATAACAATGATATGCATTATGTAAAGAGTGTAATTTGATAAGTCTTGCTAAATGTGCATATAGTATAATCATCATAATCAAGAAATAGAATATTTTGTCTCTCCCAAATATTCCTTTGTTCTTTTTTGCAGTAAAATCTTCCCCAATCTTTAGTCCAGGCAACTACTGATCTGATTTCTGCCACTGAAGATTGATTTTACCTATTCTAGATATAATATAAATAGAATTGTTTCATATATGAGGTTTTTGCACCTTATTCCTTTTGCTCAGCATAATGTTTTTGAGGTTTATCTATATCATTTTGAGTATTGGTAATCCATTCATTTTTATTTCCAACTTTGATTAATTGCATGGTTGTATACAATTTCTTTTCTCACCTAGCTGTCAATTTCATATTTCCAGCAGTACTATATGAGAGTTCCCACTGCTCCATGGTTTCCCTAACACTTGATCTTATTAGTCTTTTTATTTTAAGCCATTTTAGTATTTGTGTAGTGATACTTCACTGTAATTCTAATTCCTGTTTTTCTGATGACCAATGAGATTATGCATCTTCACATTCATTTATTAGACTCTGCATATTTTCTTTTGTGAAATATCTCTTCAATTTTATTTTGCTCAAATTTTAAACTGCATTATTTGCTTGTTTATTATTAATTTATGAGTTCTTTATAAATCCTCTTAGTGTATTTAGTCAGTTATTTCATAAGGAGAAACATACATAATTCAATTGCTAAGTAAAATTTCAGATTATATAATATAATTTATAGCAAAAAACTAAACAATGTGAAACATGCATAGAAAATGACATAAGTGAGAATAACATGCTTTCATTTTCTTTTTGAAATTTTCCATTGTTAAATAAATGAAGAAGAAAAAAGATGCTGTCCCAAAGAAAATGCAACTGAAGACATTTAGATTTTTTAGATTTACTGAAGTAAACTGATATGCAAAAGGTTGCATACATTTAATATATATATATATCTTTATGAATTTGGACATATGCAAACACCTGTAATACCGACATCACATCAGGTTGCCAAACATATTTATTACCTTCAAAAGTTAACATGAGCTATATATATTCTCTTAACACATTTTAAAATGCACAATACAATATTGTTTGTTAACCATAAGAAGGATGCTTTACAGCAGATCTCTAGAACTTAACTTGCACAACAGAAAGTTTATACCCACTGAAGAAAAATTTTCCCATTTCCTCTTCTCTCCAGCTCCTGACAACCACCGTTATGCTCTCTGTTTCAATGAGTTGGACAATTCTAGATTTCTAATCTAAATGGAATCATGAAATATTTATCCTTCTGTATATGGCTTATTTCACTTACCACAATGTCCTCAAGGTACATTCATATTGTAGCAAATGACAGGTTTTGTATATTGACCATATACCTGTAATCTTGTTCAATTTATTTATGAGTTCTAGGGGATATTCAGCAGATCATTCAGCATCTCCTATGTACACATTTACCATTTGCAAACAAATCTATATTGCACTTATTGATTAATTGGTTGATTAATTTTTACCTTATTCCACTGGTCAGGTGTTTAGTGTGGTGCTGAGTAAAAATGGTAAGAATGGACATCATTGCCTTGTTCCTGATCTTAAGCAGGATGAATTCAGTCTTTCAGCTTTAAGTACAATGTTAGTTATAGGTTTGTGTGTGTGTGAATAAACTTTATGAAATTAACAAATCTCTTATTGGCTGTCAGTGTAACCTGTCTATTTTAACTTGTTTCTTCTCTCAGACTCACAGGTGAGTCAGATAGTGCCTGTGGTGGAAGTTATGGAAGGCTCAGTTGGAATCCCGGAATAACTTTGCATGTCTCCCCCACTACATAATTTTAAGGCATTTCCACATAGTCTCTCCAGGTAGATACCTACATACCTTGCAATGGTGGCTAAAGGTTCCCACGAGCTCAAATTTGGAAACCAACAGCTTTTCTTAATGTATAGGTTCAGAACTGGCTGGTCATTCCTTGTGGGTAGGAACTACAAGAGAGTTCAAATTCTGGGAGGCTGGTCTATTGGGAACCACCTTTAGAGACAAGCTTCTACATCCTGCTAGTGTTCATTTAATTGATAATATCTTAAGTGCTTTTCTTAGCTATTTTTGTGATGCAAATTTTAGATATTATCCTTCAAATATGATCTAACAGCTCTAAGTTGTAGATTGTAGTGAACTTTTTTATTCCTGTACATCTCACTGCTTTTTCTCAAGTATTTAAAAATAAATTACAGAAGATATAATATCTTGGATATGTACTCTTACTAAATTAAATTTTATATATAAAACAGTAAAAATATAATGCTCAACCATTAAAAAAATTGAGACAATTATTAAATTAATTAATTTATATAAAACTTACACAAATGTGAAAGATAAACATTACACCCCAGACAAAAATAAAAGAAAAAAATGAAAGAATTAACAAAAAATATTCAGGAGTTGATGCGAGTGTATAAAAAAATGAATAAGACAAAAATATGTTTAATTTTTAAATAATGTTATGTTTATAAAAATCAAAACAAAGCAACTTACAAAAAATACAAGCAAATATTTCTAAAACAAAATTCTGCACTTAGCCTTGCACTGCAAAGGGTTTCTACAGGTGTTTGCCTTTAGAAAATCTGTGCAAAATAGATACAATATGTCACCAAAGCAATTCTTCCAAAGCATATAACTGATGTCTATTTAAATAAATACAAGGAAATTGTGTAGATAAACAAACTAACATAATTGATAAATGTCATATTTGCAGAAGTAAAATTTGCTTCAGAATATTGTAACCTAAGTCGTGTCTTGATTATTTACAGATAATTAGTCAACCGTGAATTAGTCAGCCCAGGACTTAGCTCACCACTCTACCTGTTAGCCCTTGCTATGCTGTTCAGATTCCCAGTGTTCCATTTATTATGCTTTCTCTTCCCATCTCTGGACATCTACATCAGAGATTGGCAAGCACAAGTCATAACACTAAAAAAAGTCTTCCCCAAGCATGTCGGTCCATAGTCGGCTCTCTCTTTTTCTTCTTCTAGTGACTGTCAGTTGTATCAATCATTTTGGATTGTTAGTCATCCTCTACTGTTATTTCATTGTTATTTTACTACTGAGATCTTCTCACTGAGATTCTTCATATCCATATGACTAGATACCAAGCCTTGTATCTATTATGTTTCTCATATCTCAAAGAGTAAATATATATTTTAAGTCTGTGACTATCTGTTAAATTAAACAAAATGCAATCCAAGCTTTTTAATTTTTCTCTTTTGTTATCCCAATTGTGATGTATTTTCACTAACTTCTCAATTAAAAGTCAGTAATGCAAAAAATTATTTGCAAAATAATTTAAACATACAATGTAATACTCTGACCTCAAAGATTCAGATTCTAGAGAATGTACACGCACACACACACGCCATGTCGAAGATCCTTTACACTGAAAATGTAAAATTTTCAACGAAATGCTCTCTGCATCACTAAATCACACCATATACTGTGTTCATTTTAAACTATGTTCTGCAAAAAGTACTGTGTTTATATACTAAAATAATAACACCTACTAATAGTTTTTGAGGACTCTATCTCATTTGGCATTGCTATATCATTCAGCTCCACAAACTCCACATATTTAGAGGTTGAGCTGGAAGGAAGACTTAACTCACCTAAGCTTAAAAGGTAGTTTTGGGATAGCAGGGAGTGGGTCTAAGCATCGCTGTATCCTTAGTAGTTAGCAAAACTTTATGGAATGAGTACTCTAAAAAGTTTCAGAAACCAACAATCAATTGCATTCATGGGTCTGTTTAGATATTTTTACACATTATAAACTCATTTTCTCTGTAATCTTCATACATTTTGACTTTCATTATATCTCAATAAATGGATAAAAAACTATTTAATAAAAAAACTTTATTCTTGTCACACAAAAGATTTCTGTAGACTTCAAATAACTTCATCTCTGAATAAAAAATGAAACACTCCACTGGAACCCAAACATTCTTATTAATAATAAATCTTTCTTGTTAAAAATATAAAGAAGTGAGGCCAAAAATGTGGAGACCCCAAGTGATGCAGAAAACACTTATAAGGCACATATAGAGCTATGGTTTTACTTACGATTGTTTTAAACAAGCAATTACATTTTGTGGGAGAACAATGTCAAACCTACACAGTCATTAATGAGGTGCCGTGATAGTTTCATGATTCTAGTACCAACTAATAAGGTCAAAAGAGAAAATTTCTGGCAAAGACTCAAGGATTGAATTTCAGCGATGAGATAGTTGCAGTATCTTATCCTCAGGCCATGTAAACAGAAACACCCAATAAAAACAAAACTTGGTTAATGTGAAGCCAGAAAATTAGCATTAGTAAATGTGACCATACTTTTACTACAGAAAAAAATTATTTGCTGTAGTACCGCTGAACTTCACTAGGACCTACCATTTATCATTCACCAGTAAACTGTGCTGAGTTCAAGTTTTGTCCTAGAAGATAAAAAATCTGCATTGTATACTAGCAGGTCTCTTTGGTTGCTGAGGGCAGTCAAAAGTTCTTGATTATGTGTGCGTGCGTGTGCGTGCGCGCGTGTGTGTGTGTGTGTGTGTGTATATTATGTTTTAACCAAAATATTAATCCAAAATATTGCTTTTGGGATGGAAATTCAGATTTTGGGGGGAATATGTTTTAAATAAATTTAGAGAGTAGGACTCTTCAAAATGCTGGCCTCTCTGTTTGGTTCTCCCCTCTCCCCTTTTCTGTTGTTCTGAAACTCAGGGCATTTAACCTTTCAATTTGATCTAATTTTCTTTTGAATGGATAGCACGGTACAGGTAAGTCATAAATTGCTTTATTGCACACTAATTACTTTTTTAAAGCATGGTAGGAACTAGCTATTGCAAGAACTATTATTTATCCTAATTGATCCCAGCTGAGCTTGGAAGGGAGTCTGGCCCGGGAGCCTTCAAAGACTTGCCAAAAGACTGTCAGGTTTGATAACTCACACCACTCTGAACTTGGCTCCGAGAGGTCGGTTACAGAGTGAACGCTAAGCTCTCCCTGATACCCAAGCCTGTTGAAAAATGCAGATACACTGCCAGCTGACTCGCAAGCCACTAGATTTTCAACTTTGTTTTAAGAGGCTCATGTGTTCTTGGAACTGGGGATGGGCTGCTTAGCAATGAGAAGACATTCCCATGTGGAGCTACAGAGCAGATGTGACTGTCCTGTGTGCTGAAAGACATCTGTTTTTGTTAAAACATGGTTTATGCTTTGGCCTAAAGATTTAGGATGACCTGGGAATATAACAAAACCTTAAATTATGCTTCTTTGATTGAATAACTGAATGCATCCATGAATTTGTATTTTATTGTTTTATGTTACATTAATCTTTTTTTACAGAAAATCCCTCTTTTATAGATTATAAAAACACTGTTGTTGTTCTACATTATCAAAACTCCTGATGAATGATCCTCTACTTAATTTATAACATTGAGCTATAAGCACCATGAAGGAAAGAAAACAGTATTTGTCTCTTCATTATTGCAGCGTCTTTGCCTAACACAATCCCTGAGCTCATGAGGAGCTTTCAAGAAATATTTGTTGGACAAATGAATAAATAAAGAAACAATTGTGTGTAAGAAACTAGGCAATCTACTTAGGCTTTTTTTCTTCCTCTAAGTACAATAAACATTTTCAATTGATGAATGTGTTAACTAACCTTATTGTGGTAATCATTTTACAATGTATATCAAATTTCTTCTCCTTAAATGTACACAATATTATATATCAATTTTAACTCAATAAATCCAGGAATAAATGTGATTTTAAACAAACATATAAGTTTCCTCACACTTGCCACTTTTAAAGATATTTTGGTATAAACAGATCTTTTAGATTATATATTTCCAACAGACTATTCAAATGCTGCCTAAAGCTTTTGAAATTTCGTATCATTCATGGAGAATTTTTTAATGTTGCCTAAAAATCAGAAGAAAACTTTATATCAAAAAAAATTTTTTTATTTTCCAATTTATGGATATGTGTGCCTTTATATTTCTACCTTCATAACTGAAATCTGGTTTTGTGTCATGATAGATTAAAGATGAACCCAAATTCTTTGTCCCTCCTAATTGAGAGAAATGGACTATTTCTCTTCCCCTTGAATCTAGGTAAACCTTGTGACTAACTTTGACTAGTAGAATTCATCAGAAATGATACTGTAACTTCCCAGGTTGGGCCGTAATTAGACGTAAAGTTTTATTGGTCAATTCCGTTGGCATACTCCCTCTTAGAAACCAGCTGCCACGTAAGAAGCACAGCTGACCATCATCTTGTGCGGAACCGCAGCCTTCACAAATGGAGAGGAAGAGAACTCAACTCATGCAGGAGCATATGGGTGCTGGAAAAGTGAGTAAATTTCTTAGATCTTCCAGTACAGTGACGCGAGAGAAGGAACGATGCCAGTGCTTATTCCTTCCTGAACTCTTGCTTCACAAGAATATGAGCAAATGAAGTGATTGTTGTTTTAAGCCACTAAATTTTGAGGTATTTTTATTACACAGCCATATATAAGAACCACGTACTTACAACATTAAGAACATTACTCTGCTAAATATAATAATTTAAGTATTAGTATGGTATATACTTGGAGAAAAATGAGAAATCATTTTATATTATAACGTTTTTTTTTTTCATTATGAGTCTTTGAGATACACATGTGTCTATAATGTTGTTTTTAGATGATAGTTAAAAATAAAAGTAATTGAAGTTTTATCATGCCATTATAATACTTAATAGTCCAAACTTCAATTTTAGAAAAACGACTCTCAAAGCTAAATGTTTACTAAAGTTTATTCTGTAAACATTATTTTAAAAACTAGAATATAGTCAGATCTCAATTGGTTACATTCTCTTTACCATAAACAAATACTCTAAGCCCCTGGGTTATATGGAAAAGTATAATTAAGTCATGGGGTTCTTCACTGTCCAACAATTTCAAAATGCTTTCCATTATTTCCTTCTGTGACTTTCTATGAAATGTTTCAATCAATTATTGACTTAGCAGTTAATGTAATATAGATAGGTTAAACTGAAGCTATAAAAAATGTTATATCTCACCATGCTTTCTTTCTTTGTGTATTAGTTAGGATTTGAGTTTGAGAGTGGGCAAGAACCCAAACAAGAATGAATTAAACATAATAAAACTTTATTGTTCTCCCACAAAATTCCAAGCAGCTATCAGACAGCTTCATTCTGCAAAGTCAAAAGGAGCCCAAGTTCTCTGCATTTGATAGCTATTATTTCCTAGGATGCTGTAGTTACCTTCAGGATTCATTATGGACCAGTGAGAAGAGGAAAAGTTGAAAAGGATAGCACTCTCTTCCCTTTAAGGATACTACCTGGAAGGTGAACTCATGACTTCCACCCAAATCTCAATACGTCTAAGTCGCATGGCAACACATACATGAAGGAGGCTTTTTTATTTTGAGTATTTTTTATTTTGAGTATTTTTTATTTTGAATATCTAATTATTTTGTGCCCTGTTTTGACTTCTGCCTTCTCAAATTACTCCATTGACCCACACATCAAACCAGTGTGGCATATTAATTGTACATGAAAAATGTTCTAAGTTCCATCCTTCTGCCCCCATCCTGAGATAAATTAAAACAAACAGATTTAAAAAAAACTTAATTTATCCTTTAATTGCCAAAGGATGCTGTACTCTGTTGGATGATATTAGGTGAAAGCAGATTAATTTCTTTAAAAAAAATATTTTAAACATCTTAAAGTTAAATAGTCAAGCTATTGATGAAAACTCAAGACACTGTATCACACAGAGTCAGAGAGTTTTTCATTAGAAACAATCTTTGACTTTCTTCAATTATACTGTGCAATGGAAATATAAAGCAAGTCCTGGTTAATAATCCCATCCAATATTATCAGGAACTATTTATTTTATTTTGGACTATTCTATCATCTATCTATCTATCTATCTATCTATCTATCATCTATCATCATCTATCATCATCTATCATCCTCCTCCTCCTCCCCCTCATCATCATCATCATCAACATTTCTCTCTCTCTCTCTCTTCCTATCTACTTACCATGTATCTATCATCTATCTACCTATTTCTATCACCTATCTTTAGCCAAAGTACTGGGAGAAAGTCAATTCACAGGACAGAAATATTTTACCCATAGTTGCCTGCTCCCAAAGTAAACCTCATGAAAAAGCCATTTTCATCCCTCTCCCACCCACTGAGTGCTGTGGCAGCAAGACTGAGCTAGAACCTAACCTTCCACCCTCGCCCTGCAGTAATGAGGCAACACTTCTTCATGGAGAGTGTGGTCAGAAGTCTAGCTTCCACCCTCTTCAGCAGGGATTAAGCGGCTCTCTTCTAATGCAGAGACTTCGGGCATAACTCTGACATCCACCCCAGGAGGAAGAGGCACATCTACATGGTGAAGCTTGTGGATAGTACTCTGCTATCCATCCTTGCTCTGTCCTAATGAGAAGGTGTGGATGGAATTCTGAATTCATGGTTCCCCTGTGGTAGTGAGATAGTGTCCCCCCTTCTCCCTAACCCATGCTGAGGACACTGTGGAGAAGAGTCCTGTCACCTGAGTAACACACATGCTGGGGAGAGCAGGTTCGTTACAGGGGATTTATGAACTAAATCGATATTTGATCAACAGACTACAAAGGTGAGCCAGAACATGCATTTTGAACCTAAACAAGTTGACCATCAGCTTAAATAAGATATATACAGGAATCTTAATTTTATAACATAATACTGAAATTGCTTAAGATAAAGAAAATCTTAAATGAGACAAGAAAATCAATGGAATTTAACACCAAGATGACACAAATGTTAGAATTATTGTACAAGAATTTTAAAGAAGACATCATAAAAATGTTTTAAATAGTATACCGTTATTATGTATATTATGTACAAAATTAAAAAAATGAACACACAGTAAAGAAATAGAACCTATGAAAAGCCAAATGAAAATTTTGAAACCAAAAAATATGCAATAATCAAAATAAAAATCTAAGAAGATGGACTAAATAGAAGAATGGAATGACACAAGGGAATAATCTGTAAAACTGAAGGTAGATTAATAGAAATTGTCTAATCTGAATAACATAAAAAAAACAAAAACAAAAAGTAAACTGAAACTCAAGGACTTACGGTGCGAAGAGACTATCTAACATTTAAAGCATTAGAATTCCAGAATGAAAGAAAAAAAATAATGTGAAACTGAAAATTTATTTTAAGAAAGAGTGACTAATAACATCACAAATTTGGTGAAAGAAAAATCTACATATTAAAGAAACCAAATAAACTCCCAATAGGATAAACTCAAAGAACTCCATGCCCAGACATAGCATAGCCAAGCCTATGAAAACTGAAACAGAAATTTTGTTAATCGCTAGTTTTATTTGGCCAGAAATAATGCTAGAAAGGGCTATCGTATAGTATTTAGTATGCTAAAATCCTAGGCGAAAGACAAAACCAAAAGCAGCCTACACAACACATAGCAACTGAAAAAGCTGTACTTTGGGTCTTGTTGGGTTATGTTTGACCTTGCTGAACAGGGCAATCAATGCATACACACACACAATTTTTTTTAAAAAAATCCGTTTGATATCATCACAACTGTTTTTGCTCTTATTTTCAAAGAAATATTATCTTTATGTTTCATATTTTGATTTTACTTATTCTTGTTAATCTTGTTTCTTCAAGTGCTACAAATACTACTTTTCTTTAATGTTTGATACTCCTCCAACACTCTGGATCCAATTAATGTACATATTTTAATGTTGAGTCTTTGTAATAACAGGTAATTTTATACAAATTATGGAACTTTTTAAAGGAATCTGTATTCTTTCTTCCAACACATTTCAATTCATTAACAGTAAAGAGAGAGATTCAAACTAGGCATGATTTTTAAAATAACATGATGAGTAAATCATGATTAGTATTGAAGAAATGAAAGCCTAAAGACTTCATTAGTATAAACTTTAGAAGTAAAAAATAATTTATTTTGATAATAATAATTATAAAAAATAACTACATCTTCCATCAAAGGATTAGGTTTTATCATGTCCTTTTAACAACTCTTTTTAAACTAATAGCCATCTTCTTCTGGCTTGAGGAGTCTGAGTTAAAGTGAAACTTATATCCTATTTTACATTATCTGTTCTTTTTGTAGACATATAAAATAAAAATTTCAACATATGTCTGCATTTTTATATAGTTATTAGTATCCTGCTTTCATCTGGTAAATCCAGCAACCCAAAATATCCCTATGATTTTAACCAGTGTTTGAGAGAAAGTATTTCCAGTTTTTATACATGTGACAACTTTCACATAGTCTATTATCTAGGCTGTATCATTTGTAGTATAATTTTTAGGAAAATATATTAGTTTCTATTAATTTGTCAACATTTATATGTTTTGATTACCTCTCCCATGCTCAATGTGAATATATTTTAGAGAATACTATTGATATTACTATGCAGTCAATTAGAAAAATGTAGGTACTAATACTCTTTTTATTAGTCACATTTTGTCCAAGAATTTTTCCTACAAAAGAATTTCTCTTCTGTGCAATTGAAAGTGAATTTTCTCTATAGTTAAAATTCTCACTACCTTTCTGATGGTAAGGAAGTAAGGAAGAAGTGTCAAAGGTTTCTAACTCCTGGCTATCATTTCTAAACAACAATTCTTTCATCATCACCCCTTTCTGTGATTTTTGTCATAACAGATAGTCTCTCCATTCTGACAGTCATCAACCTACATCCTCCTAACATTTTCATTTCTTGAGTTCTTGTTCCACAATTTTTCTTCCATTCCAGTCTTAAGATCACACTTCAAACCCAAATATCATCTAAATAGATGATTATTTAATAAGGATCATCTAAGGATGGTCCTTCTAGTGCTCTGGCTCAGAGTCCTTCAATCCCTATAAAAACAAGGCCTTTCTACTTTATTTATTATCTACAAATGTAAACCCTGTAACCTTGATTGAAAGCAGCATGTCTTTGTTTCACCTCACTCTGCAATTTTGAATATTGAAATTTCTCCTCGAAAATGAAGAATTACAAGAAAAACAGTTCTTAACATGCTTTGTCTCTCCCACTTCCATAATCCTAGTAAGTTTAATCTTTTTAAATCTTAATTCTAACTGTCATTGCTACTTTTCTTTTCAAATACAACACCTACTTCTAATTTAACTTTTTGTCATTGCCAGCTAGGAAGCCAAAGGCAGCCATGTCATCTACCACACATTTTCTCCAAGGACGCTAATACTCAGGACACACAACTGTGATTGCATTGACAACCTTTAAATGTATCCACTGTCTAGTTTTTCTACAACTATTCTCCAAATTGCAGATGTTGATTAAAAAAAATTTAAAAAAAAATACCAACCACATCTACTTCAAGTTAGTTTTATTTTCATCATTCCCTTCTACTTAAAAAAAAAAAAAAAATCATTATCATGTTCCTTTCAGCAGGGGTCCCAAATTGACTCTCAACTAACTGCCAACTCCCCTAGTCCCAGAGAAGCAAATTTCCTCCATCTTTAAGAATAGGGAAATCATATAACAAGTATTATTTTACCTCCACTGATCCATTCCATAAACATATTGAGGAACTTGCTATGTGGCAGGTGCTAGAGATAGAAGAAAGAATATTAAGCCAGGATTCATCTACCACAAAGTTAATTCCTGGAATGAGAATCACAAAAACAATGATTTTGATTTAATATGTTAAAGGTTACATTTTTTTCAATTATTGCTCCTAGCAGGAAAAATCTACTCATTTTTTGCACATCAGTTTTAGTGTTTCTCGTCTGTAAAAATGTAAGACACTCCCAGCCTCTCAGAATTAATGTCTAATTTCACTTACTGTTTGCTCATATGACTATCATAGTTAATTCATAATTATTTGCACTATAGAAAAAATCAATAGTATGAGTAAAGAAACTGAGAAATAAGTTTTTAGACAGTAAGTAATAAGTCGCTGGGTAAGATTTATTTGAGTTACAAAGTATGACAAGGTGAATCAGGGAAGTTAAGATGAGCGGTTGGTCACTGCTGAACAGTGAGGGTCCGAAAAAGCCACACTAGCCTTCCGAGCTCTAATTTTATTTGCAGTACTCCATATTGAAGGTACTGGTCCCATTTCCTTCTTTTTGCCTTTCAGCAGAGTAGTTTCGGTAGATGCAAAGGTGATCTGCAAAAGGTTAGTTGATCTAATGTTAGATTACTATTTATTTGAATCTGACACAGTTTTTTGATAACACTGAGCTGGGTTGCCTAACATATTTACCTCTACCCTATATAGATATATAGATATCTTAGATGGCTGGAACCAATTTTAATAGCCTTGAGAACTTTGCATATTCATGGCTAACATTAAGGTAAATTAATTTGATGAGAATAGTTTAATGTCATGATTGACAAAGAGTCTCTTGAAACTTCATTTGTACCTGGACTGTGGAGATTACTTCCCTATGGGATATTTCTCTAGGGATAAACATCTAAATGAAGGAAAAAATGTCAGTGTCCTATATTGTAACACTTATAATTTTAAACAGGAACATATAAAATATGCTTAGGGAAAATTTCAGGCATATTATTAATTATGCACCAGCTTTATTCAGTGATAATCAACACTCACTTTATTTTCCTTATGCTTAATATGTTTTAGAGCAGATTTCCTTTAGACCAGATTAAAAGCAATCTTTCCATACTGTATACTGCACATTTGATTATTCACTTAATTGGATGAAGGGTTGAGATTATGGAAGCAATTTTCTCTCTTTAGTTACATAAATAAACCTGCTGATGCCAAAGAAGACACACTATTCTATTAAAATGGTCTCTACATGTGACTGGACTTTATAATGGTTAAAATCAGTCTTGACTACAACATATCTGAGCAGCAGTCCATCCTATATTCTGAATCACTGAAGACTGCTGGGAAGCAAAATTTATCCTGGCAAAATTAGCAAAATAAAGCCATGAGATGTTCTCAGATGATAGTTGCATCTACACTTTATGTTGTGAAGAATTTTTCCTAAGTTTCTAAAATACCTCATAAATCACTGAAACTAAAAAAGATCCAGGAGAAGCCTTTCTACCACCATAACTATTTCTATCCTGCTTGATTTGATGAAACTCAATTATTATTAAAATGGATCCCTCAGTCTCTAGGTAATATTAAGGCAAAATGTTTCTGAGAAAATGTATTGAAAATTAACATGTATTGTATTAAATGTATTGAAAATAATATTAAAGCAAAATGTCTCTGGGAAAATGTATGGAAAATTAACAATTACAAGTGCTGTCTCGGATGTAGAGCAACTTGAACTTTCATACATTACTGGCGGAAGTATAAAGTGATGTAATTACTTTAGAAAGATTTATCCACTTCTAATAAGGTTAATTTCTTAAGTTTTGGGTATTTACCCAAAAGAGATGGAAATATATGTCTACAAAAAAGATACAAACAAGAATGTGCATAGTAGCATTATGCAAAACAGCCAGACTGGAAATAATCCAAATGTTTATCAACAGAAGAGTTATTAAACAGATTGTACCATAATGTCTCATATTAAAAGGAATAAACTACTGATGCATACAATACAGATGAATCTCATAAACATTGTGCTGAAAAGGAGAAGACATTCATTCACAAGAGAAGATATACAGTGTGATTCAATTTATATAACATTTTATAATAGATCAGTGATTTCCTGGGGCTGCGGGTGACAGAGTGAAGAATAAATACAAAGTTTTATTGTGTAGTAAGTATAAGAATATATACATTTGTCAAAATGCCCCAACTATATAGTTAAATTGTCCATTTTATTCTATGTAAATAATATATTAATATGTATATAATATGTTATATGTAGGTTGATTTATAATATTAGGGGAATCAATTAATACTTTGACATTAATAATGCTAATAAGAAAACTCTTATGAACATTTCAATGGATGAGAAAAGTCAAAAGATTTTAATGCTCATTTTGATTAAAAAGCAAAGCAAAACCAAAGGAGAAATGTAGAAAAGTAAAACTAGAAAGTTATTTTTTTAAATGTGGTTATGAATAACTACATGAAATCAATAGTCTTTGGTATATTTAATTATGAAACAATAAAGGCTTTGCAAATAAAATCAGTTATAAAGGAAAGAAGAATAAATTCTTTTATTAATAAAATAAGAAGTTCAAGTAGTGAAAAGAAATCACTATCTGAAGACATTTTGATTAATCCTGGAGAACTCAAGATAACAAACTAAAAACAAATAGAATTATGAAATGAGTTCAGGTAGAAGAACAAGAACAAATACAGAGAATGCTGAAGTTTCCTGTGTAAATGGCAAGTCAGAAGATAATATCTACACACAAACCAAATACACAGAAGAAGTAAATCTTTATGGGACACTCACTATAATACCTGTACAAAAAATTATAAGAACTATGGATATATGTATATTATTTTGAAAAAAATTAAAATCTATTTTAAGAAATTTATTGAAAGTCAATACCATATCCCATTTCCCCCTAGATTAATTTATACCTTTGTGGTAGGAAGGAAGCAAGAACATGAGGGCTTTCATGTGACAGCTACAAGAAACAGATTCTGCCAGGAAGAGAAATGAGCTTGGAAAAAGATCTCTAGTGCCAGATGAGAACGCAGCTTGCCATCACCTTGCCTTCAGCCGGGATGGACAGCCCAACCACAGTGTACTGGACTTCTGACCTTCAGAACTGTGAGCTCCTAGGTTTCTGGTAACATTTTACACAGCAATCGAAAATGAATGTAACATTTAAATATTCCCAGTCAGAGCCCTGAGGAAAATTTTTAATCTTAACATGATAAGGCTAGTAACCTGGAAGCATGAATCATTTTTTTTTTAAGTTATGAACACATGGAGAATTTCTAGATTTTATAGATATAATTAAATGCATTCTATTGTCTCAGTAAGTGTATTGTGTAAAAGACTAGAAAGCTCATATTTAACTTCTGTTTTTTCTAAATTCTTAATACCCGATTGAAAAGTCATTAAAATTCACAAAATAAACATTTGTCACTCAACAAAATGTGTTTGAAAAATTACTTAGGAAGTAAAATATAATTAGGTCTTAACTACACAAAGATAAATTACAGTTGGATTATAATTTAAAACCAACATAATTAAACCACAATAATTTAAGAAAAAATGAGTTTAGAAGTTGCAATGACTTTCTACAAACAAAATAATGCAAGAAAATAAATGTTTTCTACATGACAAGAACATAAAGTTAAAAAGACAAAGAAAAATGGAAAATATTTGCAAAGAATATATCTTTAGTATAAAAGAAACTTTAAGAAATCATGAAGATAAATGGCAAAAAATGTTGATGGACAGAATTGGGTTCTCAGAACAGTAGCAATAGAAATATTTAAAAGGATGTTAGTAATAAAATAAACTAAATAAGATATTGGTAAATATAGTTTACCAAGTAATAATGCTGTCATTGATACATCATAGGGAACTTGAATTGAGTGTTAAAATGTCCTTTTAAAAATCTTCTTTAGAGTTTTCTTTTCTTCCTAGGTTTTCTATAGAAAAAAACTCATTAACTTTTTAATTAGTAACAGATTTACATAAATTATTATTTCAAGTACTGCCTATACCCTTACTTCTAAGAGTGTGATTGGTCCATCAACATGGGCATCACGAGGAAACTTGTTAGACATTCAAAGCCTCCTGCTATTTAAAAATGAGATAGTCTTTAGGGATCATGCTAAGATTCCTCTGTGGTCAGAGGCTATTTTTTCCCCTTGCTTCCTAACATTGCACAATGTTCATATGTTTCTTTCATGTGTTTTACTTTAATATCTTTGTCTTAATTATTACCATGTCTAAGCAGAACAAAGCATTTTTTAAAAGAAAAACATATGGGTATTTTGTCCATGGCTTTTAGATAGCAGTGGTCTTTCTATAAATGTCTTATATATCTTTAAATAATAATGTTGATGATATTATTGAGGAGCTAATATTCTAAAAGATGATTTTGCTTTGAATGGAAATATAAAGTATTGTCCTATAGACCCATATACAGTTCATTTAGCGAAGAGTTAAATGAAGGTCATATTCTCTAAAACTTCATTTTCTGAGTTGAAAAACTTATAATTTAAAAAGTGGAAGGGCTCCATTAATTATCCATTACTAGGGACCCATGATATTAATCACTGTGTTAAAATTTATGACTTAAATTTTCTACTAATATGCTGTGTCTTTGGTTTTTACAGAGATGTTAAAAATGAATTAATCTAATTACATTGACGATAGTGTTATGCAATCTAGCATAAATACAATTGCTCAAGATATAACTTTCTGCTAGAAAAAAATGTCTTTGGAGATGAGGTTACTACTTCTTTTTATGAAGCTGTGAGCATTCTTGATGATAATAAATGTTGTGTATTAAAATGAACTTATTTTATAGTTTTTGAACTCAGAGCTAAAAACCCAGTAATTTACTGAACCTGGATGTCTTATATATGTATGCCATTCTTCAGCTATATGCTTTTTGACTTTTTTTCTTTAACTTAAGTGGATTCCTCATGTGTAAAATAAGAGGAGACATAACTGACATGGTGGGTTAAGAGAATTAAATGAGATAACGCATATTCCTCAAGAATTTATCTGATTGTCGCATACAGAGTGATATTTGGTAAATAGCAGTTACTATTACTAAATATTTCTATTTTCAAAATATTTTAAAATATAAGCTAACAGAAATTTTGAAAATAGATATAAATACAAATACTATTATTATTTTATAAAAGTTCTTTAGGAACTTAAGGAATATCTCTCTAAATATAACAATACAGTTTTAAGCTTTTATAATATTTTAAGATTTAAGAACACTTATCAAAAGGGGCTTATTGGTTTCTTGACCATTAATCTTAAAACAATTTATCTACAAGTTACCAATTAACCACAGATTGTATTTTAAACATGTGTAAGTCAAGAGAAAGAAACAGCCAAATCACACACATTTTGTTCCCCTTATATAGGACCTTAGGATTTAGAAGACATGGGTTTTAGACTCTATTCTTCAATTAACCAAATCATTTCATTTTCTTTGTGCCTTAATTCCCTCATTTATACTATGATAGAATGAGACCAGGTTCTTGTTAACCCTTTTCTGCCTCATATTTTGAAAAATCATTTATATTTCTCTAATCTGAATTTGATTCCTTATAATCAAAAATAAAAACTTCTACAACTTTTATAGTTATTCAAAACTTATATTAAAAGGTTTAAAATACATTAATCTTTTAGAAATTCATGTTCTGGATAAGATTTTGGAAGAATACTGCTACTGTTCATTAACTATTACAGAAACATACAATGTTTTCAAATTTTGGTCAGTATCTTCAGAAGTCTGTAGCTCATATCTCTTTTTAGATCTTGTTTCTATTCAATCATTTTCTTGGAAAGGTATAAATGTTGAGGCAATATGACTTTAGTTGAGGGTTTAGTCAAATGCACAGAAACTCTTCATCAGGAAGCTAGATTAAGGTCATAATCTGAAGCCTGGCTTTGCTTCATCCACCGTCTATCACTTGTTCATATTTTATTACCTGTCTATCTGCCTATCTCTATCTATCTATCTATCTATCTATCTATCTATCTATCTATCTATCATTTACCTAACTATCTAATCTATCTATCATCTATCTATCATCTATTTATCATCTATTATTTATCATCATCATCATCTTCATCTATCTATTTTCATAAGGTATCAGATTTGCTATACAGCAAGCAAGCCAGTGCATTCTACAGAGAGAAATTATGTGCATGGCAATAGTGTGTGCTTCTGTTTCTTTGAAATAAAAATATTAAGACTGATATTATGGCAATGATATCAAGTCTGTCTGTATTTGTTGGAAATTGGGACTAGGATATGCTCATGAATAATAATCAAGTTCTAACTAATACACTACTAATATTTCATTTTTTTACTTAAATAAAAAGCAACATATTGAATCACTTTGTGAGTGACTGTATTTAGTATAAGCTACAGAACATGGAATACATACTAGCAGGATGGTGATTATATTTGGACCAGATGGACTTTCTGGGTGGTCTTCGAAGTGAAGCCCAGTATAAGATCCATTGCCATAAGGTAATTTGAAGGCATTTGTAACAGCCATGGATCAATATTATGTGGTCCATATTACATTGGAAAAAAACTTTAATATTTTTTGTAGAGATATCTAATACAAGTATTTTTATTTGGTATTCAAAACCCTGGTTATAAGATCACTTAATGGACTATTTCAAATATTTCAGACTATGAATTTAGTCTAATCAGGTTTAAAACTTGGAATAAAATCGATTTCAATTTATATAAAAATTAAGTTTCCAAATTTAGGGATAAACCAGATATTATATGTCACATTTATTCTTAGTTTTCTAAGAGAAGGCAGAAAAATTGTTATAAAACTTTTCAGATTTGCTCTATACCTCTTCTCCTTAATGCAGCTTTTATAAAGTCATATCTATATAAGTAAAAATATATGTAATCACCATAGAACTTTTATTTTAATAAGTATAAACTCATACTATAATTTTTTAATTTAAAGAATGGCTTACTAAAGATATATCATTATCATATACATAAATGCTATGTGTAGAAATGTTTCAAACTATGAATAACAATGTCTTACACAGTGGCATATTGAATTCTTTAGGTAAATGTGTATTTCAATTAGCATTATCAGAAGACTTTTCTTAATGAGAAGATCAAAATGCTCTTCATAAATGCAGTTATAAAATGTATTCACTATTATTTACAACAGTTAGATGTTGGACAGAAATATAGCTGATATTTTGCAGATATAACTGTAGTTATAAAAACACTGTTACTGATCCCAAATTCTTTACTCTATTCACCGAACCATATTAGGATTCTCTCACATCAACGCAGTTAATTGAGAAAAAATAACAACAGCAATTCATGTATTCATGTAATCAAAGGTAATTGCCTATTTATCTTTCCCTGATTAATTTGCAAAACAGCTTCAAGTTTAATTCTGACTGGTGTCATCATTTTTCTCAATTTATCTTCTATAAAGTTATGCAAGTGTATTGTACAAGTTACTCAAGTGTTTTTGAATACTTTATACTATGACTGGTGTAGAGATAAGCTATTGGCTTTTGGCTCTGTTGTATCTTTGTCAATACTTATTCTTTCTTTTAGAATTGCATAACACATCCAGAGCTCACTGAACTGCAGTGACTTTGAGGGACAATAATCAAGATTGTAATCTTACTGTTTTTAATTGAATCAAACTTTAAAAAATTATTTTAATAACGACTTGAGCAATAATTTAATAATGGCTTTGCAGGAAAAAATATTTGAGATAATATTAGATCTACTCCTAAGTCTTAATCCAATACATGATAAATGCTGTTTTAACATCATAATGTTAATTTATGGTCTCTGCAAAGTAATACACATTTTATAAGATGTGCTTCAAATTTCTTTATTAGTGCATTTCACTGCCAGTATATTTATTCTGTAAGATACTTTTGATTGCATATTTTATTTCTTAAGCGTATTATGCATAATGTACACAAGTGGAATAATGTAAGTGATCTGTCAGGACTGAAAGTCATTTTATCATCAACAACTCATCTAGAATGTCTGATTCACCATGCCAGAAACTTTCTGCCCGACAGGAGCTACTAGGCCAAGTGGAATTTAAGGAGAGCTAATTATCTCCAGGATGAATCTATTAAATGTTGTCAAGTTATCAAAATTCTGTCGTTCTGTATGCATTTGTGCTGATTATTTTATATTCCATTTTTGCCAAGAAACCTAGTCAGTATGAATTAACTTTTACATGATAACTTTAATAAAGACTTTGAGAAATATAGTTATGTAAAACAGACCATTTAAACAAGCTTAACAACATGATTCTTAATACAAATAACTGTATCAAATAGTTGGTCTTAGCAAAAGTAAAAAAAAATTACCTATAAAATCAAACTTATCATTTCACTTAGCTCATGGTGAATATTTTAGTTAAGCGGCAACTAAAAACATTTGGAAGCACATATACACAGAAAAGTAATGATAATTAACAATGGAATAGTTCATTTTGAATACATTTTATTATTTTTTCTCTCTTAAACTTGAGGTGGACCTAAAACATTGATTTAGGATACAAAGTAAAACTAATTTCAATATATGTTTTAAAACAATAAATTTCAGTCAATCTTTTGTTTTATTCATTCATAAACTATAATGAGCAAATATGAAAAAATTCATACAAATTATTAATTGGTCTTTTAGGAGGATGGAAGTGGCATTTAATGAAAGAGGAAAGGTTAAAGGGATTTCTGTTTTTTTTCCTGGACATTTTAATTGTTTTCTATTTTTAATAAGGATAACACATTTGTTTATTACATAGTAATTTAATTATATGATATTTTAAGACAATAAAAATTAAATATAAAAATTACATTTTACATTAACCCTCACTGAGAAACCCCATCTATTAACTTGGGATGGAGCACGTGTAATGAGAAATTAAAATATCTGGGCAGCTGTCATGGAAAATCCATCCTTGCTTTAATTCTTTGCAACAATGTACTGGTAAAAGAAATGGGAGTAAGAGAACCCTCATTAGCAATATTTGCTGGGTTCTGTGGTGTAAATATTACTAACATGATGAATTTCGAGCTCCTAACATGATGTCACTTAATGTAAAATTTAAAAGAGTTGTACGGTTGGCACACAGATATAATAGATAAATAACCTCAAGGACACAGAGAATAATATTTAACAAAATAATTACGGAGTGATAAGTTTGCTATTTGTTACTTTCTGTAATATAATTCACTTAATTCTAAGTTTACATAAGTTATTTTTTAATAATGTATTTAAAAACTAACTTGCAAAATTCCTAGAAATTTTATAAATGGCTTTGTTAAGCCAGTACTGGTAGCCTTTGGCATACCACTGGTCCTGTGACATTTTGCTACCCATGGTGGCCGTGTTCTCTCAAGGGCCTATTTATCAGTTACAGTTAGCAACCCTGTCCCAAATGAGGCAGAAAGCCGAACCAAACCACAAACAAATGTATGGGTCAAGGTGAGAGTATTTTTTCCTTATTTAATTACTTTCAATATGATCTTTGATGGCAGGGAAATCAAAACTATAAATACTTCAAGATTATGTGATCATTTCATAAACTAGGTAGGACAAAACAGAGCCATTACATTGTCTGTCTATCTACCTATCATCTATCTATCCACCATCTATATACCTATATCTATCATCTATCTATCTTAAAATGTTCTTTTTGTTTTGTGTTGTCTGAATTTGTTTTGTTTTTGTTGATGCTGTGTTCAATCTGGAAAACCCAAACTAACTTCTGAGCAATGATGGAGAAGTTAGCAGTACAGGTGACCTTCGATCTACTGTGTATTTTCTTTCAGAGCAGTGTGTAGTGTGCAGAGATTGGACATCCACGTGGGCTGTTTGGCAGGATGACAGACAAAACAGAGAGGAGCCTGCACGATCCACAGAAAAAACAGAGAGGAGTCTACACGATTCATGGGAGTAGTCAGATGTACCTTCTGCGTTTCTTTGGTCTAACAAAGTCTGCTCAAGATTCCCTCAAATATAATAAATGCATGTCTTCTCTGTTTTGTTTTGAATACAGTAGTTTTCCTTATAGAATTGTGTGATGAGAGGTTTAGGTCTAGGTATAGCCCCTTTAAATGGTTTCATCTATGTAATGGCCTACATCAGCCTTAAAATTGAGGCTGTCTTGGCAACACCTAACCATCAAGATGTCTACTAGTGTAGAAAAGTGTTGGTAATATCACCAATATGCATTGATATAAATCTTATTTTTTTCTTTCATAAGGATTTATTTATTCTGTCATAAACTATAAGAGAATTGGGGCAGTTACATTCCCTTTGATTCATATTCTCTACCCAGAGAGTAAATGCAAAGCATCAAAAGAACAGAGTCATAAAAAGTAGTTCTTCCAAATAAAGTGGGGAGTTCCATCCTCTGTATTTCTGGTTTAGGAGGGACACGAAGAAGGTCATAATCAGCAAGAGAAAAGCTTCAGCCTTTCGCATAAAAAAATTATGAAATTACAAGGAAAATGAATTCTCACTTTTTTTTCTAGTGCGAAAAGTTGGTCAAAGAGGTTCGTTAGAGAAATTTGTTTCCTCATAACTTCAAGAAAACCATGATATGATCCAAAAGGTAATTCGTGTTTTCCATCATTATACAAATGAAGAGTAGAATGCTCAAACTGGGAGACATTTTAAAGTGCTTACTTGCTATGCTACAATTGGAGTCTAAGAAGACTGAGTTCTTTTCTAGAAAGAGTTTAACTTAGATCATAGTAAGATTTTAAATTTAAAAAGTTTTTAAATTTAAAAATTTTAAAAAATAGTTAAAAATTTAAATTTAAAATTTAAAAGTTGAAAAAAAGAATACTGCAAAGTCCATTCTCTCTTTAATTATAGCAAGAGGGAAATGAATCAATAAGTCCACAGATGAATGCTATTTCTGTGAGAACTTTAAACCTTTGATGTTAGTTTCAAAAGTATTGTTATAAACCAGTGGCTCTTGAACTTCAGCATGCATCAAAATGACACAGATGCTGGGCTCCAGTCCCAGTTTTTGTTTGGTATATTTGAGATGGAGACTGAGAATTTGTATTTCTAACTCATTTCCAGGTGATGTTGATGTGGCTGGATTGATTGCAGACCACATGTTGAGAACCACAGCTATAAACAGTATCATATATTAAAAAAGGATATGACCACATGATATCAAATTATGAGAAAAATGCATGGACATGAAAATTGCCAGATTCAGAATAGTGTGTGTGTGTGTGTGTGTGTGTGTGTGTGTGTGTGTGTGTGTGTTGGAGAAACTGATGTGGGAGGAGCACATAGAATATTCAACTATATTAGAAGAAAACATTTTCAGTAATTAAACAGTAGGTATATGAGTATTTGCTGTATCATTGTTTATAGCTTCGTAGGTCTTAAATATTTCATAGTTCCCTTTTGAAATAAGAGAAAAAAGTTTAATCACTAAATTAAGTTTTAAATTACTAAATTTGTATAAAACAAATTATTATTGATCAGATACATTCTATTTGTTAAGATATAAAAAAAAACATTAGCTTTTAAGTTTCTTTTAATCAGTTTAAATAATTTAGTATAAAATAAACCTAGAAATTCTTCAGAAATATAGTTATATAAATTACATAACAGAAAAATATTAGTATTGACTTTGCTCTTTTCTGTTTACTAGTTTATTCAACAAATATTTATTGAGAGCCTACTATGTGTCAGAAACTATTTTAAGTACTGTTAATATAACAATGACCAAAACAGATAAAAATCTGGCTCTCGTAGAACCTACATTCTATAAACGTTGTTTGATTTTTGCTCAGAAGTAAGCAAAACAAGCAAACAATAGACCATTAAAGTTGACCTTGGTAAAAGGGAAACTAGTAAATATGAATTTAAAAAATAAATCCAGTTTTGAAATCTAAAAACAGCAATGAGAGAAGAAAGGTAATTCCAATTTATGAATTTACTCAGGATATGCTGATAAGGAAAAGTGAGCCTTAAAACAAATATATCAAGTTAAAATTAAAACTATAAGTTAAATCTAATTTTAATGAGAAAAGTGTTAGGAAAACTATATTTTCTTCCTTTAAAGTCACAATTTTCTCCCAGTGTTTTTCTTCTAAATGTCTCAACCGTCTATGTGCAACAGTTTTTTACTCTGTGAATATTTTACTTACACATGCAACACATTTTTCCAAGGTAAAATCGCTAAATAGAGCCAGTGGTTTGGGGGTGAGGGCAAAGTAATTTGATGGCTGTTCTCCCCAACAAACAAATATTTTTTTATTTGAAAGCAATGCTCCTTTTTCAGTTGGGGGTTAATGAATTAATTCAGTAATGAAATATGCTTTTTACATTTTTTAACTGTTTCATTAATTTATTTATTCAACAAGTGTGTTTTGAACATCTAATAGGTTTCTAGCACAGGACACAACACTAAAGATAAAAGATTAGTCAGCTATGGCCCCCTTCTCAAATAGCTTTGAAGTGGATGGAGGAGATATGAAAATGGTCAAGTATAATATGGGCAAAGAGCTCTGATAAAATTATACAGTAGAAAATACCTGTGTCACATTGAACATACACTAAACAGAATGGTCGATTCCAGGGGATATGTTGCTTTGGGCTGAGCCTTGGAGGATGAATAGAATTAGCTAAGCAAGGAAAGGAAGGGTAAATTGAATAGAAATGACTGCAGCATTTGCCTTGATTATGTTGGTGATCAAAAACTTGAGGAAAAAAAGTTTAAAATATTGATTTGATAAAATGATAAAATACTACATTTGTGTGTATGTGTGTTTGAAATGCTCTTTCTGTGTTTTGCTAAGTGTCAACAATCTAACACTTCTCAGAAAATTAAATCTCCTACTGGAAGTCAGGCCCTGCTATAGTTGTCAGACATTTAAACTTGCATGAGAGTGGTCTTCCTTTCAATGAATTTATACTTCCATAGGAGATTTGTCAAATTGTTCTTTACTTTGAGAGTGTTAAATGTATAAATTTTACTGGGTGAAAACTGTGAAATAATCCTTAGCAGAACTCTAAGAACTTTCCTTAATCTTAAATTTTATAATTTTAGTGCTATGAAAGCTCAGTTTCACCCATTTCGTTTTTTGCAGGTAAGATATGTGAATCTTAAAAATGAGAAGGGTCAATTATTTTAACAGCAAAAAAGGGTTTATTTTGGAGTGGCAGAGGAATAGCAATTTGAGACAATGAAAGGCATGGAAAATCATAGGCAAGTCCAGAGAACAAAGGAGAAAAATATTACTTTACAGATAAAAAGGAGGAAGTTGGAAGGAACTGTTATAAAACAAATGGCATTGGGGAAAAATGGAAATTTGAAATGTAGTGGCTCCTGACTGGCTAAGTCATGGCAGTTTCTCATTGGCTGGGTCTGTTGCTAGGACAGGAGAAAATCTTTCTTCCTCTGGCTGGACTAGTGGAGAGACACTGCTTATTGGAATCTGCAAGGTATAGTGAACGGTAGTGAGTGAGAACTCCCCGTTCCAGACTTTCCAATTCCATTTAAATTGAAGTTTCCTTTATTCATTTTCACAAGTATATTTCTTATGTACATATTTAGAATGATTTTTGATAATTTTTAGCAGACTTTCAGTACACTGTCTTATTTGTATATTATCTGAACAGGAATTTAAAACCAATCAACCATTAAACCAAAGAAACAAACAAAAGAAAAACTATGTTTTTTCTCCAACTATAAAATGTACCAGTGGTCTCTCTGCTTTCTCTCAAATATAAAATCTTATGTTGTAATATATTTTTTAAAATATCATTAATTATTGTTTTAGTTTATTTATATTCTTTTATATTAATCCAGAAATAATATGCAAATACAAATGTGTCTTCTTTTATACTTTTATTTGATCTAACTGAAATACTGGCCACTAAAAAGAGGTCATTTGCCCAAATAGATTATGAAATGGTGTCTCTAAAATAAATAATCTAAGGACATGTCTCATAACACATTTTTTCCCCCCTTATAACAAGTTATATCCTGCTGGTGTGTTGCAGTTCATGGCAAAAAGCTGGGTGTATTTTAAGGTTTTGTGTTCTAAATGAGATCATGTTGTACTCTAAATTTAATCCTTCAAACCTTAAATTATTTTTTCTTTGTAAGCAATATCAACATCAATAGTATACATAATATTTTTAAATTAGGTTTTAAGTCCAATGAAGCTAAGAACTATGTTAGGCATCCTTTATAAAATTTATACTCAGCTGTCATAGCAAACAAAGCTAGTTTTGGCTATGAGCGTGAAAATAAGTGAAGCTTTTTCTTTTTTTTTTACTTTTAAAGTTCAGTTGTATATTTATTAATATGGTTATACAGTAAATCTCATGATTAGAACCATACTGATACCAAGATTTCATGTAAAATTAAAAATATACTATTAAAAATAGTGTTTTGATAGACTAATAAAGGATCGAGCATGATAATCTATGCCTTTTTACATTTACAAACATTTTTCTTTGATTCCGATGAGGAGATAGAGATATCACAAAGAAAGTTTTGAATTCTACTGTTATTTATTTAGTAATAACATTTCAGGTATGGATAGTCCATTAAGGAAGAGCTACCTAGAGCTCCTGACACACTTTGCTCCAAAGCAAATTTATAGCTGTCATAGCAATCTTCTTTCAGCACCAACACTTACAGCTCTCAGTAAAATGCTAGCTTGTTAAGACATTTCTTGATGTATTACCACATTTAAAAGGTAAACTTCCCACTTACTTCTAAATCACTGACTCAGTCGTGCACATCAGATAAACTGACTTAAGACAAAAAAAAAAAATCTTACTTTTTATGTGTAGGAAAGAAACCTACCATCAAATTGATTCTTAGTACCTACTAAAATGAATTCAAGGTCACATCGAGGAAACAAATGTGTGACAATCTTGCCAAAGAGACAAAACACCCTCTCCAGATCTTTGCATTCTCATCCTTAAGTAAACAAGTTAATAAGAAAATTAGTTTCTATCAAGACTTTTCCAGCCTCTTTCTAACTTGATACTTTTATTGGCAACCTCCTGATACTCGTGTTTAAATACAATATTTGATAATTCCATAAATATGAATGAAAGCAGACCCTCATTTGATTGTCCCTCTGAACATAATTTTTTTTTCCTTTTGATCTTGCTTAGGAATAATAGTCTCTGTATCAGCTTCCCTTTTAGATCACCATAAAGACTGTTGAATATTAGTGTACTTTTCTCCTAGGAGATTTACCTCCAATTTTCTGATGTTCTCTGTTTTTTACTAATATAACTAAATTGCATTTTCCAGTGATTGTGAATTCCACACTGGGATCACAGTAGCTCAACAAGAGAGGTTGATAAAAGAATCATCTTTCTCCATGCCCATTCCTAAAAAGGAAGGCAAAGATTCTAAAATAAGCCAGTATTTACTTCTTTTCCTTTATTTTATGCTTGACATTTTTTAAAATTTAAAATACATTTTAAAAGCAATAATAATCCCATTACAAATTAACATGAATAACATATTTTTATAAAATAATTATATTTTCTAAAACAAAAATTTAGTGAGAAAAGTGGAATTATTTTAGATTTCTGCAAATATCTTTATATCTAGCTTAACGGAAAATAGCTAGAGTTTGTTTCCACAGTTTATTGTGATATATTGTTTTTTTAAATTAAATTTATTGGGGTGACATTGGTTGATAAAATTATACAGATTTCAAGTATACAATTTACTAACATCATATGTATATTGCATCGTGTGTTCACCTTTTCTACCTCCCTGTTCTCCCCTTTTTCTCTAGTAACCACTAAGCTGTTGTCTGTGTCTATGAGTTTTTGTTTGTCTTGTTCATTCGTTGCTTTTAGTTTTATCAAAATGTAATCTGTATTGGTTAATTGGAAACATTTGACAACCTTGTTAAATTTATGTTTTAAAATTAATTTTTAATGCCCCCAAATAGATTATTGGAACCTACTTGAACTGTAAGAACATTTGACCCAATCAAGATCCAAAGTAAGTGTTTAACATATGCCTCTTAGAATGAGACCTTAAGTGTGTTTTCTTTTTGAAATTCTTAATTGATAAACTCAGTTGAAAATGACCTATGTCCACTGATAGCCTAAATTAGAACCTCGTACCCTCCCTGCCCTCTCGCTAGAGCTCACTGCATCCCAGAAGGAGTTTCATTTCTCCACTCTAATGTACTGACCTCTTCTTGTTCTACCACTTTAGCCAAAGCCAGTGGAAATTAACTCATTCAAAACCAAATTCTAACGTATTTGAAGATACGATTTTGCTTCTGAGGTTTGTTTTGGACTTTATATTTCAAATATCCAAAGCCCAGATAATGTGAGGATCTGTGTACATATGATTTAGGTGCCCTGACATGATCACATATGGAAGTAGCGGGTTTTAGAGTAAGTGCCTAAATCAATAAAATAATATTCTTTTTATTTAATTTATCTTCTGTTACCCCTCCCCTCTTTTTCATCTTTATAGGGATTTTTTAGAGATAGCTTCAGGCTAGATAGCAATATTTTGCAAATTTTCATTATTGCAGAATTAGTAGGTAGCAGGTTAGTTACTTATGTATTAGAGTAAAGTAATACAAGTCTTCATAAATTTAGAATGGATATCAAAATGAATTTGGATTATTCTTATGGCTATATCTCTTCATATTTTATAAATAAACTTCATTTGAAACAATGTAAATTAACTTTAAAGAAAAACATTTTAAACCCACAAAATATTTTGAGGTAATTACATGCTGTCATTGTATTTTGCTAGATTTCAAGAAGAAAAGCAATAATGTAAGAAACATTTATTCTCACACTGACTCAGTGTTTTGCTTTCATTGCGGTGTAGAGCTAATGCAATTTTCAAGAATTTTAAATATTTATGTTGTGTGATTTCCTAACACCAAATTGTATCCTCTTTGAATTTTGGTACTTTATAATTGGAAGCAATTTTGCAGCAAATTAAACTGGTTAAATTTTATAGTTCTTTTTTGGAACATCTTCTTTCCCAATCCCATCTTTTCTTTCATCAAATAGAAATAACCCACAGTCCACACACTATATTACTTGATTTCTTCTTTTTATGAAACCTTCTAGTTACAGAGAAAAAATAATTTTTCTCCTAAATGTTCTATTATAGACTTTTCCTTTCATAGAGCATCTATGTTCCCTATTACTGTGATTAAAATCAGTTTCATGTAGTGCCAACAAGAGGATCATTTCTCTCCCTCAAAGAACTATTGTAAACACATAATCTCTTTTATTTATATTATTCCTACTGTATAAGGCCTCTTTTATGATATCTCTGATTCTAGGGTCACATTGTCATGTCCTCGGTCTTTATAGGTGCATAAGTTCTTTCATCTTGCTCCAATATTTACTTTAGAAATAGATGTGATTTGATTTTGACTTGTGTTGTCCACACTACAGACAGCAGCATCTGACTTATCAGGATCCAAACGCCCTCCCTGCCATCTGTGGGGAGCTGGCACATCCAAATTAGCAACAGATCAGATTATAAGGTCTTCTCTGACCACATGGACTCAAAATAAAATCTGAGTCCCTTCATAGCCTTCATCACATTAGGAAAGTTTCAGAATGTACTGCTTTCTAGCCCTACTCCCTATAACTAGTATTTGAGCAATATGTTTTCAATGCATTTTTAAAATATACTTTATTAAACTTCCCATCTTGGGCAGAATGCTAGAAATAGTCCCCTTCAGGGCACCAAGTTTGCTGGCTGACCAGTAGGAAGACTCCTCAGGGAATACCATCTCTCACTACACCCTCCAATTAAATCTACCCTTTAGAGGTTAATGCTTATATATCAGAGGTTTGTCTTCTAACTTGGCAGAGCCAAGTTTGTGTTATTATGTTTAACCCTTAAAAGGATGAGCATACTCAAATAGAAGTGAACTCTTCTCCACTAGTTAGGATTCCTGAAGGGTTAAGTGAAGATGTTAGAACCAGAGTTCAAATCCAGTTTTCACCAGGTATTAACTATTATTTAAATTTCCTGAGCCTCAGTTTCCTCACCTTTAAAATAAGACTACTATATTACTTATGAAATGGAATTGTTATAAGAAGTAAGTGTAAGATAAGACAAGGTTTGGTAAAAAAAAATGCAATCAATAATTATTTGCAATTATTCAATTATTATCTTTTTAACATTAATATTCTAAGTTATTCATCCTCTTTCTCTCTTTCTATGGGAACCAGGTTGACTAATAATAGAGCTGTTTGCAAAAATGGTGGTTGACAGGTATCTTGGTAAAGGTCCAACCTAGACATATCTTTAACATATTATTTTATTTTTATTTACATAATAGAAGTAAAATGTAGTCAATATCCAATATTAACAGTATTTTTGTATAGCACTCAAACATACCTATTGAGTTCATTACATGTTAAATTATTAATTAACTGGATCTTAATCATTTCATATCATGCAGGTATTTTTGCTAGAATATTGTTTTGTTTTTGAAGTATGTCTTTGTGATATTTGGAGACATTGGTTGGGATTCTTTCAGGGCTAAAATGTGTTTTTTTTCCTCTCCCCTCTCCCCTAAATAAAAGAATGGAATCCTAGCTTTTGCTACCTGAATATTCACTATCCTAAACAATTTTAGAAGTAGCTTAAAATATTAATGATTGCATTATCTACCTCATTTAGTCTCCTTTAAACTATTATACTCTCTGTTGACTTTCTTTCACCTTCAGGTTCTCAGAATAAAGTACTGCTTTTCACTTGTTCACTAAAAGGAACTGTTCAGCAATGTTCTTTCCTTGGTTTGTTTCTTTCTACTGGGCCTCTACAACTCATAATTTTAACCATTGCTTCCAAGCTAGCTGCCCCTTAAAACTAGTTCTAGCCTAGTTTAAACGTTCTCATCTGAGTTTGTCAAACACACTTCCATATTATTTCCGGTATGTCATAGACATTTTAAATTTAAAATAATCAAACTAATCTCATTTTGTCCCATACTCCAGCTCTTATTTTTGCTGTTCCTGTTTGTATTCATGGTGTTATCATTTTCCCAGTCAGTCAGGTTTGAAAGCTCAGTCATCACAAATACCTTATTCCCCATCATTTCTCATAAATAATCTATCTCTACATCCTACCTTTGAAGATATATTAGCAACTATTTCTGTTACCTTAGATCAAAGCTTGATTACTCTGTCTCCACTTACTACAATAATATCCTAACTGGTCTTATCACAACTGAAGATTGGTCAGACTTTAGCAGTTAAAGGTGAAGGGGGGTGTTATGTATAAAGGGCATACATTTCTTTGAAAACTAAGTGCTCATTTTGGGAAATATAAACAGTAATAAGCAGGTTTTTACAGGTAGAAGAGTAATAAAATCTGAAAGGTAGCTGATAGTAAACCTTTAAATCCTAGACCATTGAAAATGTTAGCAAGCATGCTTTTTCTCTCATGTTTAGATTTTTTCTTTAATATCTATAGTACCTAGCAAAATGCTTTTTTAATGTTTTAAATGTTCAAGAAATCCTTATTTCAGAAAACAATGGGAAATATTACAAGTATATGCTAAATTACTAAAATGCATAGAGACATATCTTTTAAAAGTATCTAGGACACAGAAGATACTTTTATTTCCTTTGATAGTATAAGTATTCAAACAATAATATAAATTTTAATGTTTTCTTTATTATGGTTGATTGTCATATATACATATATACTTATGTATTTGCTGAATATATTATAAGTACACTCATATATGTATTGTACTATATCCAAAGATAAGTTAATAATTAAGTTAAATTTTACTTTGCTTTTAAATTCTTATTTTTGCCCTGCTTTATTTACAGAATGTCTGTCTCTGTATAATATTCAAAGACCTTCCCGAGCTAAAAATAGTAACTTCTGGTAAAGAATTCAGTCTAGGTACATTTATAATGCAGTGATTCAAATACATGTGGCTTTTTAATTTTTTTCAGAAAATATGAGATCATACATCATAGATTAATATTCTTCTCATGCCCTCACCCCACATCTATACAGAAAAATCTCGCGGTTAGCGATATTAATCCATTCCTGTGGTTTTGCAGTCCAGGGGAATATAGTGCAGCGTGCCTCCCAGTTTAAAACAAAAAGGCGTGTGGTGTTTTTTGGCTTTCTGTTCCCTTGGTTTTCTGTAAAGGCCAGAATCCATGGAAGGGATTTTCTTTGTTTTCCTAATTATCAGCAGCTGGGTGAAACAGCATCCAAAATGAGGGGGAAAGTGACACAGAGAACTTTAAGCCATGCAAGTAACAGGTGTTTCGAAGGATCAAGTTCTTAAACAACCTGAAGAGTCGGATGAGATGTACTATCCGGCTGAACTATCCCTGGCGATGGATTAAAAACATCAGGAATTTGCATACAATAGCTGATTTGCTTCAGTTCCCAGTATATTAAATGAATTTAACAATATTTCCTAAGGCAATTGTGGGTAAAGAAAGCAAAAAGTCTTAACATAGAATGTCTATACAGAATAATTTTATTTTGGCTTGATTTCTTACTCTTCCTCTCTTTGTCTCATCTTCATCCCCCAGTATGCACACACACGTCCACACATTCACATGCATACACACATAATCATTGATAACTTTTCTAACTGCTGCAATGACATACAGAGTTATTTTTTGTAATTTAAGTTATAAATTACATAGATTTCCAGAAATCAAAAGAGCACAAGAGCACATCGTGAAATAGCTCCTTGGGCTGATCCTGTGTTGCAAGATTCATTAAATTATTTAGAAAATCATCCCGAGTTTACAAATCCTGATATAAATGTTAGCATGATAGATTTAGGCAAAGAGAGGAAGAAACTATTAAGTATCTCCTCATGAAATATTGTTAAACAAATATAAGCATACATCACATTTATAGCAAAATCATGATTCCAGAGAGGTTATCCCAATGTTAAAATTTAAGCAACCTGTATAATCTACCAGAGCTTTTATAAGGTGGGTGCACTAGCCCTTAAGTTTCAATCACCAGCTGGGTTCTTTCGTTAACATGTGAAAATCTGCTATCTCATAGTTACCAAGAGTGTATCAAAGGCTGATTGGTGTTAGAGAAGCAGTGACGATAAGAAGAGATAAAATTACAAGAGCAGACAGTTAAATAGACATTCATTCCTTGACTCACGTTTCCCCACTTGTTAGCACACTAAAGAGAGCAAGGAGGAGCTAGCTCAGAGCCAGAGTTGGCCTCACCCAGCCCCAGTTTTCTGCAAACGTCTGGGTCTCAGCTCAGATCCAGGGTTTAAGAGAAATTTATTTTTACATTGAATTTGAGATTAAATTTTAAAGGGTATATATTTCAATAACTAGAAGTTGCCAAAACATTTTGGAATCTGCTCAAATATCACTAAAGGATAAGAAAGAATGTTTGACAAAGCATAGTTGAAGATGGTGATTATGGAAAGATAAAATATAATCACTGAGTTAAAGTTGTGTATCACTTCACTCTCATATGAATGAGAGTGAAATGAAGAAACTTGGTAGAGACTTGAAAAATTCCTGAAATAACCTTGGATCTCTTTTACTTCCTTAACATAAAAATAAAAAAATGAATACAGAACTGCCTGCATTTCTGGGCACAATGAAAAATCTGTATTTGAGACTACTGTTACTCAATGACTAGATCAGAGTTTCATTTGTCATGTCATTTTTAATATCATCAACTGTGTCTTGGCTACTCAAGTTTTCTGTTTGTATCATGTGTAAGTTCATTTTCTGTGTGAACTTTGTCTTTCTCCATTACTTTTATGGTATAAAGACAAAGGTATAACAAGGTATAAAGACAAAGTATAGTTTACTCTTCCAAAAGTACATGCTTTCTTATGGTGGTGATGATGATGGTGATGGTGATGATGATGATGATGGTGATGATGATGATGATTTTACCAATTTTTCTTCTTTAGATTGTTTTATGAAGAAGGGTTGTGACTGGTGGTAGGCACAATATTACAGAACAGTTTCTGCTAAGATTTTCACATTTGCCTTTTAACTAAAAACTATTCTTTACAAATGTTATTAAATAATAAGAGTGACTTTCTCAATTACTTGTTCTGTATAATCTGAATAATGTCTCGGTCTGTAAGTGACATCAATAGGTAATACTTATATCAACAAAGCTTTTTATTCATAGTATTTCCAAGGAAGAAAAATCATTTTTATAAAGACTTTGACAAGACTAACTCTGCTTCATAAAAGAAAGCTTTTTTTTTTTAAATATAAGAGTTTGGGGAAAATATGTTTCCAAAAAAACTGAGTATTTACCTCAGTTGACCTAAAACACCTACAACAAAACATGAGTTTCTTTTTACCCTGAGAGAAGTGATGACCTTACTAACTTTCTCTTTACTATGTGGCATTTTTCTTCAAATTAAAAATTTGAAGAAATTTTCATGTCTTCAAACTACAGATTTTTCTCTATCAAAAAATCTCCATCTCCTGGACTATCCCAGTTCAAATTCTTTATTCCACCAACATCCTGAGTATAAAATATCTAAATTTAAATGCATCTATGAAAATGAAGTATACAATATATAATCTTGGGTGCATTCATGTATATTTTTAAATACATGTTAACTTCAGCAGTTTATAGATATAATTGCAGTAGTATGGTTTCTACAATGTGGAAGTTGGTAAGGTCAATATCTGACATTTATACTCATATTAAAATCTGAATTCACAGTATTGCTCTGAGTATTTTTTGCTCTAATTTTCCTGTCCTAGAAGTTTTCTAGTATAAATGCTCCTGCTGCATTTTGGCCATTTCTAGCTCCCACTCAAAATTTTATAGTCTTTGCAATTTTTATTTTCTTTCTGGTAGCCATTTCCTTGCATCTCAGTTCTTCTTTTCAGCACACAAATTTTCTCAATTATTTTAGCTATCTTATCTTATGAGCTCTGGTCTTCAAATGACTTTGTTTTTCTAGTCTTTTGTTCAATGGTTAGCTAACCAGGCTTGTTACTCCTTCTTGGTTCATGAACTGAATGAGCACTGTGTTTTCTTTACCTCAGCTCTAATGAACTTAATTTGAACTATAGTTTTTAGTTCTCTGACTGCAACTTCTGCCCTTGCAAAAAAAAAAAAAAAAAAAAAAAGAAAAGAAAAAAATAAAAGGACAACCATGACCTGAAGATTCTTGTTAATCAAAATATTATTTGAAAAATGATCTAACATAAATGAATGTGGCACCTGAGAAGAAACAATTGTACCTTCAATACAACTTTGGTAGAATTAAAAAATAAATAAATAAATAAAGGCTATAGCACTGTTTTTTTATTCGGTCAACCAAATCAAGGCTGCCTTCCATTTCTTTCTTTCTTTTTTTTTTTTCAAAAGGCTTGAGCTCAATAAAATGTACATGATCCTTTGCCAAGCATTTATTTTTTTAAATTTTTAAGCCCATGGGTATTTCAAGGGAAATTCAACCCACATGTTTCTGATTCATTTACACTTAATTCATTAAAATGTTGTTTTGTAAGAGCTATTTGATGTCCAAGTGCCTTATGAATCTCTTTATATGACTTTTTATGCCTTTTTTCCTCAAAAACAGGAAGTGTTATTTTGCTAGGGACTTAGATTCAAAAAGTGTTGAATTTCACATGAATCACATAAAGCACACCACAATGCTTATAACTCTTCTGGGTAATCTTTGCTGTAGAAGAGCACCTAACACAGTAATCTGAATTGACTATATGTGGTTAATGAAATTGCAAATTTCTCCAACACAATGCCAAAGTCTCCCAAGAGAGGGAGATTTCCAAAGTCAATCTTTAAAAGGGCACATAAAATGAATTTATTTAACCCAATATTTATAAGAATGTGATAATATTTTTTAGGATAGGCAAAGTGTTATAGCAGAGACAACTGGCATGTGATAACCTCAGGAAACTGCTGGAGTCAATTTATTTAAATCGAAATTTTCCTTCTTTTCTTCATTTTATCCAAGAAAAGAAGTTTGTATAAAAAAATAGAAGGGAGGGAGAGGTAGAGAGAGAGAGAGTATAATAGAGTAAGCAAACAGAAACTGTGTTCGCTGACAATAAGAAACACTCTAGTGTAAAACATCACTTAGTCATACTTTCTAAATGGAAGGGGAGACTTTTTTAACTAGAGGTATTTAGATAGAGGGTAAGCAGTATTTTCTTTGTGACAAAGAAATTTTGGAAAGCATGTGTAATTAGTCTGCACTTCCTTGAATATACTTCCTTTACTAGCATAGCCCTGAGGACTCTCTAGAACTCAAGTTCAAGAGCAGTTCTGCAGTCTCTAAATAAAACCCAGCACCACATCCTCTCCAAAGCTTTCTACTTGGCTTAGTTTCCAATGTAGGCAAATCTCATAAAGGAATCTAAATACCACTGAAAATAATCCACAGTGTTACTTTGGGTCAGGTTTTCTGCAGCCAAAATCAAAACAATTAGAAACACAAATAAATTTATAGAAAACTCACTCATAATCAAATGGTTGATTTGTCCAAGGCTGAACTCAATCCTATGTAATAAGTGTGAGATCCCTAAAGACTTCTACTGTTCATATTATCTTATAAACATCTTTCAAGGTAGTTCTTTCAGTTTCAATTTTGAATAGTCTAAAATAGTTATTAGTTGTTAACAAAACAAAGTCACTAACCAATTGTGATCAATATTTTGTTATGCACACAACCTTTAAAAACACAAAAAATATAATTCTGATCCCAGACTATGTATGAGAGATTCAGAAAAGTAAAAGTCCCTAATGTTGAGATCCAAGTAAAGAGTATTAAGGCCACAATTAACATATGAACTGGAAGAAAAACTCATACTCCTCATTGAAAAAGAAAGCTAAAGTAAGAGTCTTTGAAGGACTCATTAAGCAACACTGATGTCTAAAATGATCACTTAAGTGTAAAATGATGTCTTTCTCAAAAAATACTCATTCAGCATGGAAGTTTGTTAAAAAGACAGGGCTGAATTTATTCCTTATATATATTGTTGCATTATTTAGCACTGCTTCATAACAAACAACCCTAAACAATATCCCTTTCTTCTTTTTCACAGATTGAAAGTTGTCTGGGTGGTTTTGGTGATCTGGGCCAGCCTTGCCCAATCTCTGCTGGGTTTGCTCATGCATCTGAAGTTGGCTGGCAGACTGGCTGTGGGTTGGCTGGTCTGGAAGGATTTCTGCCAACATGACCAGGATTACCTCCTTATTCTCTCTTTGCTCCCAGCAAGCTAGCCTGGACTTGATCTCATAGCAAGAGTAGAAGTCCAAGCAGAGAACAGAATCTCCAGAGTGCTTTTTCAAGGCTCTGCTTGAGTCACATTTACTAACATCCTTTTGAAACTCTCATGACTAAACCTGGTGTCAGAATGGGAGGAGCTACAAAAGCTATAGCAAAAAGGGATGGATTCAGAGATGTTGATAATTTGAGCCACTAATACAATTGTCTAGAAAAATTCTTAAAGTATTTTTAACAAAGAAATCCTTTCTCTGATGTTTCTGTGTGTTAGCATGGTAGGTGATGTACCTAATTATCATGAATACATCACATTTTCCACTTTCATTATTAACATTTTCTATATCTTATTTTTTTCAAGTCAGACAGTGAAATTGTTCAAAGTCATTACAGTAAAATTATTATTCCACTTTTATTACTTACAGAAATTTTCTCTGATTCTCTAGATTGATTCATCTTTCTATATGCTCTCTTACCTTTTCTTTCATTTCCCAAAAACTTATGTCTTTATTTGAACATTATTAAGTGAATGTCTTTGTTAGACTGTAACAAGGAATATAGCTTTTATTTTTAATTCTAATGGCCCACCATTTAGCTAAATTTCTGGCATATACCAAACACTCAATGTAGAGCTAAATCGACATTAGTAAACATGGTGGGAATATGAAAGGTATGGAGGCTAAAAGAGGAAAATTACAAAGGACATATAAGAGGAATCAGCTGGGATAGAAAGGAATGAGGTTGATATAAAACCCCAATATAAGAGGACATAATGATGCAGAGAATGAGTGCAGGGAGACAAAATATTAGAATGGATAGTGCCTGAAGTAGAAGAGAAAGTTGTAAAAAATAAAATAAAAACACAATATACTAGTAGAGGGGAAACAAAAGCAAATAATAAAACTGAAGTTGTGTTTATTTAAATCCAGAACACTTGGCCTACTTATTAGAACTATTAGAATTTCTAAATAAAATAAATGCATGGATTGCAATAACTAGAGCATTTACAACATTCTGCTATATTTTAGTATTCATGACTAGATGGTTACCTATGCCAAAGCTTTCAGATAGTGTCATGTAGCAAGCAACAAAACTAATGTTTTACAAAATGCCTAAGTTCAGCATTTGGCTGAACGTGCGGCAGATTGCTTTTAAATGGAAGTGGGTAGTCTTTCTACACCAACTCTGTTTATTGTAACATCAGCATAGTTTCCATTGCCCTCAAACCATAAATGCATTGTATCAATATCAGTCAGCATTTATGTATGTTCTTGTCCTCTTCGGTATCTCATAATGTGTGCCTTTTTTTTTTTTTTTAGATGAGGCAACCCTTGGTTGACCTCATAGATTGCAAGGACCTCGTCAGTTTACAATCTATTATTTTTTAAATTTTTTACACCTATAGCACCTGATCTTCCTAGGCAGTCTCCAATCCAAGTACTAACCGGGCCCAACTTTGCTTAGCTTCCGAGATCAGACAGGATCAGGCTTGTTCAGGGTAGCATTGCTGTAGACATAATGTGTGTCTTTTACATAGACCCATGATTCTGATTTCTTCATAGAAAGTAAATCTTGAGAGAAAACGAGTATTACATGATTGATATGGTGTTACAACTTTTTATAATACCTTAGGAACATTTATTAATCATTAACTGTGGCCAAGTTGCCATTCTAAACTCTTTAAGAAATATGACTGCATTTAAAAGAAGACATATTTCTTCAAGAGGATTGTAATTTATTGAAGGTGAGAGGCATGAAAGGAGCTAGAATTCAGGACAGTATATTAAGTTTTACAGAAGGGAGGCAAACATTTCAATAGATGCCAAAAATATTATGGCATTATTTTAACTGGAACCATTAGGGGTGGTTTCATGTAAGAGTTAGCATGTGAATTAGAAAGAATTTTAACAGTAATAATTGGAAAAGAAAAAAATGTTGAATAAAAGCAGATAAGTAGAGAATCAGGTGAACTAAGATGGCTAGAAAATCAGCTCTACTGGGAAATTATATTGGAAAGTTGAATTGGAGTCGTGCTGTTGAAGGCCGTGCATGCCAAACCAAGTAATCTAAATCAGTACGTAGTTCATTAGACCATGAGACAATAGCATATACTTCTGAAAACAGGAGAAATATGGTATTTTAGATCTCTGTCTTCAGTAAAATTCAGTCAACACATTGATGTGTTAGATCTCTACTGTGCTAAAATGTAGAAATTCTGAAATCAAAATCTATGAGTGAGTTTCAAAACTTCAAGAACCTCCTGGAATTGTCTAAAAAGCATTTGATGTAAGCATTTTCTGGGGCAAGTTTCAAACTTTCATCATTCTCTCTAAAGAACCATGGTGATTCAACAGTTTAAGAATCAGTGGGATCCATTAGGAGATAATTCTTTAATAGTTTCATGTTTTCCCATGGTCAGAACTTTCTCAGCAAAAAGCACTGGCAATAACTGAAGGATAAATTAAAGGATAATTGAATGTCAAAAAACCTTGAAAGTTAAAGTGGATACTTCTAGGGAAATAGAGACTAAGAGTTTGTTTATATTTCAGAGAGGTAAAGCAGTAGTAGTAGCTTTCTTCTCCTGCCCCAGAGAGAATTAGTTTACATTCCAGATCAAAGACATTTTTAAAATTCTTTTCTTCTTCCCTCTCCATTTGTTCTTTCCTTTCTTTTTCTTTCTCTCTTTTTCTTTCTTTCTCCCTTTTTCTTTCTTTCCCTTCTTCTTCTTCTTCTTCTTCTTCTTCTTCTTCTTCTTCTTCTTCTTCTTCTTCTTCTTCTTCTTCTTCTCCTCCTCCTCCTCCTCCTCCTCCTCCTCCTCCTCCTCCTCCTCCTCCTCCTCCTTCTTCTTCTCTCTCTCTCTCTCTCTCTCTCTCTCTCTCTCTCTCTCTCTCTCTCTCCCCCTCCTCTTCTTTCCTTTCCTTTCCTATCTTTTCCTTCTCGTTCTCACACTCGCTCTCGCTCCTGATTGGACAACAGCTCCTTATAATTACAAATTTTTATTATTTTTGTGGTTCCACACACATGGTACAAACTTCACTACATAAACAGGTGATATCTGGTTTTTACCACATGTCTCTGTGGCAGCACAGGGAACCAGTACAAGCTGCTCTGTGAGGTGACGTTTTTCTTCAATCTGAAAGTCTTGAAATCATATGTATATAAAACTGTAACAGACTAACTTGTTAGCTTGAAGGAAAGTAACATTTTAGATTCTTCACATTTTTGTATTGTACAGAATCTAGCATAAATCAGATACCAGCATAATACTGACAATCAGGAATAATTCAGGTTGTTTACATTAATACAAAGATGATTCAATGTTCTAAAATCTATTATTGTAATAATGTTATTAAATTCTTAAACAATTTTATAAAATTTTACATTTCTGGTGAAACAAACAAACCTTTTAGTAAATTAAAGAATAAGACATTTTAACATTATTAATAAAAGCCACTAGTAGAAACCCACTATAAAATTATGTTTAATAGAGACAACAGCAAACATTTTAGTACACTAAAGAGAGAAGACCAACACCAGTGAAAATGCACCACAAACATACATAATAATAAAATGTCAGCATAGTAGAAGACTTTCTATCATAGTGAATAATAAAACACAAATACATGCTATCATGATCATCCAATTTTTTGTTATTATTCTTCTTTTATTTTAAAGACAGTATCTTCTAGAGCTGGTTCAGGTTCACAGCAAAACAGAGCAAAGCACAGAGATTTTCTGTGATGGCCTCTGCTCCCACACACGTACAGCCTCCCCTATTATTTACATGCCCACAAGGGTGGTACATTTTGTTACAATTGATTAGTCGTACCCAACATTGGCATGTACACAGCATTGTACATTGACACATCATTATCATCCAAAGTCCATGATTTAAATTAGGGTTTAATCTTGGTGTTTTACATTCAATGGGTTTGGACAAAGTATAAAGAGCTGTACCCACCATTATAATATACAGAGTAATTTTATGTCTTAAAAATCATTTGTGCTCTCCCTTTTCATCCCTCTCTACCCACTAATCCCTGGCAACTACTACTGATCTTTTTACTACCTTCATACTTTTGTCTTGTTCTGAATGTCATATAGTTGGAATCACACAGTTTGTAGCCTTTGCAGATTGGCTTCTTTCACTTAGTAATATACAGTGAATTTTCTTTTGTATCTTTCCATGACTTAATAACTCATGTGTTTTTAGTGTTGAATTTATCCAATTGTTTAGATATACTACAAGTTCATCTATTGAATGACATCTTGATAACTTCCAAGATTTAGAACTATAAATAAAGTTGCTATAAAAATTCATGGTGGGTTTTTGTGTGAACATAAGTTTTTAACTCTTCTTAGTAAATTCCAAAGAGAACTATTGATCTATTATATGGTAAGAGTATGTTTACTTTACTAAGAAACAGATAAACTGTCTTCCAAAGTGTCTGTACTATTTTATACTCCTACTGACAATGAATGAGGGTTTTTGTTGTTTCGTATTCTCACCAGCATTTGATGTCTTCGGTGTTCTGTATTTTGGCTATTGTAATAGATGAGTGGGGATATCTCATTGTTGTTTTAATTTGCATTTCTCTAGTGACATGTAACATGGAACATCTTTTCATATGCTTATTTGCCATGTATATATCTTTTTTTGGTAAAGTATATTTTATAGTCTTTGGTCCTTTTTAAAGTGAGGTTGTTTGTTTTCTTTTTGTTGAGTATTAAGAGTGTTTTATATATTTAAAATAACAGTCCTTTATCAGATACATCTTTTGAAAATATTTTCACCCAGTCTGTGGCTTGTATTTTTATTCTCTTGACAGTGTTTTTTTGCAGAGCAGAGATGTTTAATTTTAATGAAGTTCAGCTAATTCTTTCTTTTGTGGACCATGCCTTTCTTTGGTGTTGTATATAAAAAAAGTTATTGACAAACACAAGCTCACCTAGGATTTCTCCTATGTGATCTATGAATTTTATAGTTTTGCATTTTACATATAGGCTTGTGAAGCATTTTGAGTTATTTTTTGTAAAGTTTGTAAGGTCTGTGTCCAGATTCTTTTTTTGCATGTTGATATCCAGTTGTTCCAGTAATATTTGTTGAAAAGACTACCTTTGCTCCATTGCATTGCTTTTGCTCTCTGTGAAAATTAGTTGAATATATTTATGTGGGTCTGTTTCTGAGAAGTGTTTTCTGTTCCACTGATCTGTCTATTCTTTTGCCTAAATGATGCTATCTTGATGAAATTATATGCATGTTCATCCAAAAATTATTCACTGACAGCAAAATTTGGCAATAAACTAACTTTTAAGAGGGAAATAATACAATAAATTTGTGTATATGTTTATGCACAATAACATAAATGTATAGGAAAATCCTAGAAGAAATAACCTCTGATAAAGAAAGTTTTATTTAAGAAGGAAAAAAAAGAAACATCGTAACCAAATGGGACAGGATATTTTTGTATCCAATGTCATTGATCAGTTTCAAGTCTCTGGCTTCACTATGGGCTTTTGATGTAGGAGGGGACACCTGTCCCAGATACCAAGGTACATGTACTCAGCATGTCTGCTGGTAACAAAACAGGAGAAAGGTTTTCTAAAGGATCCAGAGAGTCACCAGGCAGACATACTCAGATTCATCAAGTCACAGACTAAGATGAGATATCCCCATTTTGTAGCAAATGTAGAAAAGTAAAGAGTTCAAGTGGGACTTAGCTGTCACTGAAAAAGAAGAGCTAATATGAGAGGATCTGATATGATGTCACTTAGTAAAGAGCCTTTATAATGAAAAAATGTAGCCCAATCCAGGAAAACAACAGGGCTATTTTAATAGCTCATGTCAGGCAGCTGTGACTCAAGGCTGTTTTCTCTAAGTGCTAGTAGTCAGTATCCCTCTTTTTTCCTTTAGGCACATGGATAATAATGATTTCTTGCTATTCCTAATCTAAGGGACCACATCAACCCTTGCTCATTTCTTTTAGCCTTACCTATACAACTTTTCATTTCTTATAATCTTCTCCTGAATTATATTTTAGTGTATTAAAATGTTTAAAGATCTAAATAATAGTATAAAATGATAAAATGCTTTACATTGTTTAATATTATTCGTACTGCTTCCAATGTTAAATATCTGAGGTCCTAAACCCTATTGCTAATTTACCATTCTTTCAGCAATTCTTGAAAGCACAATAAAATAATATGTAATATTCTGCATGTACTGGAAATCACTATTTTCAGAAATTTTTTAGCATTAATATAGTTGAGAATTAAAAGTCTATTAAACTGTCATGAGTAATTCTGCATTCGTTTTTTGATAGTTGGTTATACATGCATGGCAAATACAATAATTGACTGGAGTATTAAACTGTTTTTGAAAATTGCATATTAGCTATGATTCAAATTAATCCATATGACACAATTTCATTTGAAGGAAGAAAATGCTAGGATTGAATAAGAACCAATGAGTGATATGTAAAAGTAGTTTGTGTTTAAATATTAGTTATGCTTTCAAACTCCAACACACCAGTCAATTTTATAATAGCTTGTATTGAAAAGCATTCTAACTTTCAAAGAAAATCGGATGTAGAACAATTATTCTTTCTTTATTATTGTGTTTAATATCTCCTACATATGCCAGTTATTGAGTAAGACAGATTTGGGATAGGAAGAGAAGTCATCTTAGAGTAAATGCCTTAAGAGGGAAAATTATAGATTTTAATTTAAAAATATTGTGCTTACATTTTAATTAACTGTATTTTCCACTTTTATTTAAAATTGTAAGAATGTATTAGATATTAGGACAAAGTACTTGCAAATATATAAGGTTTTGCCTTTGAAAAGTATCCAGATTTTATTAGAGTCTGAGACCCAGTATAAAGATATTTTTCCATATAAGGTAAATGTATTTCCTTCTTCTGTTATTTCAGTGCTATTCCATATAAGAAACTCAGGCTTTCTAGCACTCGTCTGTTTTGTGGAATTTACTACATTTTCTCACCACTAAATATTGAGTCGGTTTTATTCCTTTTTCCTCACCTCCTCCCCATAATTCAAACTCCAAAGATGTGTTATTGGCCTGTGGAACACTATCCTTCAACATATGCACAAATGTACAGGGTTCTGTATACCCTCTTACTTTGATCTTTCCAAGCTAAAAAAATGCAAATGCCGTTATTGAGGATCATTTTGAAAAGACGTTAAATCATGGGTAATTCCATCTTGTTGCATAAAGAATGTTATCTACAGGTGAGGAGAATGCATAAAAAATCACTGGACCCATGTGTGTTTATTACAAGAAGTTTGCAGGACCTGAACACCCATACGCATTTATGTCTGTAGATAATGATAATATAGATCACTTTATAGCTTCCAAAATATATTCCAGAAACATAATCTTATGTAATAGCCACACTCCCCTTTTAAAGAACAAAACAGTAGTTGCAACGCTTGCCTCCAAACTCACACATGTCCTTACCCTCACCATGCTAAAATCAATTGTTAGATCATTCATTCAAGATTTGCCATAGGATGACTGAAAACCTATTCTGCTGACATTAGTACTTTACCCATCATATGAGACAAAGGATGGAAGAGACAAAGAGAGTTGATTTTTAGAGAATATCATCGTGACTGACATTTTACTCATCCATCACCATCCGTGGGGAAACGAAAGAGGAGACTCTGGGAATGTTATAGTATATTGAACAAGAATAAAGAGAGTTATGTTTTTCACAATGGCACAACAAATGAATGGATTTCTCAAGCACTCAATTTAAGAATACACTTAGCTCATGTTATTGTACAAAGGATCTCAATTGAGATGACCATCAGAAAGGAAATGTAACTCCAACAATGGGGAGAGAGGATCTGAAGTCTAATGGTCTGCTTCAAAAAACAATAACTGGAAGGTCCTAGAAAGGATACCTTCAGTGCCCTTCAGTGGGCTGAAGGATAAGTCTACTTTCAACATTCACCAAGTCCAGAGAGCACCAACCCCATGATGTAATTGCACCGCACACATAAGCCTATGTTCATTATTTCCATATCACCTGACCTGGGCCCAATTGACAGCCTGGGCAGCAGAGGGGAAGGTAAGGTAGGAAGTCACTGCACTCGCTCCTTCCACTAGAAGCTCTTAGGCATACAGGTCCAAGTTATGGGATGCAGAAATGTTAAATAGAAACTTGTTTTGCATTTGGGTTTCCTCGCTGGACTAGACTATAGTTACTGGATGGGTGAGACTTTTCTTTATGCCAAATCACGGGTATTATTTTCTGACCATATAAGTGTCAGGGGTGGCATGTCCTTCTGGAGATTTTATTTAATAAATATTATTATATTATTTAGGCTAGAGGGAAATAAAATAAAACCAGTTTCTGCTATGTTCTAGTAAACCCAGGATATTTTTTGTATATTTTAGAGACAATATCTTTATATCCAGGTGTTTAGATAAACTCACATGAACTTTCCTCTCATAGTATAAAATACGTATGTGTTTTGGCAAACACTGAAGAGTAGCCATATCTTTTTTTCCTCATATTTTTATGACTCGGTCTATCAGTTGATCTATGCCAATTATGCCAAATATAAGTGCTAGCTCAGTCCAGGTACACTGCAACCAGATTATTCCACAAACATAGCAAGAGATGGACATTCAATAAAATATGGGACTTTTTAATAAAACTCTATTTTAGGTATGTTCTGAAGGTAAATATTATTGAAAATCTTAGGGATTTAAATTTTTTGTTTCGCATAATATATTCTAAAATTAAAATGTCAATGTACATAAAATGGAAAAATGAAACAGATAAAATATACTGTCAATGAAAAGGCATTTTATCTGTTATCAAGATATGGACACAGTTTAATAAAATGCAAAATTTATCTAAAAAGAGTAAAAAGCTCAAATTGCTCATTGTATCTCCAGCAGGTGGCAGGCATTGGATATTCACAAATCTGGTCCTAGTTATTTAAAAGAAGACAGTATAAAATTTAACAGAATGAGGCTGCTAAAAGGACAAGCAGTACAGTTTTAATATTTTAGTATTATTATTTGGTTCAGATTTGAAATTATATTACATATTCCTTTTAAGTCTGTTAGCTCCCTACAAGCAAACACACCTTACCTTTTAGAATTATCAATTAAAAGTATCTTCTGAGAAACTATCTTAGGCCAGGTATTATATTTAAGGCTATAACTCTTTCACTGTTTGAAATAAGGTTTAACCAGAAAGTTTACATGGCGTTAAAAAGTGACCAAATATTTAAAATGACTCAAACTGAGTATGCTTTGTTTAGTTCAGGTCTGTTAAATATCAAGGGTGGAGATGCCAGCCTTGCATAAGGTCAGCACTTAAATCGGTCAGCTATCTCATACAGATAAATACCAAAGAGGCAAAGATGACGTTTTAAACTAAATAGTCTTGGGAAGGTGAAGGTTGGGCCTTCTGGAAGCAAATCTATAAACACACACACACACACACACACACACACACACACAGTCCCTCTATCCCCCTCCCTGTCCCCTCCCCCCCACACACACCAAGTCTCTTCTCAGGAAATAATTTCTTCAACTACCAATATACACATTTGGAGAAAATAAACATGAAGGAAAATAGGGGAGTGTCAGTTTCAGTGATAGCAAAAAATGCCTATATGACTTGACTCTTCTTAAATGGAATACCTGGGTTAGCAACAAAGACTGTAAGATTGTGCTGGAAAGAGAGTTTAATTATCACCAACCTTCTCATAGCAAGGGACAAAACAAGCACTGTGGGATTCCAGATCCATCAGCAACCTCTTTTACAGGTCATTCATCTCAAGGCCCTTGGACTTAACAAGCACTGGGCCTCTCTCACTTCAAAGACCACAGGAAAACCCAACTCTTCAACAAAAGTCTCCTTTCAGCCTAGGTGGAGTGGTTTTTTTTCTTACTTCTTACTCTTCATCTTGGAGGTTAGTTACTTCCAGGGTCCGCTGATAACAATAATCTTGAGCTACAGAGTCTGAAACCTAAACACTTATGAGCTGACCTTCTTTCATTTAAAATGAATAGAAAAAGTTAGTGTGATTCAGATTATGTCCTAGGCATTGATTTTTATGAAAGCCTATAAATCAGAAGGTGTAGCTGTTTAATCTGGTTCATATCTTGGCAAAAAAAAAAAAAAAAAAAAAAAAGTCCCCTGTAGCAATAGAAAGTGAAAAGGCAGTATTTATTAGTAATTGCTGGGTTTCAAGGACTTCTGATCCATCTGCATGACATACATTCTAAGAACCCAAAACATGTGTATTTTAAATAGATTCCCATAAAACATTTATAATCACTTTTCAAATTCTCTTGGGGATGTCTTGGTGTCAGGAATGCAATATTTATTTATTACTACTTATTTTTTCTTGGCCCATTTCCCTTTGTGTCTTTTCAAGAAACATTCGACTTGCACACTTTTCCCTTTTTATTTATATATAATAAAAATGATTCATAACTCACTACATGACAGGCATGTACTAATCTTCACCACATGAAGTAGATGCTAAAATTAACTCTATTGTACATATGAGAAAACTAAAATATACAGTAGTTAGGTGGCTTACCTGAAGTCCTATCACAGGAAAGCAGTAAAACAGGACTCTCCATCAGTTCCTACTGTTTTTTCTCTTAACAAATGTTTTATGCTACTTACCTTCCAACAAACTCCTCCTCTATGACCATTTTTCTGATTCTTGGACTCCAAGTTCTTTGCTGCATCCCTTAGGCATTGACTGTGCCATTTATTAAAAATGGATTATGTCTCATTTTCCACTGTCATTTAAGTGGACTAAGAACTTCTATTCAACAAATCCCAAATCTTGTGTCATCAAGGATCTAAATCTAATGTCATTTTTATGACTCAAAGCTTAACAATTTCTTGGTTTTATAGCCTTTTCAGAAGCATCAAAACTGGTATATATAAAGAAAAATTTTAAATGTAGTTTTGAATACCAGAGTCATGGTTTTAATATCAATGCTTTACATTTAATATTTGTGTACATACAGTATTTATTGTCACACAGAGTATGAGGAAAAAATTGAAACGATGTATTCATTTTAACCTGATGACGGTTATCCAAGTCATTTCTATCAAATGTAGGCGCTGATTACAGTCAAATAAGAAGGTTTCATAAGGACAGATTGCTGAAAACAAAGTCAGATTCTTTTTCCTTGATGTGCAGAATGAGAAACAGAAATAATTAAGAAAGGCTTATTTATAACTTTAGAGATGAAAGATCTCTGTATCAACCTTCCTTTTATGTTAGGGATAAGGACTCTAGACTAAAACAGATTTTTTTCTTCTGGCACTAATCATAATTTCCTCAAAATTTCCAAACTCAACCACTAGATGTCATGCAGAGACCATGAAGTAAAATATCCTGACATTTTCCACAGCAAAAACCCCAATTTTATAAGCTTCAATATTTAAGGTGGTTTGGGAAATTTTTAAGCACCGGACATTAAAAACACAGGTCAATACAATTTATTTCCCCTGATGCGTGAACATACTTTTATGTCAAAACATACAGAATGAAAAGTGCTATCTCATTCACTGCAATGTTTTATTTCTGGAACTTGAAAATTTAATGCAAGTAGGTTCAAGAGAAAGATTCGATAGCCTCACTAGATCAGTAATCATGTAATTTACCCTGGTAGGGACGGCTTAGAATTCAACCATTGGAAAGAAAAAGTCATATGTCAGAAAGAAAATCAGAGGATTTGGAGTCAGGAAGTTTTGTATTAAATACTGACTTAGCTATGTGCTAATTGAGTAAATCTGGTATAATACTTAACATCTGTGAGTATCTATTTTCTGGTCTGAAAATAATAGCTAGGAAGCAGTGATTGTGAAGATTCACAATAAAATACTGTATACCTATCATTTGGAAGAATTCTTGACATATTGTGCGTTCTCAATAAATCTAACCAATTGTTTTATTTTAGCATTATCTCTAAAATTAAAATATAATGCAAAAATGTTATAATAGAATTATTAAACCAATATAAGGGACTTATAATTTAAGAAAAGGAGAGGCGAGGTTGGTTCACCTTTGAGGTCAGTAGCGAATTCAGTCTCAGAGAGTGGGTAGAAGTTCCTTGGGAAGCGGAAGAAGGAGCTTCTAGACCAGGGAACGGTATAAGCTTTGCTTGAAAAGAAAAAGCAAGTATACTTCTTTTGATAAATAGCAAGTGGTTTGTTATGCCTGATATAGGACTTGATGGTAGGTGAGTTGTGTATGTATAATCATGACAATATGATTTTTTCAACAGGGTGAAAATTATAAAGATTTAATAAGCATTTTATAAACATTTTATTAAAAAAATTATAAACATGATGAGGCATTTGGAATATTTTTTAAGGGGGAGATGTAATAGTGTATTTTTGAAGGATTTAAAATTAGATGAGTCACAGAATTAGATGCATGCCTAATAAAGGTATTCCAATTTCCAGTGTATAAGCTGTATTTAGGTGTCTAAAGTGAATTGGTTACAACAATGGGTTAGGGCTTAACATAAGGCAGTGTCAATGTGATGAAGAGATGGAGTGAATTCGAAAGGATCACACAGATCAAAGGTTATAGAAAATGCAGAGGATTTGATACAGGATTCATTGTTTTGTTTCTGTTTTTGTTTTTGTTTTGTTTTTTTTCCCCCCCTTGGGAAGTAAATGAGAAATATTAACTCAGATGGTGAAGAAAAGGAGACTCTACCAGTTTAAGGATGAACCTTAATCCATTAGGTTATTGTCCATATATATCTGGATCTTAGAGATAATTTATAAATTTGAGGGTTAGCAACTGATATTGAGAGCTGAAGCCACTGGAAGATCAGATTGCTTAAAAAGACTATACTAGGCTGAGAATAGCATGTGGCTCTAGACTAACAGGACCATTTCAGAAATTAGTCAGTTGAAAAAATCTGCAAAGAATACTGGGTATATAAGCAAAAAAGAGAATTTCAAGATCATTCCTTGATTGTTTAGAATTGGATAAGCCTACATTAGTGGGAAGTGAGGGTAAGAAGATAGGAAAAAGGAGTAATTGACTAATAAAATTTCTCAAAGAGGTGAAAGGAGATTGTATCCAGACTCAGACAGGGTTAGTTGGCAAGATAAAGGATTCCTCCCAACACATAATTCAAAATATAAACTATAATAAACCAAAATAAGTATAAGGAAGTCCAACAAAGTTTGCAGAAGAAAAATTAAATATTCCACCCACCACCCCACAAAAACAGTTTTGAATCAAGAGAAAACATAAAATAGAAATCATGACCTTTACTACAAAGAACAATACCAGACTTAAAAACTTCTCCGTAGTACATTATATATGTATATATATATGACATATGTTATATATACTCATATATGTAACATATATAAAATATGATACATGTCTAATGTTTTTGAAAAATAAAATCATAAAGAATTTCTTTTTATACATTTTTTTGCTTACATCAATAAATCCTGAGTCAAGTTATAAGAGTGGGGCCAGTTTTTTTTCAAAATCACAACACTCTATGTAATCTTATTTGAAAACAATAAAGTTTTTTATGAAGAAATTTAAAATAATTTTTATTTTTCTATATTTAAAAATAATATTGATAGCGTTGCTCTAGAAAACTAAATGTTAAAGATAACATTAAAATAAAATATTCTTATAATTAAATAGTGCACTACAATATATATTTTAAATGCTTCATATTTTAAAGCTTTTGATATGAAGAATTTATAATTTGTGATACATCATGTAGCATAAGATGAGAAAATTTTAAATGTAAAATAAGAAACTAAAAGAAAATTAATAGTTTAGCAATAAAGGGAGATATTGAGATATGCAAGTTACTTTTTAAGTGTTCACACTTTCTTAGTTTTCAAGACACTTTCCAAATCATAAACCTATTTGACATTTTGGTAACTCACTGAAGTCACTGAAGTTTTTGATAGGATTATTTACAATGATGATGTTAACCACACATAAATTAAGAATCTTTTACTCCTCAAAAGATATATGTTTGCACCTTAGATTCTTATTAATAAGGATTTTTGTGACCATTTCTTAAAATGTAAGAGTAAAAGAAAGCAGAGAAAAATAGTTTTATTTCTACTCAGAGCTTGATTTTAAATATGCACACCCCAACTACGTAATCCTGTACACAAAGATCTCATTGTTTGTTTTCATAGTTGCTGCTTTATTTAAAATTTTGTCTCTAAAGTTTATATTTGGCAAGACCAATAATGAAAATAAGCTGGTTTATATTTTTCGTATTCCAAGGTGTGCATGTGTATGCGTGTATGTATGTTTTAATTTTTTGTGGCTTATCCAGATGAAGGTATCGGTCTTAGAGACATAGCAACCTATGTAGGAGTATTTATATACAGTGAAGTGGACATCAACTGTGTCCAAATTCTAATTAGATTGCTTTCACCTTGGTAGTGTTGAAATTGTATAATTCTTCAATTCCTCTACTCACCCCTTTTTTCCAATCTTGCTCAGAAAAGCCTTTAAATTCGACTTAAGTGTATTTATTAATAAAATCATTTAATTTCAGGTTTTTGAAACTCATTAGAAGCAGAATCCATGTTCTTATAAATTTTCACAATAAAGCGTTTGCTTTTATAAGCTATGTATATCTAGATGGTGAACATTTGGTAACTATGGCAACAGAAATGTTTCAAAAGAAATATAAACTTATTTTTCTTTGAAGGAATTTGATATTTTCCTTGACTGGTACTTCAGTGTTCAAGCTTAGAGAAGAAATAGGGTTTTTTTTATGTTCACTATTTCTGTTTTTCTTTTTTCCTTAATTGTTCCCCAGTTACATCCCTTTCTCTCTCCTCTCTCTCTCTCTCTCTCTCTCTCTCTCTCTCTCTCTCTCTCACACACACACACACACACACACACACAAACACACACACACACAGATTTAAAATGAAGCTGCAGAAATAAAATTGCTGTTGAAATTTGCCAACATCTCTCACATGAGGGTAAGGAACCACAGTACTTTCCCATTTACCTAAAATTTAAGAAATGAAAATGCTTAAAAACTAAATTTCCCTTTGTTTTTCTTATTTTTTTTTCCTGAAGGATACATGACAAGAGAATATTTGTATTGCTGATTTATTGCAAAAGATCGCTTCTGGTATAGGTCATTACATAATGATTCAGCCTAACTTCTAAGTCAATAGCTTTGAAAAAAATAATTTTTACTACAAATATTCTGTGATACTAAATGGCTATGCATTATCCTATAAGTCAGACTTATTTTTATTTGGTATAATTTTCGGGTTGAATGTGCATCATTCACACATAAAGTCTTTGAAAATGATAATACTAAGTATGATATGCTTCCAGCTATCATCTTATAAGAGATCTTACTGTAAGCTCAGGGAGGAGGTTAACCTCAACTAGTTTTGTGACTGCAGGGGGATGCCACTTGTAATAAAATAAAACAGAACAATACTTAATTTAATAAAAAGGAGACAAAGATAGGACAAGAATATTCCATCATTATGGAATAAGGCATCAAACTTTACTGGTTGTGTGAATGAGACAGAGTTGGTGAACAAATCTATGTATAGTGAACAAACCTGGTAGCAGTGAATATAGAGGCAAAATGAGGAAACCAGAATGTTTATGACAGTTATTTCATGGAATTCCTAGGACTTTTTTTAAAGGTTTGATCTCTTAAACATCTCATGGAGTGTGTGAAACACTGAATTTATTAGAATATTTAGTTGACACAAAATACTCATTTTCTACACATTGCAGGTAAACTAAATTTTAATGTATATAAGCGTAAATAATTGAACAATGCACACATAGACAAACCACTCTCTAAATATTGCTTTTGTTTGCAAGGAAATAAAGACAAAGTTTCATCTTTTTTGTTTCTTCTCTGATTAAATTAAAGATGATGAAACTCAGTGTAATTTGCCATCATGTTTTGATGTCTATCTTTTCTTCCAAGTTTTCTTTATAAGATAGCTTTCTTTTCTGTTTCCAGAATTCTTGTCTCTCTTTATGTCAGAATAGGGAATTAGGATGTGGATCTCTTTAAAATCAGAGGGCCATTATTCTGCCTGGCACACTGACCTGTGTAATTTTCCTTCTCTTCGAAGAGCTTAAAAAAAAAAGTTTCTTGCAAAGCAGTTCTGCTGGGGATGGCTTTCTGTTTTTATTTGTCTGAAAAAAAAATCATATTTTCCTTTACTTTTGAAGAATAATTTCATAGAAAACAAAATTTTAAGTTGTTTTATTTTTCTTTCAGTACTTTAAATATTTCACTTCATGCTTTCCTTGCTTACATGGTCTCTGATGAGAAGTCTGCTGTAATTCTTATTCTTGCTCCTCTATCGATAAGGTTGTTTTTCTTCCTCTCCTTCTAAGATTTTCTTTTTCTGTTTGTTTCTCTGATGTTTGTATATGATAATTCCATATGTATACATTTTAGTGTTTATCCTGTTTCACGTTCATTGTGCTTCTTGGAGCTGTGATGTGGTGTCTCTAATAAAAATATTTTTGGCCATTATTGCTTCACATATTTATTCTGCTCCATTTTTTCTTCTTTCTCTGGTATTTCAATAATGTGTATGATATAGTTTTCAAATTGTATGGTAGTTCTGATATTTTCTTATTTATTTCTTTTCTTCTGTTTGAATTTAGTTTTTAAAGTTTCTATTGACACATCTTCAAACTTACTGATATTTCGTCTGTATCTAGTCTACTCTTGAGATCACCAAACACATTCTTCATTTTTATTACACAGTTCTGATTTTTTCTTATAGCTTCCATTATTCTACTTACATTATACACCTTTTTTGTTGTTTTTTTTTCCATAAAGTCTTAACTTGTGAATCATAGTTATTTTAAATTTCCTGTATAATAATTCCAAAATCTATGTAACATGAATCTGGTTTCATATGCTTGTTTTCTTTCCTCAGACTGGGTTTTTTCTTACCTTTAGAATTTTTTGCAATTTTTTTAAAAACCAGGATGATATATTGATAACAAGAGCTGACGTAAAAGTCATATAGTGTGAAGTATAATCATCTGGCTAGAATTTAGTCTTTATTTAATGTTTGCTGTAGCTATAAATGCCAGAGGCTCCATTTCCACTGGTGACTTTATTTTGTCTCATATGTTGCCTTAGGGCTCCACTAAGAACCCTTTCTAAGACAGAGTCTGTGTCCTTCAGCTCTTTCACTTATAATTTTTTGTTATTATACTGGAGCTTTGTTTTTGTGGATATAAGGTGTAGGAGAGGCGAAGCTCTCTACAATCTTACAATACTTTCAATAATCTATCAATACATCTTAGTCTTTTAGTGGGCTGAGGCTGTGCCCTGAACTGTGACCTTGACTCGTGTCTCCTAGTTGTTCATCCCTCTTAGGTGAGAGGATGGGTAAAGCGGGTGGAAGTAGAGAAATGTGATGTTAGGCTCTGGGTAAAGTCTTTCCCCCTGAAGAGTAGAGCTTTGTTACAGCAAATGCTCTAGGTGTTATCAAAACATTTACTTTTCTCTCCCCCTGACAAGAGTTACCAAGGAATCTTTCTTGGCTCTTCCACATGAAAACATGGTAGGATTCCTGGAGGTAAAACCCATGAAAGTTTGGCTAATTTCCCTAATACCGTGGCTCTCAGGAGTGTCTCATTTATCTTGTACCTCAACTTCAACAATTCATCAAAACCGTCACTTAGATGTTCTTACCAGTTTATGGCTCCAGCAACTTCTGCTCCAAGTAAGCAAATTTCTTCTGTTGATTCTCTGTATTTGCCTCTGTCCTCAAATATCAGTGTGGCAGTCTGTTCTGTGTCCTTGGTTCTCTGATAGGTCCAAGAAAAGTTTTTATTTTTGATTTCTTTAGCTTTTCTTTGTTGTTGTTGTGATTGTGAGAGTGAACAAAAATTTAATATTTCAGAATATAGATTAACTTGGTATTGATAGATTATACATAAACAATTAAAGGCTGTGATGACTTAAGTAATTTGAAAATAAACTTTATGGGAAACTTTTTGTTGTTTATATTTTTCTTTAGTACACAATAAATAACTCTCTGGTGGACTTTTGATCTAGCTTCATTTATCAGGCAGTTCTATGCTGTGAGTTTTTTTAAAAAATGTATTTTAAAGTACATATTTTGATAAGCATTCCTGAGGGGATTGGCAAGAGAAACCTTAAATAAATAGGAAAAAGTCTCTTAAAAGAGAAGATAATAATTGAAATAATTTGTAGATCGTTTGTTATAACATTGATAACTAGGTATTCAAGAATTTTTCTTTACTCTAACAATGGACCAGAGATCAAATTCTCAACCCAAGATACTAATACATCCAGTCGATATTTTTTCTCCTACATTACGGGTTTTTAGGTTATAGAAATGTGGCTAGAATACCTACTATCAATCGTTGGATGAATTCTTAAGGAGAATTCATCAGGTCTCAGTTAAGTTTGAAAGAGTATCAACAAAATGTGCTCACTCTACATCAGAAAGAGTAAATGCCTTAAGAAAGACCATATTAAACATGGAGTAAGCATGGAAAGTATGTAAAAATACTAGAGCAAAAATAAAGGCAGACATAAATCACAGAAAGGACAGAAGAATTAAATCTAGAAGAAAATATAACTAAAAGAGAAAAACAGAAAAAAATTTTCCGACAATGTTTCATGCTTTGGAAAATCCTAAAGAGAGTGAGATTTTAATGAGAGAAGATTTTAAATATGAAAGGATTAAAATTGTAAATGAGATGAAAGAAGAGAGTGTAGAATTAAGTGAACAGAGGACCAAAGTAACTTCATTACAGAGTTAATTAAATAAAAGAAAATGGATTAGACAGTTTGGAATATAAAATTAGAAATTAAAGAAAGCATGAACTAGGTTCAGTGAAAGAAAGGGGAAAAAGACAAAGTAATCAGAAAGACGTTAAAGTCCATAGTATATAAAAAAATGTTGATCCAAAATAAAAATAAATGATGTAGTGGAAGTGAAAATCTAACAAATGAAATTTTAAAAATAATTATATAATGGTAGAAAATGTTTCTAAAATTGAAAATAATTCTCATAGATCAAAAGCACACTGTTTTCAAGAAAGTCATTAGAAGACCGACTTCATGACATTCTGGTAAAGTGATTGAATTTCAAGGATAAAGAAAGAATTCATTAGGTATCCAAGAACTTACAAAAGGAATAAATTTGGTTGGGCTCAAATACCTTCATGGAAAAATGGAGTGCCAGAAGATAATAGAACAATATTTACAAAATTCTAAGGGAAAAGTATGCCTCAAGAATATTATAACCAAGCAGGTTATTATCCAAGTACAAAAATGGCAATACTGGCATAGTTAATCATGTAAAAACTGAGAGAATATTATCCTTCATCCCATCTTAGAATGAAACTATGTAAGAGATGAATAAGGAAACCATTTTAAAACAACTGAATGGTGAAGACTGAATCCATGTATATACATGAGATAGAGAGTAAATAATTGTGAGAAATATTTTCTATAAGGTAAGTCAATCAATTCATTAATAAAAAAGTAATACATTTAAAAAATAGTTCTAACTTTTAGATTAATATACCATAATATAGTTTTAAGTTTCTTAATGCATAGTTTGGAATATGGTTAAATTTTAAAATTCTGTTATGGATTTAATTTTTTTGTTAAAAATTCTATATAATCTGAAGGAAGACAAACTTTGTGATATATACATTTCCTAATTTTGTGAAGTATATACCAACTCTGGTATAAAGATTCTAAGGTTGATAGATGATTTAGAAAACAACATAAAGAAAGCTCTTAAAAATACTTAACGTGGTGTGGTGAGCATCCCACCCACAAGGATAGGCATTAATACAGTGGATGTTTATTCGGAGCCCAAAGATGCAAGGTCCTATGCTAAGCATTTTGACTCTTTCTGTCCTGACATTCACATTGTACTATAAGACTTTTACATAAATGATTTCACACAAAGGTGTCTCGTTCAGTTCCTTAAAGTTAACACAGGTATCGTGTACTGTGAAATTCCCATGAAGTCTGAAATGTCTTTCTGGTGTAGCGGTTTGGCTGAACATGGCAGAAAAGTTGAAACTTGAGTGGACTCAGATGCATTGCTAGTTTTGAAGAGGCAGAGGGGAAGGCGGAGGCATTGTAAATCTGGAAAACAGTAAAGGCACAGTGAAAAAAAAATAAATTTATTAAAGTGCTAACATGAGTTCACAAAAGAAGTAGTAGAATAAAATAGTAGACAGCTAGGCGGAATTAGGTCCAATAGTCAAGAGTCTTGAGTGCTTGTTAAATACTTCAGGCTTTTTTTTAGTACCAACAGCATAATCACTGCAGATTTTAAGTGTGTGTATAGGATCAAAGGAAGAAAAAGCTTTTGTGAGGTTAATCGACCCTCAGTGGAGGAGATTAATAAATAAATGCTTTCTAAAATTAATTCATAGTCTGGATATGACTGTTTCCATGAAGAGACTGAAAGAAACAGAGACTTGCCTTTTTATTCTCTTTTCAAGGCACGTAAATGCTTAAATTTTATTGTCAATTTATTGAATTATTTTTTCTTTTCTGATTTTCCCCATTTCTTTAATAATTCAAAAGTTACTTTCCATCTCTAGATTAGTTGAGTATTTACATACTTTTTCTGTGTTTCTGATGATTTCTAATCATGCTTAATTCTCTAGCCCATCAGGTATACATTTTGTTAAATGGTTTTAAATGAGAATATATTTTATAGCTATTGTAACATACTTAATTGATATTCCCACTTTTCCACTTATACGTGTGATCTATCTTTATTATTTGTTACAAATTTTTACACGGGAAGATCTATTTCCAAGACATATCTTTCTTTCCGTCTGTCTCACTGAGCCCCTTCATGTTGTGTTTTCTCTCTACCTCTCCATCATTCTGTAAACTATAAATACTGGTTTAGTTGTCTTTATGCTTAAATATCTTTCTACTCATGGTTGCAGTTGGGATCAGTAGCATCATTATCTCCTGGGATCTTATTAGAAAATTGACTTTTAGATTTTAGTCTGACCAATTGAATTAAAATCTACATTTTAAAAAAAGTCCCTCAATAATCTGAGTGAGTGTTAAAATTTAAAAAGTGCTGCTTTAATAAGCTATAGCTCTTTGAGAGCAAATATTATTTATCTTGTTCATCCTTGTATCTTTATCTCCTTGGGCAGTGCCTGGCATATAGTATTTTCTCAACACGTATTTAAATGAATAAATGAATTAGGTATTTTAATAAGATAAATAAAAGTATATTTATACATTACTTACAAACATAAACGTCCATTTTAATGATGTAAACACAATTTTGATGAGCCATATGTGTGTTTATGAATGCTTGTAGTGCTGGTGAAAAAAGGAGGTGTAGAGTGTGACTTATCCTCATTTTTTGGAATTTTGTATAACTTGGTCCCTGGGCACTTATTTTTACTACAGCACCCAATTCAACCTGAACAAATAAGAATTGAGAATAAGACTTTTATTTTGCCCAAGGCATGAAAGACTATGGAAACCTGACTTCATGAAATTGCATGTGAACCTCTCATCTCTCTGATGAGGCATCTGTTCTTTGTATTCCCATAGTCATTGTCCTTATTTCTTTGGTCTCACTCACAGTGTCTATTTATTTATCTGGCTGTACACTATAATGTTGTGTCCTCATGGGCAGGGACACTTTACAATGATTTTTGAAACTTCAGTCTGAGAATTTACATTTACTGATTTATTTCATTCTTACTAGAAAAGGGAAACTGTTTTATAAAGATCATAGGGTACTTATAAATATTTTTATTTTCTCAATTTGGTCATTGTTATGCTATTATCAAAATACAGTTTTATTACTCAATTTCTCACTACACATAAAACATAAACTCTCACATTCATTCTATTATTATGATTTTTGCCATAGTCATAAAGATAAAGAACATAAAAAGTATGTTTACAGGATTAAACAATTACAAAGACTTATACTTATTTTATCACTTGATCCCCCAAACAACTCTTTAAGGTAAGATATTATTATGATTATCCCAATCATATGCAAAAGTGGAGACAGTAGTGGCTAAGTAATTAATAAGTTGTGGAACTGAGACTGAATTTCTGGTTTCAGACTGCAAATTTCAAAATATTTCTATTGCATAATAAGATAAACCATATAGTGCTTAAACTAGAAGGTTTAAATTATTCCTTCATAGAAAGAATTCTGGAAACAACATCAAATAGGAAAAAAAAACTTTTTGGGGGGGAATTTTATTATGTGTTACAAAACTATGACAATAAATATATTTTAAGATAAATTATCAACTTATTAATAAATAATTTTCTGTTGATTTATTAATTTTCTTATGTGAGCTCATGTATCCTCATAGGGCAAAAATAATGTGCAAAAGATTTAATTTTAACTTTACTTAAAGAATTAGTAAAAATATTAACTGTCCTCATATTTAGACACTTGCAAAATTCCAGACAATTTCTATCTGTTAGATTAGTAGATTCAGAGTAGGTCTTGGGTGGGACTCATGTATTTCATAATTTCAAAGATGCCATTATTTACAAAACTGTTAATTTAAAATATTAAGTTTAGTGGGAACACCATTCCTTGAATATATGCTGAAATTTTAAAGTGACTTCCATTCTCAGAGCAATCTTACAAAAGAGGAAATCTAGTTTATTCTGCTACCAGCATAAAAGTGACCAAGCCAATCAGGGATACATTTGCTCTTTACGAAGAATCTGCTGCCCATTTATCCATTTTAGTGCATCATTTAGAGAGCACTGCCAGTGCTCAATAAAGGCAACTGAAATCACCATCATGGCAACACAAATTGACTCCTTATGCAGGAAAAAAAAAATCCCCCAACCGCTGATGGAAAATTTAATATCTCAGATTCCATGTTATTTCCCTGGAACCAAAAGTAGATTAAATCACATCCTGGTTAATTGTTCAATATGACTAAGGGCTTTAATGTATCCATTTGTCATTGAGTAGATAAGTTACTCAGAAGCAATCAACATAAATGGCACTGTTGTCACAATCACTGCCTAAAATGAGAGGTTTTTCAAGTTCAAATAATTAAATGCACAACCAAAAGTGGAAATTAATTCCATCAGAGAACACAAAGTACGCAGGGTGGTTCCATGGTTGATTGGACAGCTGGGTGGTATGATCCATGTGTGCCATATTTTCCATCTCTGTGCTTGGCCGTACTTAACATGTCATCCCTAGGCAAGTCCATATTGCCATGATGGCTGCAGGAAGTCCAGGCATCAAGGGAGACATGATCATAACCACATCTTC
>CM053507.1:8665912-8778412 GCA_028627145.1 Eidolon dupreanum
AAATCAACTGGAGGACATGTTTCAAGGAAGAGAAAATGTCAACTAATTCAAATACTTCTGTGAGGTCAGGTAAGATGAGAACAACAAACTGATTTGAATTTAGCAATTTGAGATCACTTGGCAGGGCCTCTCATGGTGAAGCCATGAGTTGAGAGCCCTACAGGACCCAATTAAGGGGAAAATTGTGGAGGAGGAACAGGAGACTGTTAGAGTGCATTAATGGGGCAGAAAATAGAAAGGGATCTTAGATCGAAGAAGATTTTTTTTTCTTTCTGTAAGCTGTTATAATATAAAATTATAGGTATTATTTTAAAAAAGGGGAAAAAAGTTGGTGATGCTTGGGAACATGAAGATAAATTCTAGAATGGTATAAGTGTGATCTAGTGAGGAAAGGGTCTCCTTGGATAGAGAGCATGGAAAAAATCCTTCACTGTGGCAGGAAGGCAAGCCAAGTGTTGGGCCACATACAGGGAGTAATGGTTTTCCTTACAGGGGTTTCTATAATTGTGTTCTAATTTTCACTATTTTCTTTGTGAAAAAGAAACGAAGTTCATTAGGTCATTAGGTGAGACGGAGATAGATGTTTGTAAGTAGAGGAAGGAGTGGGGAAAATATTGAAAATCAACGAAGGAAGTGAAAAAAATCAAAGGAGAAGGTAAATGTAGTATTAATGATTATCAATAGCACCACTTGATGTTCTTGATCAGTAATTTACAGTAAGTTGGGCAAGTATTTTGGGTTTTACCATGTATGAATGACAATTGTAAAGCAGGCACAAAATGGATTTAACCAGGGTGAAGATTTAGCCAGACTCATATGACAAAGGACGATTGAGGCAAGGGAATTGAGATTAGATGTTAGGAAATGAGGGAAGGCTCAATGAGGATAAAGCCCTTACTTATTTTGCCCACTGACATGACTTAAGCACCTAGATACATGCAAGTGCTCATAAGCATGAGGAAAATATTTGCAGAATGAAATCTAATGCCTTGAAATATCACTTGGGCTAGAAGGCACATGAGAACAGGAAGGGGTTGAGAACAAGAGAATAATGGTAGAACTCATGGCTTATAAGTATTGGAGACTTAAGCGATATTTAAATATGGGTAAGCTGTTTACCATTTTAGAGTTTTTTGCCTTTGAAAGTAAAATTGCAGTATATAATTACATAAAATCACTGCAATAACTTATGGAAAACACTTAGCAGAGTGCCTAGTATATAGTAAAGACTCACAATATATTCTCTGTCATTCTTATATAGAGGGGAAGGTGTATAATTTTCACTTTAATTCCTTGGCTTAAAAAACAACTTGTTGGCATCATAAAGGTCTGGATATTCCTATATATTATTACCTAAATAGTACTTTTATGACTAAAATTAAAGACAACTTATTGAATTGAGAGGAAGAAATAAATTAAATGTACTGTCCAGAAACTTTTAAGAAAATAAGAGTGCTTTCATTATTTAAAGTCCAAATTCACATAAGACCACCCTCTAAAATGTTAGCATCCTATTGTATGTAAAACAGTCCTAGAAGTTTCTTTTCTAGGTTATTTTATCAACATGTGTCTACAAGCACCACGAACTAGAGCCAACCATGGCTATTGATGGCATCAGCTTTAGTAGAATGTATTAGATTCCGTGTAATTAATACAGATCTCCCTGAGAGATGACCAGACTGATTAGGATTGTACAAGTACATAAGGAAGCTGTGTTCTTCAGCTTCTTCTGCTCAGTTGCCATCTCTCCATCATTCACTTTTAATTAAAAGATTAGTGGATAGTTTTGAAAAAAATAAAACATGGGAGGAAGTTCCTGTCTCCGTCTATGGTTTCAGGGAGTGGGTTGTTAAAAGCAAAAACTTCTTGCCAGAAAGAGCTTTTAGATAAAACACAGATCTCACTTTTCATACACATGGCTTTTATCTTGACCCATGTATAAAAGTTATAAATCAGTAAGAAATAAATGAGAATTTCTCTGTATTTAATATTTTAAGGTAGGTAACATGTTCATTTTCTTTTGTGTATTTGGTCTCTTTTTTGATGTGCTGATATTTAACATCAGGTTCTTGATTGCAACTGAGTTTAGTCTCTTGATTTTTTATTCAGGTTTGGTAACTACTAAACTCAGTTAAACAATTAAGCAAAAATTACTTAGGTTCTAAGGTCAGGAGTGTATAAAAATTTTATGGTGACTTGGAAAGAGTACTGAATTATAAGGCATGAGACCTAGGCTTTCATTGGGATCCTACAACTAATACATTGGGGTTTCTTTTCCCTATGTTTGAAGTAAGAAGTTCATCTTGAAGGTCTCCAGTGGTCCTCCAATGTGAATTTTCTATAGTGTTTACATTAATGAGGATTGATTACTGGAGCTGATCTAAGAACTTTTGCGGGTGTATCATAGGTCCCAAAGAGACTGGGAAAGAAAGGATATGACCAGGTGTGTGTGTGTGTGTGTGTGTGTGTGTGCGTGTGTGTGTGTATGTGTGTGTGTCTTTATATTTGGGAGAGGAACAAAGGGAAAGTCTAGAGCCAACACAGGGGCATTAGCTACATTCTAGGCAAGAGGTAAATGGTGAACAATTTAAAACGCATCTTTATCGGAAGGCAGCTGAGGAAACTGAAGTTTTCTTCCCTCAGGGATAGACTGACACAATTCTGTTAGTGGTCCCTAATCTTACCTCACTCTCATTTTACATCCACAGAGCCTTGAAGACAAAGGCCAGGAAGAGGCATGTTTCAGTGATGTCTCAAGAGACATTCATATCAAGTCACACTAAAAGAAAATAATTTAGTGAAAATTAAATTAATTTCAAAATTATTTTCACTCTGCGTAATAAATGGGCATGAGTTTTGAGTAGTCCTAAATTAAGAAGCTATTCCAATGACTCTTTAAAAAAAAGTCTACATTATTATTTTACATGCATTCATATAAAATGTTAATATATGTTATATTCGATAATTCTTAGAGAGGGCAGAATAATAATGATTTATTAGGATATATTTGAATATCAAATATATTTTTAAGGTTATCAATTTTATTCTAATTCTAAGGATTAAAATAAATAGACAGAAACATACAGTGGTTCAATTAAAAGAAAGGTATTTTTTGCTCATGTAAAAATACCAAGGAGGAAAGGAATGGCGTTGGAGTGGCTAGACAACCTTTCTCTACACGGTTTTCCAGCTGATTGAAACTGAGCCATCTTCAACATATTGCTTTCTAGGTTATCCTGTTTGTTATCTGAGATACTGTAGGTTAGAAGGGAAAGAGCATGGAGGAACATTTGTGGGATGTTTTCATGGGTCAAGTTCAAAAGTGATGTAATATCACTTCTTAACATTCTATTGATTAGAAATCAGTCCCATGGATGAGCCTAACTGCAAGGAAAGCTGAGAAATATTAAGCCATGTGCCCAAGAAGAGGAAACAAATGTGGATTTGAGTGAGCGATAAGCAGTCTCGGCCATGAGTATTGTATATGATAATTCTGATTATTGCAAAGAAAACAAATGTCAGTAATTTATTAGAACAACTTTGATTACTAACAATATTTCGAAGTATTCAATATTCTAAGTAGACCAGTGATCTGGGAAATTATTGGAACTTAGTCCAGGGGAATTTTTATTGTAAATATTTATTAACTTTTATGTTTTGTCATTGTTGTTATTATTGTAATTGGAATAGTATTAGTAATAAGAATTTTAATTTAATCTAATGAAATATTTTAAACACGTATGTGTATAATCTATGTCATGTTTTATATATATAATGATATTGTAGTCATTTTGGAAATTTTACTTTATCTCCTCCATTAACATTGTAAATTTATTCAGTACAAATAAATGTGCTGTCATTCTTGGTATTTACCACAGAACGTAAATTTTCATTAATAAATAGCATGATGATTTTGTGCAATAAATATTTATTATTTCCTTTCAAATGAAGAAAATCAAGTTCTACACAAGGATTAAATGACTCAATAAGGAGTCACATTGACAGATCTGAAGACATAAATTCATCTAAATTTCAAATTAGAAACCCCTTCAAATTGATCACATCTATTCTAATTATATGTTAATAATATTAAATTATATGTCTATCTTCTTAGAAAAAATACAATATATCAAATAAAAATGGTTGTTTCTCTATTCTGAAGAAAAATTGAAGATTGTGGAATTATATGCACTTAATTTTACAACTTTCAGTCAAGTAAAAAATGTTAGTATTTTCATAAATATTAGTTAAATAACTTTGAGGAAGTTGAGAAATAAAAAAAACACTGAATAAGTTATACCAATTATAAGGAGTTTAATTATTAATGGTTTGTTAGAAAACTCATTTGTTATGAAGAGATTTTTGAGGCTTTCATCAATCTGTAACATAATAAAATAAGAAAATAGATAGCATTTAAAACATCTTCACTGACAGCTAAGAACAAAACTTAAACTCATATTTGTGTGGTACCTAATGTTTTCTACTTTCATGATATAACCTGATGATGAAAACGCAAATACTAGTAGAGATTTATATGTATTTTCAGAATTTTAACATCTTTCATTTATTATCTTCCTTTGATTTTATATCATCTTAATTTCTTCTGATAATTATTCTTTCAAACAATGCTGAAAAAGTAAAACTATCAGTATGTAAAATTTATAAAAATGTTAATGTTCAATGAAAATTCCCTTTACTTATATTAGTATTATTAAATTAGGTACCATATATACATATATTTAATATATTTGAGAAAAAAACATTTTCGATAAAGCAATGGGCATTATTCCAAAAGAATGGTAGCATCAACAAAGAAAGAATTGTAAGAAAGTCAAACTGCTATTAAAAATCTGTAGAGTAGATTTAGAACTTTCCTTATTTGCCATTTAATTAGTCATTAAAGACCCTAGAGTTTTATTCAAATTTTTCCAAGGCATTAATTTGAATGAGAAACTGTGATATTCTTATAAGAAGTTATAGGAATTAGCTTTAAAGTATGCATAGGAACTGCCAAGCTTTTACATCTTGACTTGATTTTGTGGTCCTCTATTTTGTCTTGTCCATATTTTATGGAGAAAATTATATGCTCTGAATTGGAAATTATATAAAATTCTCTGGATCTTTTCTGAATGACCAAACTTACATTATTATAGGTTTTGATATTCTGGGTAATTTTATAAATTGTGATATATTTAATCTTTAATAGAAATTGAAATTATAGGAAAATTGTGGCAGTGAGGGTATATATTACTAAGTTTTTTTTAAGGGGATAGCTAGTGCAAAAGGATATAACTAGAAAACAATATACGTGGGAGTGTGTTTATGACTGCGTATAGTACATAGCAGCCATAATGTCAAATTATACTATCATTAAGTAGATTTAAATGTGGAAGATATAGAAGTTCCACCAAGATTTATATGTATAATTTTTTCTTTCTTAGGAATAAAGAAGCACTCACTGTGTTCAATTTTTCACAAAATATGTTGAGCTAATAATAATACTCCTATTTAAGGTAACAAAATCTCTTAAAGGATGTAACTTGAAAGAATCACAAAACGAATGAAAAGCAAATATATCTGGAGACAATAACCAAGTTCTATCCTTATACAATATTTAAGATAGTGTTATTTTATAATTAAAAAATATCTCCCAAATGCATTTGAAATAACATACTGAAGCCAAAATGTTCTGCAGTGACCTATATAACCACTGACTGACTTGATTGCAACTTGAATGCTCAAACCTAACTCAAGTCCAAGGCCTTTATTTCCTAACACCTTGTTTCTTGTCAGTTGTTGAGTTACTTTATTCAGATCTTCAGTCAGGCTTAGTTAGGTAACATCTTCAGAGATTGACTTTTTTTCCCCAGGAGTCATACTATGATTAATTAAATCAACCCTGCTAATAGATATTTGATCTTATGCCTCAATCTTAACAATTTGGCTTCTGCCCTGCCTGAAACCAGTTTAACTTCTATGGCTTAGTTTCAAGAAAAGTCCCCTCTTTTCACCTGGTTTCTCTGTGCCCCAATTTTTAAGTTGGTGTTCTGACTCCACTGCTTTTGGCCAGTTCCCCTTACCTGACAGCTTGGTGGTTCATATGTCAACTATATATGTACACATCCTATTGGTTCTATTTCTCTGGAGAATGCTGGCTAATATACCAGGCAAAATGTTCAGCTGTTTTATAAATATAAATGATTCTAATGGCTCTTCTAGCTAAAATTTTCACCACTCAGTGGGTATATTTTATTTCTCTCTTAGGTGCACTCAATTTTCATATTTTATTAGAGAGTGATGTTCTGATTCCTTTGCATCATTATCAACTTAGTGTGGCTTGAGTTGTCATAACACTATGATTCAAAAGGGTTGGTTGGGAGGATTGGTTTAATTATCGCAATGGCTAGAAAATGTTGTATATACAAAATAGGAAGAAGAGGGCCTCTTGTGAGTGTGGTACCCAGGTAATAGACTGAGAATGAGATTCCCTGTTGTGCTCAAGTGAGCCTCATTGGGGAATTAACAAAAAAACAAAGCAAAACAACAAACAAACAAATAAAGCCTTGACAAGCTAGAGGGTGTGACTAGCCACATTCAGAAGAGTTTTCTAAAAATAGTCAATTATCTAAAGTGATAGCTAATTTTCCTGGTTTACTACGTTCTTTTTTTTCAAGTCAGTTATTTTAAACCTGATTAGCTAAACTGAATACCTGAACATTATATGTAATGATACTCTAAATAAGAAAGAATTTAGAGATGAAATTAAAAATGGGACCCATATTGTTGAATAAAAATTTTCAGAGCATGAATGGAGGACTAAAATATATTGCATTTTGTCATATACAATCAATTTTATTTTATATATCATGTGATATATAATCCAGTTTAATACATAAAACTACTTTATTGATTGACTCGCTAGAGAAGAATGTTTCATGTGAAAAGTCATATATTTAAAAAAGGGTCAAGGAAGATATGTTTTATATGTGTGTGTGTGTGTGTGTGTACACACACACACACACACACACACATATATAATTTTTTTTTAATAACAGAAGATGACAATGCTATCATTCAACTGAAATATTCCTTCATGAGCTCGGTAGTGATCACCTTCTTGCTTATATTAAGGTGTTTACAATTTTTGATTACTCTTTCAATCTGTTTTTTTTATTATTAATCACTTTTTCTGAAATCATATCACTTTTTCAGCTTTCCTTAAGTAGTAATCGAATTCCTTTGCCAGCTTCTGACCTGTGTCCTTTGTTTTTCTTCATATGATTTTTTTATCTTGCCTCTTTTTAGTTTATACTCTATCCATCATTGAACCAAGTTACTGCGATCGTATATGATGTAAGTGTCTCAACCCATTAGCTCTTTTATTTAACTCTCAGATTTACCCATTGTGGTACTACTTAACCAGTTTCCCAGGCTGGATAAATTAACAAAGCCACTTGTGGTCTTTTACTTTCCTTCATTCTGTAGATCCATTTTGTCATGTAATCCATCGTTTTTTTTTTATTTTTGAACATATTATATTCACATTGTATATGCACAACTCTCTTTCAATTTGCACATTTCCATTATCAAGTAGATCTGTATCAACTTGCAATTTTTCCGGATTCCAGTTTGCTCACAACACAATCCAACTTTTGCTAAATTCCCACTATTTACAGAATTCTGTGTTTGACATTATATGATATACAAAAACAAAGAATAGAGCAAGAGACCCAAATTTCAGGGAGTGTATCGTTAATTAATAAGGAGTACAGCTTTACAAATAGCTAGAAAACAATGGAATGCATAAAATTGCACAATAGATATATATGCACAGATGTCTAAATAAGTTGGATAATATCGTACATAAGAAAGAAGAAGAAATGTTAATTTCAATGGATTTTTAGAATTGTGTTGCATTTTAACTGGAAGAATTCTTGAAATAAATATTCAGGGTATGAGAGTGCAGGTAAAGCAAATGTAGGAATTAAATGCAATATTTTAAAAGTATTTGAATACATTTGTTCTGGGATAAAAATGGAGTAAAAATAGAAAATCAAAGATCAAAAATGATCGTTGAGGCTAAGATGATTGAACATAGATAAACTGATAAATATGTGGAGAGATAATTATGATAAATATGTAGATACATAGTTGCAAACAAAAAACATGTATAGATATTAGACAGATGAAAGAATAGACACAGATAGATAAATGGATGAACAGAATAATAGATATAGAAATAACATTATGCATAAAGATGAGAAAATTTAAAGGCCTTTAGAGGAGATTTCAAGGAAACTACTTTGAATAATTTCTGTTATTCTAATTACATTAGGTTGCAATGTCACTTGCTGATGTTTCAATAAAAAGGTAGGGATTTGCCCAGAAATTAAATTAAGAGCAAAATTTCCAGGGGCTATCTTTTTTTTTTAAGATAATAGGAGGAAGGCAAGGATGAATCTAGAGATATTTTTTATTTCTAGGCATGCTCTTGAGATGTTGAGCTAGCTCTCTATAGAGGACCTGTAGTTCATAAACTTAAGTAAAAAGCATTTCACTAAAGACAGTATCACAAAGTTGATAAATTTTTTTATACTTTAGTTTTATTTTCTTGAATAAAGTACAATATCTCATACTTTAAAATGTCTCACAAAATACAGAGTGCAAATTTTTTATTTTTTCTCAGTAAATATTTAATTGATTGAAGTGACTTTGTAGATTCTTAAGAGTTTAGTTAACAGAGGACCCAGTCCTGCTTCAGTAATAATTTTTAGATAAGAAGTAGAAGTAAACACTTTGCATTTGTTTATCCATTCATACTGTGAAAATGGTCTATATGGAGAGATTTAGATACAAAATTGTCCTCTTCTCTTCTTAAAGTGTTAGAAGACATTCTAATAAATTTTTCAAATTTAAATAAGACATTTTGCATTTCTAAGTCCTGTGTAACAATTAAAAAGACAACTTTTTTTGGAATCAACCTTTTTATTCATTAGTTGATAAAAATCTTGTCTCATTTGTGTTTTTAGCTATGATATTATAGCAAAAATCATTTTCTATTGAAAATAATTCTAAGCTCAGTAATGCTGAATTCCATCAAGTTGAAACTTAGATTTAAAATTCCTAAGTGATATGAATTATAAATATTTGCTATGATGGATATCCAACTATCTATCTGAATTTTACCCAAATAAAATCATATATTGGCCTCAAAATGAATAATACTTTTTTTCCAAGCTCTTCTACAGTAGCCAAAATCTAGGGAAAAGAAATATTATGGTACGAATAATTCAAGTAAAATCACTTATTAAGAAAATACATATTGACACTCTATAAAGTGCTTCTAATAGTTTAAAACAATGCGTAGGGCAAGGTGGCATTGTGTGGACTTTTAACCTTCATTTAACTTTTATACTTCATTTAACTGGTATTGCTAGAAAATTCTTTTATTATCTTTGGCAAGTCCATAGTCCCCAAAATATAATTATGGATTCCATTAGACCTTATAAATAATTTTCTTCTTCAAGACTCCAGCAAAAAACAAACAAACAAAAAAAACGGCAGTGCAAATCCTCCCAAATATCAAATTAATATTGCTTATATAGAAAAATTCCTTGAAATGATTTATTTTCAGCGTTAATTTAAAAAATTCAATAGATCTAGTAAATGATTAACATGCTAACCTTCTGACCATCTTGCACATGACTAAACAGATCTTTGCAGAGCATAAGATATGTGTCTGCTCTTTGCTTTCTTGGTTGATTTGGATCACTGTACAATCATTAAGCTGGAGTCTCTTTTAAAGGGTAGAAAGGGCTGCTGGCAGGGAGCCACTTTGGCAGGCTCTTCTCTGCTGTGGTCTATTTGGTTCATCTGTAGAGACATGGATTAAGATAGAATTATAGGAAATCCTATTGAGGTTAAGGCCTACTGGATAAGAACAGGGAAAATTAATTTAAGCCTCTCTATTTCTTCAACATAACCTTTTAAAATACTAGGTTACAGTGTGTTCATTTCACTTGTAATTCTGATATAAGATACTAATGGAAATGACATTTAAAAAGGGACTGACTTCTGTGTCTAAACTGTAACTGGTAGGTCTTCAAAGTACCTTTCCATGAGGATTTTAAATACAATAACCTTTTCTAGGGTGTGAGCATAGCTTAGAAGCTATTAAATTCTAAGCCTCAAAGATAAGTGTGAACAAATCTCTATCTCCTAGAGAATAAGGAGTTCTGAAATGTTGATTTACAGGTTAAAATATTAACTGAGCACTGTTATAGACCCTATAATTTTGTTGTTGCTATATTAATGGAGATGGGGTCTTAAAAAGGCATTGTTGCTACTTGGCCTTTAAAAAGTCTATTGTAATGACTGACTGACATTTTAAGAAGAGAAGAGGACAATTTTGCTAAAAGGTAGCCTTGAAATAGTGAATTGGATCCCTTCAACTCATGCTCCTTGTATTTTGGTCAGCCACAGAAGAGGGGCCTTTGACCTAATTATATTACTAATATCAATTATTTGTACTTCACACAGTCTTGTAAAGAGCCTCATTTTGTAGATAAGTTTACCGGAGTTTAGAGAACTTAAATGACTTCTCCAAAACCATAGAGTCTGCCATTGATGAAACCAGGAGAAGAATTAAAACCCTCCAAATCAACTCTAGTATTTTCTAGTGGTGTCAGCTATATGTATAGCTCCTATTGCTCTCAGGGATTGAAAAAAAGGAAAATGGAGAAAGAAAAGAACAGAAAGGAAAGAAACCACTTTTGGAGTTTGGCAGAAATATTCCTGATGCCCTGAAATGAAGGCAAAGTTTCAGATTCCAAGGACACAGATGTGTGGCATGCAATGAAATGGCCACCAGCCAGGCAGCGGAATACCCATCCAGGGGAGGCTCTGTGTGGTGCTAGAAGACGAGTGTGGGGGAGGGGCGATAAATGACTGGTGTTCCCAATAAAATGAAAAGGCCAAAATGTTGCTTGCTCAGCTTGCTTACTATTTTAACCAAACTTTTGGAAATCATAGGTAAAGAAAGAATCCAAAAAATGCTTGAATAGTTGCTGTATGAAACAGGCTGGAAAATGAGAACGGAAAGATAAACAGAAGGAATGATATCGTGCATCTGGGTGTCCTTCACGCTTCAGTGAGACTATGTCAGCTCACTGGAAACTTCCAGAGAAGGTGACAACTTCTTAGGAGCAACTGTCCTGGGCTTCTTTGTTCAAGTGTCTCTATATTTCGATAGGCTGAACTATTTTACTCACTGATGAGGAAATAAGCAACAGAAGTGTAGTGTAGAAAAAAAGCAAAATTAATATTTTTAAAGACTAAACATGTCCTCTTTGCTATAAGAATAGCTCATGTCTAATTAACTCAAAATGACTTCAGACTTGGCCAGGAAGGACCTGTCTCATTTCCACTTACTGCTCTTTCCTAATTCATTTCTCTGTCTCTTTTCTTTATTTATATGTATGGTTGGGAGTGGTGAGGGCAGAGGGAAAAAAGGAGACTGCAATTTTATAGTTTCAGCCTATTTTCCATTTATTCTTTTAATTATAAATAAAATATATAAAATATAAGTAAATAAATAAATCTACCCAGTTATTGAAATCAAAATTTGTTGTGTGACATAATATAAAATGTTCATGTTCATTAGTACAAAAATGCTTTAGTTGTCACAGTGTTTCAACGTAGCGTGTGTGTGTGCACGAATTACAATCTCTTATTTTTTTTATCTAACAGATTATTAAAATGGACTTTACCCATTATCTCTACTCTCAGGCAAACTAAAACATTGCTTATGCTGTTAAGTATGCATATAAAAATATTGCATAAGTATGCATATATTTTATACAGACATACCAGAATAATCGTTGCTGAATTTGCCAAGAGTGTGTATGTACCGCTCTCTTTGAGGATAATTGTCTGCCTAACAGAAAGTGGGGAAAATAAAGATGTGGATGCTTCTTACTCCCTAATCCAAGTCTGGGAAGAAAACCAGGTGAGAGAATGCTTTGGAGAACTGATTGTCAGTCTCTGTGGTCCAGGTAATAGAGACGAGTGCCTGCTTTTTCAGGTACCATCTGAACAGGACTTTAAAGCAGGCCAAGCATAGGCTATGGCATGTGCGGAAATGGTCAGGGGAGAACTTTCATTAATGAAGCAAACAAGGAGTCTGCCGGGCAGGACCAAACACCTCTAAGTGAGAGGCCACATGTTGGTGTGTCCACGTAGTAGAAGATGAGTGAAAAGAAATGACTGTTGAGTGTACTGCTTGCCTCAGAGAATTGCAGGGTTGCAATATCATGGAGTAGGGAATGGGGAGGTTGCCAAAGAGACTTCAAAGGCCCCGCCAGGGGGTAAATAGCCAGTATTTAAATCAATAGCCCAGAGAATAGTGACACTAGATTACAAATATACCAGTGAGGTAGGATGTGTTCCTTTTTCTCTCAACCTGGCTGTTTTGTAGCATAATGAGCGGGCAAGGAGCAGAAGAGTGACGAGAGAAAAAATGGTAATAAACACACATGTGTTCATGCATGCACACACAAATACATGCATATCTGTACACATTTACACGCACATTTCAGCTTTATTGGTTTCTGCAGGATTTCAAGTCCAGATCAGGAGGCCTGGGATAGATTTGTGTGAGTGTTCCTGTGTGTAAGGAGAATCTTTAAAATGGATGAGCTCAAAGTTTAAATTTGAAGTTGGGCCTTGGATGACTTCAATTTGAGAGAAGTCAGAAAACACTTGAAATCAAAGTTTTTATGTGACATATTGTAAAATGTTCATGTTCATTATTAGTACAAAAATGCTTTAGTTTTCACAGTGTTTAAACATAATGTGTGTGTATGTGTTTCTAGCCATATAATTTATATTTTCATACATACATATCTCTTTCTTATACATAAGCCATCTAAATACCTAAATTTGTTTGAGTTCTAAATGTACACGTTTTCATTATAACATATGCATACAACAGATTTTCAAACAATAAAAATTTTTTTTTGTGCTTTGTTGATATTCATGAGGAATCTTTGCCTTTAAATAACTAAATTTAATTTTTAATGGAAATTATCTGATCAAATTGCCTCATTTTTTTTGAATTAGAGGTAATCCATTCTGTGAAACATATTGTGTGATCATCGAATATTTTTTTCCCAAATATAATGAGAAAGTGGACTTACTTAAGCTTTTGCTGCTAGACAATTGTACTTACATGATAAATATCATATTTAAATAAATCTCTTATTTATGCCATTTCTAATTTTATTTGAACTATATCCCACTACTGTAACAAATAATTTTTATATGACTTAAATATAATTTTTAGTGAATTTATTCTTTAGTTGTAAAAGTTATTAGATTTAGAAAAAAGGTATGAGGATAATTCTTTAACTATCTTCCATAAAACTGAATGAACAATTGAGATGTGAATTTTGGATCTGGTTGGATATAGACATTACTATTTGGGGAAGATAAAAGAAAGTGAAGGACTTCAGAATATACACACACAATCTCCTCACCATTATGCAGCTATTCACTCACAGGTGGCCAATCAGTGAATAATAAGGCAGGGATAATTCCAAGAATGAGGGGTAAAATGTATGCCAAGACCACTACCTAAGGTCAAGACATATTTTTTTTCATTAACCAATGTGTTACTATATTTGAAACTCATGTATTTATCCATCATTCCTTTGTAGGGAAAAAACATTGATTAGCAATTGTATTTGGTCCTGTATTTGGCTAATATTCCCTGGTGATAAAACAGACTTTGCTAAATTCAAAATGCATCATTTGAAATTCCTTGGTTTTCTTTGCTCTTCTTTATCTAACTCAATGATAGCATTAATATTTGTGTAAGTTAAATATTTTATTTCCATGCAGAGGGGCATATGCTAGTGCAGCATGCATGTAAGCCTTGATGTAAATACGATCTTTATTATGGCCCTTTCTCCTTTATGTTTAGTCTGTGACATTTGGATTCTTATCTCTATTCACAGTGTGTGTAGACGGTACCTCTAGAATTTCATTTCAGTCAACATATTCCCTATCTAAGCAACAGGACAGTTTGAAGTGTTGTGTTCCAAACAGGCAGGAGTGACATCACAGGAGCACTGGCTGTTGATTGCTGGAATCACCAGTGACAAGTTACAAGATCTTGCTGAACTGAAGGGTGATGAGAGATGATTGCTGTCTTGCAAAGCAAGATGTCAAAAAGCATTCTCTGCTCTTTGCCAGATGACAGATTAGTTGGAAAATTTTGGTGTGAAGTGGCCATTGTCATTCCCACTCAAACACTTAAACAAGGACTTTGCATTACCTTAAAGATAAAAATAAATTTAAAAAAAGAGGCATGTGGAAGCAGGCATCTGTCTATCTTGTAGAGAGCCATTGAAGTATTCTTATTTTCCAGTTACATGTATTTCGTTTTAATGGCTGCTCTACATGATTTGGGAAGTTTCATCCCATCATAAGTAATACCTGGCCTGAAGACCCTCAGTTGGACCACACTGAGGTGGATTTAGGAGTTCCAGAATGGTCTCAGAATATCTAAATATCTTATGGAGTAAGCTCTACCTACCTGGGTTTTCCTCATGCCCTTTACTTTCTTTTCATCTCTAAAGTAATGCTGATATTATTGCTTAAGAGTCTGGATGTGAATGCACAAAAAGCGATTCTCAAACTAACTCATGTCAGCAACTTACCCTAGGAATAAGCTGGACTATTGACAGTGGCTCTTTCTTACACAGCCACCTCAAGATAATCAACTGTGAAAGCAATGAGGAATGTATTTCAAGAGTTAGTATAGAGGTTCCTGGTGTGCCTGGAATGTAACTGAAAGTGACTTAGTAAGCAGATAGAAATGGAAGACCAATATAATCCAAAATGAAGTATTAAAAGACCAAAGAAGTATATAGAAAGTTGAGAAGAGATTAGTAAATTTGGGCAGAAGCTTACCAAGAAAGTAAAATCACATCTTTGATGAAAGGATTTCTAGATGCAACATAAGAAGCTCCATTAAATATTTTTTATAATTTGCTGCTGTCTATAGATATAATCATATTCAAAGTTCTCAATGCAAATCATTCTTAGACCTTGGTTTACTTAGCATATACATGCAACATAACTGCTATTTCACAGGAAGTTAGAATGACCTGCTCAGATATTTACCTCCACACTTGTTTATAAACATCTGTATCACCAAGTCTCTAATAATGACAATTCTGCCTTGCATGATTACTGCAAATAACCATTACTTATTTAATTAATTGAATACATTATAAAATTAAAATTTTGGAAGCATTAGATAGATACAATACTCTGGTTGACAAACCTAAAATACAGAGAATTTATTTAACCAGCATAGGATTTTTCTCTTCAAGGCTGAGTGGAGATTTGAGTTTCATTTGTTGATACAAAAGCTATATCTGGCTTGAAAAATGGCAAAATCTTTTTACGTAAAGCTCACATACGTCACTACTTACACACTGCTTCTTTCTAACATTTAGGAGAAGCCAGATCATAATGTTTACATAATCCTGTTCGTTTACTTCAAAATACCCACAAAAAGAAATGTGACAAAATTTAAACAGCAATACTACTATTTAGATATTTTTTTCCATGGAAATCAAACTGTTCTTTTTCTCAAAAAATATTTTCCAAAGAAAGCAGAGCTTTACCTTATCGTGGTAACTTGGGAATTTTCCATAAAAAAATTTTAAAGTCCATGTAGAGTTTAAAAGGTGTATTACAGCATATTAGCATTCAAAAATGCCTTTAAACTGTTTTAAAATTCCAGTGCTTTTCCTGAATGCTCCATGCAACACTCCTAATTGCCTCACAATTTCTCTATAATTCTGGATTGCAAAAAAAGGCAAAAGTTTAACAGGGAGACTAAAAATTCATTCCTTCATGTTATGGTTCATAAACATTAAATCACAATTCTGTCAGCACAAATTGTGTGTTTTCATTGTTAAAAATGGATTCAAAATGCTTTTGTCAGAAGTTGTTTCCTCAATTTAGCAATTTGTTACTAAGGAGAGTATAAAACAGATTTCCATTTGAGAAAATTACCTATTTGCAAAATGACCTACTTACAAGGTAATCCATACGTTTAAAGGATCCCATGACTTGAATTCAAACACCATATAAAAGCTAGTGTCCAGAGCAAAACATCTCACCTGTAGTTTAATAGAAAATAATTGAGTCTACAAAACACCAAATGAGCTTCAGCTTAATTTGATTATCTAAAATTTTAATAAATAAATGTTAATATACATTTTTTTCAAATGATATTACTGAATTATAACCAAAAACTGGTAAAATTTAGCTTCACAAATTATTTAAGGTCACGAGAAAATTGCAAATGTATGAACTGCAATCTATTCTTAATTTTCTTTTTCCTTCACTAAATTTAAGTGTGTTGGTGACAATAAAGAAAGTCCGAATATACAGGTTCTCCATGGCTACAGATAAAAGATTGGATTCATGTCATGACCTTAATCTAAATGATATTTTCCAGTGAAAGTAAAAAATGACATTAGAATATAATATGTTTGGTATTTCAACAAGAAGAGTAAAAACAGACTGTGGAGTGGAAGCTGTTACTTCTAATCCCCACTCCCTGGTTGCCTCTAACCAAAACCACCTAGTCTCTTTGCATTGTAAACTTTTACTACTTAGCACCATGAGGAAACACATAAAGAACAGAACTATTTCAAATTAAAAGGTTAAAAATACTCATAGTGTATATTTTAAGACTTAAGAAAAGAATCTTAGAGTCATTTTGTCAAGTTCCACTATTTATTAGCTTTGTGACCATGGTCAAGATATTTAACTGTTCCCTTTTCTTTATGCCCACCTCCCATGGCATTGTATACATTAAATGAAATCATGCCTTATAGTGCTTAATACAGTGCCTGGCATGCAGTGGTATGTGATTCAGTACTCATTAGCCTGTCCATTAGATATCTATGTCCCTGAGATATTGATATTCTCTCTCCCTCTCTCTTCCCTCATTTTCCCCCTAATTTCTGTTTTCAATACTCAATTTATGTTTCAGCAAAATAAAATAGTAATACCTTGACCTGATTTGCCATCCCCCTTCATTGTCTTAGGTGAAGGTGAAGACAAAAATTATAGATGTCTCTGCTTAAAATGAGCATAAAGGATCTTTAGAGAATTTCAGAATTGTTGACATTTACTTCCCTAGGATTCAGTTCCTCTAATTATCTAATTCAGTTAGAGAATTATTCCTCTAATGTGTTATTATAAATAAAATATTTAGATTTGGGGGCACTCTGTAGTGCTCATTTAATGTCATCTATTACTATTTGCTTATTATTGTTACTATTAGTATTTGTTATTATTATTCCCCAAGGGCATTTTTTTTACAATGGTTGAAATGGTAGTAAACAGTTTAATTTTTAGTTTTGCTTACTATAAAATGGATTCTTTGAGGTAATTCAAAATTCTTGAGCATATGCACCCCCATAGACCACCTTCTTTTATAATACTCAGCAACTAAAAATGTTCCTTATCATCTCTCTTCCCTGAGAGTACATTGAGAGAAATTAATAGCATTACCAATCAATACTCAATAAACAAATACTGCCCCTCCTAGTGCTAAAAACATTGAGGATGGGGAACTTCTAAGTGCTGTGTGTGTGTATGTGTGTGAGTGCATGTGTGTGTGTGTGTGCGTGTGTGTATATGTGTCTGTGTGTGATGCAATTCTTCATGGTAAAAAAAATATTTTATGTTTAGATTGAGGAAATAATTTCTACCATGAAGAATTGCATTATAAATTAATTTTTATATAGTACAGCAGGAATATGATATGGTGGACAGTATAACTATATCTATGATTTAACCAAATACACAAATAGGCTTTTACTATGCTATCCTTTAAAAAATATAAATTAAAACAGATATGGAAACTGTGTGTGACAGAAGTTACTCAGAGGATAAATAAGCTTTTCTAATTACCCAATGTGTTTCTTTCTTTCTTAATTAAAACAAAACAGAACAAAAGTCTTTAAAGGTTAGCCATTCATGTGTCTTTCAAAGCAGAAAATGTTCATACATAAGATGACTTTTTGGACATCCAGGGTAAATATTTCATTAAAATACAGTGTGAAAGAAATGAACTGCAGTACAAGTGAAGCTCCGGTATAGTAGAAGACACTAACTACCTGAAAAACTTTATTTGACTTATTGTTATGGGCCTTGTATTGAGTAGAGTTTAAGCAAGTCATTTCATTAGGAAAAAAAGATAAGGAAGAGGAAGGAAAAAGAGAAAAAGTGATGAGGCAGGAGGGGATGCTAAGGAAAGGATGTCGTTAGTCTGGAACCCTTGAGTGCTTCTTTGGGAAGAGGTATTAGCCTTGCTAAAGCTTTTTTGGGTGAAACAAAAATTTCTATTGCCTTAAATGTAGCAATAAAAGGAGTGATAACAATTAGACTTTCCTGATATTCATTTATTCATCTAACAAATATTCATTGAACACTCTTATGTGTTAGGTGTTGTTTTAGGCTTGGGAGGTATAGCAGCTAATGAAATCAACATACATTTCTGTTCTTATGTAGTTTATTTTCTATGGAGATGGAACATATTAGTAAATATAAGTAAAATTATAATATGACAGATGATGATTAGTATAATAGAAAAAAATAAAGCAGTAATAGAGGAAGATAAGAAGTGCAGAAATGGAGGGAACTTAAACAGTTAAACCAGAAAAGCTCTCTCAAAACAGGTAATGAAGAAGTGAGAGAATGAACCATGTGAATAATTATGGGGACATTTCCAGGCAAAAAGAAATAGCAAGTTAACAAAAGACAAATTTCTTGTATTTTAACCAAAATCTAATTATATTGAGAGAAGCTGAGTTACAGAGCATCTGCCTGTTTTTATTTCTCTCATCTTAACTTCATTTGATGGATACTTGACAAAGCCATTCTATCCTCCATCTCAAGAATAAATCAATTACGGCCTTGGAGGTCATTTTAAGGTAGCCAATAACGACTTAAAAAAGAGAAAATTCATGATCTGACTTGGATTTTTAAAAAGATCACTCTGGTTGGTTATACCAAGAGTAGGTGGCATATAGCGAAAACAAAAGCCAATCAAAAAGCCATGGCAATAATCTAAGAGGGAGATTATGGAAACTTGGACCTCAGTGGTAACAATGGAGGAATGGAGGTGGTGAAAAGTGATTGGATCCCAAATATGTACTTTGAAAGTAGAGGAACTGGAAGGATAAAGTTATTGATACCTGCGATGGGAAGAGCTGCAAGAGGATAACATTATGGTTAAAAAAATTGGAATCTGTTTTGGACATGTGGAATTTGAATTACCTATCATTAGGCTACCAGTACTAATGAAAGTGAGTATGCTGTTGATCGCAGTCTAATTGACAAAAAATTGCAGCTAATTTGTACCACTCAGTTATTCATTTCACAAATATTTTTGAAGTCTTACTATGTGACCAACACCGTGGTTGTCACAGGGGGTGTCTCAGGAGCAATAAAAATGTTTATATGTCCTGATTCTGTAGTTCCATTTGTAGAAATTGATATTCAATTCAAAATTAGAAGAGCAATCAAAGATGTATTAATGGTGCCATTCACTGTAGCTTGTTGTATAGTAGGTTGAAATGACATATACTATCCTATCTGATTTACATGTATTATAATAGGTTAATACCTAGTTGAAAGGGACCACCATCCACTTCTAGATCTATTTCTCAAATACTGTATTTATACTTATCTTGCTCAGTAAGGCTTTTTTGACATAAAGAATGAAAATTTCTTTAGCCTCTATCACTTCTGGCCACAGCAACTACCCAACATGTATGAGCAAGTTGTGAATAACTTTTTCAGAATAAATTTCTACTGCAGTTATAAGATAAAGAAAGAAAATCCAAATTAATGCAATATAATTTTTTATTACAGTTCAATCAAAATATAATTACATTGAGAGATGATAAGTTATAAGCATCCTGTCACATTTTACTTCTCTCATCCTAATTTTGCCTGCTGGATACTTGGTTATGTCATTTCAGCTTGTAGCTCAAGAGTGACTTAAGATTGACTCTTTTGGGCTTTAGGGGAATTTAAATTCCTGGTAAATCTGATAGTCTTCTCTAGGGGTATGGACCAACTCTTAGAGAAATGGTGCATTGACTTAAACTCTTTTTTAAAAAATATTAAATAGTCTATTTTATTTGTCAAAAGCATATTCAAGAGCCAAATGTAAATGGAGCCATCAATTTTGGTGAAAGATGGTTTTGTCATGGAACCTATTTTCTAAGCGAGTGTCTATGATCATTTCTTTTAATGCCATCTTGTTCTGGGTTAGGCCTGTCTCACTCAAGTCTTTTCAACAGCTGTACCAGAAACTTTTGATTTTAAATGCTATTGTCTTTCAGTCACAGGCCCTTGATTACCCTATCAAGGTCCTCTGAGGAGTACTTACAATTCTCAGGTTATTTGCAGGCTTTCCTGATTCAGGTTAGTCTCTATCTGCTTCTCCATGTTTACTCTCCATCTCCCTCTAATCAACAGGTCACATTCAGTTTAATATCTTTTCAGAAATCTAATATTTCCAACATGAAACGTGCTTAATAGGTTATTTTAGAAATAATACTACTGTTTTAAAAACAAGTGCTATTGTTTTTAGATCTGAATTGTTATATTTGTATTAATCTAAAATGATAAAACAGATGTACCAGTTTATGCAATTTATGAATCTACAGATAAAAAAGGATCAGCAAGTACTTCTGTGTTTTGACAATTTGTTTCTGAAGGTAAAGTAACTAAATGAAATGGAAAGAATTTGGTAGTAATCATGAAAAAAAAAAGGTCTATTTTACTTTCACTGCCAAGGGTCACTTTACTGAGGTATATTTTTGGATTATTAGTTGAAGGAACTGTACAATGATTGTGGAGGTCTTTGCAAATGCTAGTAACACCCAAAATCTTATTAATTTCTTAACAGATATTTGTAATTCTTTTACATTCCTTAAAAGAAAACTACTACACCACTATGTAAACAAGTAGAATGGTTAGAAGCAATAATTTATGAAAAGAACTTAAAATGTAAATGCATGATAAAACAGGAAAATTTTTGCATGCTTTATTCAGAGGGACAGAATTTGGAAGTTCATATACTCCTACAAAAGTCCATTATGAAATCTTTTGATTTATGATAAAACCCACTTATATCAATGATATTAATGTAATAAAATAAATATTATTTTTAATTAATATTATATTTCTTTTATGCCTTTTGTATTAATATATAGTTTAATATGAGTGTATAAAAATAATCATCCACTCATTTATCCATTCAACAGATATTTTGTTGCCTACTCTATCCATGGGGCACTGGGATCACAAAGGATGGTGAATAAATCATTCTACTAGAATTTAAATGTTGAGAATACACAAACAAGTAAATAGTAAAATTGGGGGTTATAGTAGAGGTATCTATAGCTTCCACGGAATTAAATAAAAAGATCACATAATCAGTATTAAGAGACAGGAGCCCAGGAAGTCTATTGTAATAGCTGTTTTTACTAGAATATAGTGGAAAATTGGAAGGTAAAAAAGTGTGAGGAAAGGCAATGATATTTGGTGAGTATTACAAAGTAGAAAAACTCATAAAAAAAATCTTTGTAGAGACTGAAAGAATTGAGCACACACATTAAGTTTGAGGAGCTATGAGGAATTCATAGCATTGGGATACCTGATGAGTTCAGGGTGATAGTGAGAGAATAAGACTGGAAAAGAAATCAGGAACAAACTCTTTAAGTACTACATAGAATATTTTACAGTTTAGGTTATTATTATTTGGGTGGGGGGTGTATAATATATAGGAGGAGGAAGTTAGGGAAGAAGTTTAGTGACAAGATTTACATTTCAGAAAGATTCTTGGCTGCAGTGTAGAGAATGGCATGGGTAAGGGTAAGGTAAATGAAAGTTATCTGCAACTAATCTAGTTCAGAACTGATAGAAAGATGGTAAGAAAAAAATTACATTTGTGGACTGAAGAAATTAGATCTAAAAACAAGTGACCAAGTAGGAATTACCCATCACAACTACAAATGGATAACAATAGATAAATTTAAGATTACATTTTCTGAGTGCAGGATGTATTTGGAAAAGTTAGGGAGGAGCAGTCCATGGGAAATGTTAGGTTCCTTTGAAAGTGCAGTGTGGGTGGGAAGTGTCAGTGATGGAGGGTATACACATGAGCATTTGAGACCAGAGACATAAAAGTCATAAAAGTTTTACCTGCTTCACCTTTTGTCTTCATGTTGGCTCCAGTTATATTATTACATGGGAAGGATGGGATATCAAAACTTTCCTACATCTTTAATGATTTCAAACTCATATAACCAATAATTGAGAATAGAAGATGTTCCAGTTATCTATTTCTGTTTGTTATTCTCTCCCACAGATATGGCTCAAAATAACAACAATCTTTGATTTTGGTTATGAATCTGCACTTTGTTCAGTGTTAAATAAAGATGATGCTCCCCAGTGTTTGGTGCTTCAAGCTGAGATGACTGAAATCCCTAAAGGCTGGAACAGCTGAGCCTGTTGGGACATCTCTCTACCTCTTTAGGTAGTCTCAAGGTTTTCCATGTGGTGTCTCCAATAACAGATCTAGGATTGTCCCACTTCTTAAATGCCATCTCAAAAATCTGAGAACAGTATTCTAAGAAATCTTGTGGAAACTTTGAGGCTTCTTTGCAGTCACAGAATTCTAAGGATGTCACTTCTGATACATTCCATTGGTCAAACAAGTAAAGAAGTCCAGCCCAGATTTCGAGGGAGGAGAATTAGACCCCACCTCTTAAGATAAAGGATAGAGAAATATTTCTGGCCAACATTTCACTAGGGTGGGACACTTGCAGTTTATATTTTTAAACTCTTTCTCATAAAAGAGAATTGTTTACTATTGCCAGCTTTGGGAGATAATTAGATCTATCATTACACAATTATAATGCCATTTATTTTTTATAATTTAGGAACCAGAAAATGATCTGGGTTGATTTTACTAAGGGAACAGCCAGATTTCTTTATAAACAATGACCAACTTTTTCCCTTTAAAATGAGAGACTATGAGGAAATGTATCTAACTGTTAATAACTGCTATGCTGTAGGTATACTGTCATTTACAGTATGAGAAATTTAAACATTCTGTTAGTCATTTCAACATGACTAACAGAGATAGGTATCCAAGATGGGAGAAGAAACATGCGAAAAGGTTAAAATCTGGAACTTGTCCCTGACAAAATGAGGCACCAAAAGGATACATGGTCCCTGGTTTGGACTAAGGGTGTTGATAAGGACAAGACCTGGGTGATGAGTGATTGCCTGAAGTCGGACTTGTTCTTTAGTGATGGAATGCGGTTGGTCAGGACTATTTGGTTTTAAGGAGCATGGCAGGGGCCAAGTTCCATGGGAGCACGTAAAGTTTTCAGGAGTCCTGGGCCGAGGAATTGGCAGGGCTTTGGTTCATTGTGCAACCTCTATATCTTTGCCATGCATGTGTCAGGGCCGAATGCTTGCTGCATTAGAAAGAAAGAAATTTTCCCAATAGTAAGCAGTATTTGATCTTGGAATGTTCTACTAGTGGCTTTTAAATAGAATAAATATCAATTGTCAGTTGTGATCCTTTTGAAAATTAGAATAAGAGACACTTATTTTTTGTTCTGCAGGATATAATCAAAAAGTATTAAGGAATAAATATTGTTAAATCACAATTTTTATGGAAAAAGGCATATTTAGACTAACATCTTGGTTTGAAACTTTCAAGTTTATTTCACAGAAAGTAGATACTTTCTAAATACTTGTTGAAGAGAAATGCTCTAAACTAATCTTTGTATAATTTTGAAGACTCATATAATTAATTCTATTCAAAAAACATGAAAATGAGAGATATATGTATACAGTATATATTTTCAAGCAAGTAGAATATAATGGAATTTGTTTCCAGTATCACTACTGGAATACAAAATAATTTTTAAAAATCTCTAAGACATGAACAAGCCCAATCCTGTCTGATCTTGGAAGCTAAGCAGGGTGGGGCCTGGTTGGTTATTGGATGGGAGACCACCTAGGAAGATCAGGTACTGTAGGCATAAAAAATAAAAAAATAAGAAATTGTAAGCTGACAAGATCCTTGCAATCTGTGAGGTCAACCAAGGGCTGCCTTGCCTAAAAAAAAAAAAAAAAAAAAAATTTCTAAAACAATAATTTTATTAAAACTACAACCAAAATTGTTCTATTAAAAAAATGCTTTAGAAATTTCTAAAAATGATTTTGGATGTCAAAATGTTTTTCCAAATATTCAGGAATATTGTAGATACAGAATTTGAGAATTATTTTAATTCCTGTGTCAAATTATTGAAATACTTATAAAGTTTAGCTGCCCTGAGGTCATAGTTGAGCAGTTCACTGAATCAACATTATATAAATCTTTGTCTATTTTTCTCTTGATTCTTGAATATTAAGAAAGCACATGCCTCATATCTAGGCTTAATGTCAACATTTAAAAGTAGCAAGAAGAATGTGTCCAGTAGGAAGAGGAAGTGTTTAGAAGTAATAGAGATAACAGTATATAGAAAAGGAAGGATGCCAAGAAAAAAAAAAGCATAAAATTCAAAACAGAGACATCACAAAAAACTTACATTTCTTTATCTCACACTTAGGTAAGGACTTATTAGCTATTCAGTAACCTCAAGTGAACCTGTGAAAATGTCCTTTTGTGAATTTTGAAGTTTGAACATCTAGATTTATTGTTCCAGCTTTAAAGAAAAAGCAAAGACCAAATTCTTTACCTAGATATCATAAATTAATTTAGTTTTAACCTTTTCATTTAATATACATTGGCAATTTAATGAGTAGCAAATTGATTAAATAAAAATATATAGAGAGGCCTACATAAATCTAAGTTGGCTTCAGAAGAACAAATTCATTTTCTTCTGGTCCATGGAAAGACTGTAGAACTTTTTACTCACTTAAATCTATAAAAAATTCTCATTTATATGCACTCAATTAAGTTCAACCAGTTATTCTCATCTTTATTAATTTCCTCAATTTTTGCAAACTGTGTCAATGGTGATGGAAAGGAAATATACGATTAGAAATATATCAGTTTACCAATTGGTACAATATCTCCTTGGATGATAGATGCAAAGTCCAGGCAACCTCAAATGCACAGCATTTCCAACCTGTGGGACATTTTAAACATTTAGAAAAAGGAAGTCTCTATCATGTTACCTAAACTGGAAGAGACTTGAGATGAAGAATTGGGTCTTAGCAAGATCTATATCCTCTGATATTCATTTGCCTGACTCAGAGCAAACACCGATCACTGTTTTATTGATTTGGATGAAATTGTGGTAAGTTCACTTTTATGAAAGCATCATTATCTCATTAAATCCATTACCTGGGAGAACATTTCCTTTCTACAAAAACTAACTAAAGTAGTTAGTACTTGTAGAACAGTAATCTTACACTATCAGACACAAGTATTCGGGTACAGAAAATAAAAGATTAAAAAGGATGTAGTTTTTTGGTGTGACTGCTCAGAAATTCACATGGCGTGTTTTTGCTTCAGAATTGGCTTGAAAAGATACAGGGAACCTCAGAAATAATTGATTTCTCAAATTAGAACCATCCCCACTTCATTAAGAGAATCTCAATCGGAAAATGAGTTGTCTTTGGTGATTTTAACATGTTTTATACAAGGGGTTTCTTTTGCCTAATTCTATGGGATGGAAGAGAAGGGATGAGGATTGTAAATATGTTCTCTTTCCATGGATCTCCCAAAGCCTGGCTAAAGAAAATTCTGTCTACCCAACTTCCTTTTATTTCTGGCGAAAACTTGGTTTTTGTTTTTTTTTTTTTTTTTTTTTTACTAATTATCCCCAGCTGGACCAGATTCTGTACTTATTTTTAACTTTACATGCTCTTACATCTGTGTACTTCTTGTATGGAATATTGGGTCTTAAAACGAAAAATCCTTTGGGAGGGGTGAATATTGTCTAATTGTCTAAAAAAAATAAAAAAATTGAGGCTGAATAATATTCTCTTCTATTCTTCCTATCTGTTGCCAGTCAACCACTTAAAAGCCATTGTGTTGGTATTTGCCTACAATAACAATAGAACATATTTTTTTCGAATATCAAGAATTTTGATATAATTCAATTTTTTAAAAAAATATCTCATGTTTTTCTTTTACTTGCTTTTCTTTCAAAGGAAATCAGTGTGCCAAATTCTAAATTTAAATTCACTACTGCCCCTATCATGCCTACTATATTAAGATTCTTCAGGAGAAGAATTCCCTGGTAAATGATGGCAGTAAACTTGTAATAAATAAGGCTTTGGACTTATTATTTTATACTGTTTGGGTGATGAGGATAAAAACACAAAAGAGGTATATAGCACAGTTGGGGTTAAATTGGAGAGAGGCTCCTGCCAGAAAAAAATAACTCCTTTTATTATAAATGTGGAAGCACAGTTCTTTCCTTATAAGAAAGCAGAGTAGACTGCAAGAAGTTTTAACATGTTATTTACCTGCTCACTTTGTGTTTGCCCTATTGATATTTTCCTCTTCCTGCTTTTGCAACAACTTCTTCATTTATACTTAAGTAAAAATGATGAAAAAACTTACAGTAATCCCTTTGACTTTTAGCAGATGCATTTCCTGGTAATTCTAAAAGCTTCAAAGTGACAATATGGGTAAATGTTAAAACAATATGCATTTCCATAATGTAATTCTTTGGAAATGGTAAAAACACATTGATCTTTTTTAATCAGAAAAACCTGGTAATTTGTAAACCATGGAACTTAGGCAAGATTACCTGCCCAAAGATGCTCGATATGAATAACAGTAATAAAATTCAGTCATATCTAATATTTTACAGATTTTCTTGGAGTAAAAAAGATGGCTTTATTTTTGTAAATTTATCTTGAATTAAAACATGTTGTTGAATTCTTTTATTTGTTTTAAATGGTCTGTGTATAGACTTTTGGCTTTCTATGCAGATGAAGCTCTCTTCTGCCAAAGACACAATTTTTACAAGTCTTACACTACTTTTATTTCCTTCTTTGCTTTCTTTATTGCATAGACTATGTTATATTTTATGTACAAGAGTAACCAGTGATTGGGGAATGCTTGCTGGTTTGTTTTCCATATTACTAAATTTTCTTTATTATATAGAATGCTTGCTGGAAGTCTACTGACTGGTATATTATATTGGTAGAATTTTATAGTGTCAATCAAAATTTATATTATTGGAATAAATTTTAATTTAGCTTGATTTTTTTTAAACATATGCCATCAGATTCAGTTATCTAATGTTCGATTAGGGATTTTTCACTTATTTCTTAAATGAATTTTATCTTACATTTCATTTTCCAATTGTTTTTTAATTACATTTTAAAATTCCTTAATTCAATATGCTGTTTTGAGTTTTCAATTTTTTGAGTGACATTTTATACTTTTATAATCTAGAAATGCATTTATTTTTTCTAGACTTACAAATGTATTAGTGAACTGTTCAGCACAATGCTTTTTTATTATATTTTAAATTTCTGTTGCTCAGTAGATCAGTTCTTTTATTTTATATTTTTATTTGCATCTTATTGTCTATTTTTTAAGTAAGTTTCCAGAATCTATCTTATTAATTTATTTATGTATTTGGTTTATCACTTTTGTCAATTATTTCTGCATTTTTATTTTTATTTTTTGTCATTTTTCTTTTTACTATAAAAACTCTTGTCTTTCTTGGCTGTTTTTAAAATTTTTTTAATTTGAACGTGTAGCTCATTTTTATTATACTAACATTTAATTGACAACTTGGCTCCACATAAAATTTATATTCAGCATTCTTTTCCTTTAACATGTGAGAAATATTATATTATTGATTTTATACATTTTGGTTTCTTTTAAAAATTTTCTTGGCTATCTGATTATTGTAACTTTATTGGCGGCTTGTTATTTTTGGAAGATGTAGAATTCCCCCTTTTAATTTATGTTCATAAATTTCTTCATGTGCCTTATATGGGCTTTTCCATCTACCTCCTCGGCCATCTGTAATGACTTTCAACCTGAAGTCTTTCATCTTTCTCTAATTACAGGAGATGAGGTGTTATTTTTAAAAACATTTTCTTCTCTCCAGTGATTTTGTTTTCCCTATCACTTTCTGGTACTCTATTACCAATATATCGGCACACCTAACACTATATACAACATCTTTTAGGTATTCTTTGCAAAATTTTATTCTCTTGATCCTCTCTCATCTTTTGGGGAGAATTTCACTCTCTGATATTCCAGTGTACTAGTTTATTCTTTGCTTGTATTCGTTCTGCTACTTATTCCATCTATTGAATTTTCAAACTCTTTTTTAATTCATATCTAATAAGTTGACTTTTACTTTTTGTAAGTCCCTGTTATTGATTCATATTGCTAATATTTTTATTATCTCTAGGGAATAACATATATTATAAAAGTTTTTTGACCATGCATTCCAATAGTTTTGCTTTAGATAGTATATAACTTATGATTTTGTTTTCTTTCTTTTATAGGAATTATCTTTTTCAGGTTTCTAGTTCAGGAGTTGCCAAATTATGGCTCACAGGCCCAAACTGAGCCTCCACCTGTATTTATTTTATTGGAACACAGTAACACCTACTTTTTTACATGTATTATTTATCTGTGGCTGATTTCATGCATATCAGCACAGTTGAGTAATTGGGACAGAAACTATATAGCTTACTAGGTATAAAATACTTACGATCTGCCCCTTACAGAAAAAGTTTGCTGATCATCACTCTAGTTAATTTTACCTGTGAGCTCATATGTCTTGCAGCTATGAGTTATTCTGTCTGTTAAAGTGTACTGGGAAAGATTGGAAGCCTAGCTCTCAATTACATTCCTAAGAACAAATGAGAGAGAAAGAGAGAGAGAGGGAGAGAGAGAGAGGAAAAGAGAGAGAGAGAGAGAGAGAGAGAGAGAGAGAGAGAGAGAGAGAGAGAGAGAGACAAGAAATTAAATAGCCCCAAGGTGGAAGTTTACCCTCACTAGGCAATTATTCTGACCAAATATTTATCTTGAATTTTTTAAAAGGAGTGGCTTTGAAGTAAGTGTAATAGTTATTATGGGATGTTGCTGATGTCTCCCTGCAGTTTTGCAGCACTTATTTGCCTAGCTACTCACAGTGCTGCCTGCATCCCTCTCCAGAAATTGCCATCATCCTAATAGAGCTGTCCCATCTTTTTCCCTACCCAGTAATTGGCATCTAATGATTGATTACTGCAGTGTTCAAAGGCCTGACTCCCTGGTATCAATTAGAAATATCTCTGAAGTGCTACCTTAGCACTAGAGTTTCCTGTGAGACTGACTCACACTGCTGTAGCACTCCAATGAGGTTAATTTTATTTCTACACCTAACTCTGTCCCCTTTGCTTTTTTTTTTTAGATGGTATTCTAGAGGGCATTTCCCACATATAGATTTCAAAGTCTTTAGTCAACTTTATGGGACTGCCCTGACAGATGAGGAAGACTCCTTTACTTTTTTCCATTATCTTTGAGATGCAAAGAGTGAGGGGATCCAGAGGAAAAATCACAGAAGGGAAGTCAATCAGTCTAGTATTGTTTATATCAGCTCCTTTCAACATCGATGTCCTAATGTTGCTCTGATTTTTTTCAGTAAGATTGGACAGCTTGGCCTCTTGCTGACATTTCCATAATGTGGGTGGGCAATTATCCTCTCAGGGCAACATTTAGTCAAGAGACAGGAATAGAACTCTACAGGTTTAGTCCAATCTTTCCTCCAACTGCTGTGATTCAAACCCCTTTACTCAGATGGCTGACGTCCCTTACTGCCCACATATATATATCAGTTTATGATACTTTTAATTTCCCAGATGATATTATATTTTTTGTTTGTTTTAATTCCAGGAATTCATGCTTCACTCACCCACAAACATAAACTTTATTACATTTGTGTGTTTGTGTGTGGGGGGTGAAATTCCAAAACAAATCCATATTGAGAGTGTTTAAATATAAATCCATATCTTCTATTAACAAACTTTAACTAATAAGAGATTTTTCTTTGTTTTAACTGCTCAACCAAGAAAGCCTCCCAGAATCTCAAAAATACAATGCTAGTTATTAATGTAAGCTCTCTATGTTCCCCAGGAATGGAAGCCAACCTCCATTAAAATATTTTTGTTTATAGCTTTCCTCTGAATGGAGGTTGAGGATTGCCAGTTATTCTTAGCACACTGTTACCTTAGGTAATATGTTTACCCATACTACACAATAACTACTTCCAAACTTATCCACCCTTCTCAGATTCTCCACTTCAAGATCTTTCCCTTCAGCTTCCACCATGCAGATGGTTTCAGTTCTTACCTCAGAGAGAGTAGAAACTATCAGAGCATCCTGTGAGAAATGATTTTCCCATTAGCATATGTAGTAGTTCCCCCTTATCCATTTACTTTCCATGGTTTTAGTTGCCCATGGTCAATCACAGTCTGAAAATATTAAGTGGAAAATTCCAAAATAAACAAGTCATTAGATTTAAATTGCACGTTGTTCTGAGTAGCATGATATAATCTTGTGCCATCCTGCTCCATCCACTAAGGATGTGAATCATTCTTTTGTTCAGTGTACCCACACTGCATACGTAACCTCTAGTTATCAGACTGATTGTTGAAGAACCACAGTGGTCATGTTCAAGTAACCCTTACTTTACTTAATAATGGTCCCCCGAGCCCAAGAGTAGTGATACTGGCAATCTAGATATGGCAAACAGAAGCTGTAAAGTGCTTCCTGTAACAGAAAAGGTGAAAGTTCTTGATTTAGGCATTTTATCATCTCACATCATCACAAAGAAGAAGAAGGGTGTATACAGTATAATAAGATATTTTGTGAGAGAGACCACATTCACATAACTTTTATCACGGTATGTTATATAATTATTTTATTATTAGTTTTTGTTGTTAGTCTCTTACTATGCCTAATACATAAGTTAAACTTTATTATAGATTCGTGTTTTCAAGCGTTCACTGACGGTCTTGAAATAAATCTCCCCTAGATAAGGGAGAGTTACTGTATAGCACCAGAACATCTTGTCTGAGCTCTACACTGATACAATTAGTTGCTATCACACATTCACTTCCATGTTCCAAAGGCTGGTTCCACTATCCAACCTGTCCGAAACCATAATCATGATCTTCGATGTTGTACCTGGTTTTCTTGATTCTCCCCCAGGGATGCCTCTCATGTTTTACAGCACAACCCATTCAACCATTGAAGTAAGAAATCTGGGCATCCACTCATCAATCTCATTTGCACTCACCAATAAATTCTGACAATTTTAACTGTCAGTTCCTCTTGAATTTATCTCCTTCTCTATTGCCACCATCCTAGTGCAAGTAATAATAATTCTTTCACCTGGATGAATGTGACAGCCTCTTAAATGACCTCTCTAGTAACATTTCTACTTCCTCTAATATCTTCTTTATATCTTAAATAGACTGCTTCTTAAAAGATTGTTAACATGATTATGGTATTATTTATGTTGAAATATTTTTTATGATAAAATATAGAGTCCATTGGGCTCTACATATTCTGGCTTCTGCTGACATCCAGTTATTCTGAGGTAGGCTTTATTGTTGCATCTCATTTTATAAATGAAAACCATAGAATCAAAAAAGCAAAGAAATCTGCCTAAAGCTCGCTGTATATGCTGTGATGTCCAGGTCTTCTGAGGACAAATTCTATCATTTTCATCCCCCTCACTGCTCTTAAATATGACACTATGTTTATTCAACATTCAGGAATGACATGATAACTGTATTCCTACCACTCAGCTAAGATGTGGGGCCATTAATATAACCATCCAAAATCTTTTCCTAAGGACTCACAAACATGTAGACAGATGTTTACAGTGATATAAAGTGCTTTAAGACAGTGGTTTTTATTTTTTTTCTCAATTGCCTTTGACATAATTTTGAAAAACTAGAAATTCATTTATAAATATTTTAGGTTGACATCTAAATTTTTCATCATAATAAGTGTAAATGGTATATAATTTTTGGCATATTGTAAATATGGGCATTTTGAAATGAAATTATTACATCAGTTTTAAAATTATCATCTATGGAATAAAAAATTTTGATCCCCATCATCATCTATATAAAATATTTGATTATTATTTTTAACTTTTATAGTTGCAAACAATTAACATTATTCATATAAATAAATTGTTAGGAACAGGAATGTATTTTAGTAATGATATATAATTATTAAGATTTAGATACCAAAATCCACAAAATTATCTATAAAATCTATATTTTCTTTATTTTCATTTTTTTTTCATAATGATTTGGAAGCTACTTGAGCTTGAGAAAATAAAAAGAAATGTTCCTTCACCATCTGAGCCATTCACTTTCTCAAAATCTCCACCAACCTTGCATATTGTCCTTTTGGTTGGCAAACCCAGAGTTTGTACCCTTCAGAACTGCAGTTAGAGGCAGAATGGGTTGAAGAAATGTGTTTTTCTCTTGTATACGGGAGAAGGGACCCTGCAGCAGGGCCGTTGGAAAAGGAGGACATGCACTTACAGAAGAGGTGCCTTTGGAAAAAACTCATGTGAAAGTCAGAATCTGGACATTGATCTTTTAACATCGTCCACACCAATGTGGTGTGAATATTTTAAGGCTTTTGAAATGTGCTATCAAACTATACTGTATTATGATTAATAGTTGTATCTTATACACATACATATTCATAGAAACATTTGTAACAGAGATATGAGTACACAACACCTTATTTTATACTTATTTCTAAATCTGGATCAAAAGTGGACGTTTGGCTCAGACATGCCCCGGCAGGCCAGTTGACTTTCACATGGCTTCTTTGGCTCCCACCTTGACCTCTTTTCCAAATACTTCTCAAGGTCTAGTAATCCTGTGGTCATGAACTCCATGGAAAATTATTATAAGGCTGTACAACTAAATAATAGTTGAGATTAATTAACTTTCATTTTCATTATACCCATTGTGTGATGCTTTAAAGGGTTTGCTGTTTAATTTAAAATCTCTTATAAAAGCAATTGAGCCTTTGACTTTTTTTTTTATATCTTCCAACATTCTGATCCTTTAAACTCCATCCAACAGCTTTACATAGCACATGATTCTACTTAAAGCCTCCACTAATGCTTGATGGCATTACTTTCACCACCGATTATATCAAAATACAATGAATGCCCCGTACATTTAAAAATATATGAAAGCTAAAAATGTTGGCTTATTTGTCTCCCCTCATTGTTTCATTCTCATGAGCTATCTTTGGAAATAATCATGTGACTTATTTATATATACCTTATAAGCCCTTAATAATGACTAAGATAGTCACTTCATTATTAAAGAAAGTAATGCTTTCAAAATTAATATAGCCTATTAAAGGTAATAAAGGATATAATGTTACACTAGTCCAGACCTGTATCATTTCTTACCAGGATGATTTCAATGCCTGTATATCTCATTCTTTCACTGTGGTATGTGTGTGTGTGTAATTGTGGTCCTTCACTATTTTAAATGCTCAAATGACTTACCACTTTTGTATAACAATTTATTTACTTAAGGTAGTACAGCATGGGGAGGAAAACAAAGTGTAATTCAATTTTGATAGAATCCCTACTCTGTAAATTGTAGGTTACATAATCTGAGGAAAATCCTTTTCATCATCTAAGCCTTAAATTCTTTATTTGTCAGATAAGAATGAGGATTTACTTATCTTCTATGATTGTGTAGTAATTAGATCAGATAACAAGCCTAGCATAGACAAATGTTTCTTCAAGTTTCCCATTAAAATATACAAAATTAGAAAAGAATAGTTCGTTATGCCCAAAGACCAGGGATTGAATAGTTTAACAGTTTGATACACATATCTGAAGTATCATCCTTACTTTTCAAATTAATTTATCATTTTACTCCTCGATGTATCTGTTTATTTTCATACGTATATTATGCATTTCTTACTTCCGTACCCGTTCTCCCAAATCCTAGGCTAAAATTGATACTCTAGAAAAGGGCACCTTGTTTGTATTATTTGAAAAATATAGAAATTCACATATGTTAACTGTTATTATTATTTTTTTATTTTATACATGATTTTTCGAGATTTGGAGCTTACTCTCAAAGCCCAATCTTTGCTTGCCATGCCTCATATTCTATTCATACTTTATGTCTCAGTTATACCAGAATGTTCAGCAATCTTGTCATCCTTTATCCCCTTTCATGCTGTTGTCTATGCAAGGCTCTGCGTGGAAGGCTATTCCTCATTATTTTGGGAAAAAATCTTTTCTTAGAATGTTCCTACTCAGACCTTGAATATCTTGGATTAACATTCATAGATAGTTTATTTTTTAAAATGTAAATGCACTTGTGGGATAAAATACATCAACACAGTTTTTTACTTCTCAACATAAATTAAAATTTTAGCTACTGTATGAGGCTGAAGTTCACACTTTTAAGCAGACATATTCTCTTTTAGAGAACTTAACATCTTCACCTAATAGTTTCTGAATCTGAATCACCAAGGCAAAAAAAAAAAAAAAAAAAAGAGGGAACAATGACATGCTGAGTATATGTACTACACGGGAGTCAGGAAATCATATTCATCCATATTCATCATATCCATCCTTTAAACACTTGATATCAAGTCAAAGAGATAAATGTTATCAGTTATCAATCAAAATGTATAGATACTGACTAAATTTCAGAGGGATTAACTTATTTTGTCAAGATCATATGACTAAAGGAGATTAGAATTTAAAACTCTTGGATTTCACAGAGCTATTCTTACTCTTCTACATTTCCTCTGTCTCTAAAGAAACTGCTTGCTCTGTTTGCTCTTCTTTATTCCCAGTGTCAGGTAGCATATTAGAGGCATAGAGATGTGGTTAGGTGGCTACACATGAAGTTTTTCTCAAACCCTCTCATATTTCAACTGTAATCTATTTTTAATAACTTCGGGATATTAATAAAGAGAAATATGGAAGTGTGATAGCAAGTAAATGCATTATATTGATTAGTTTATTCATTGAAATCTAGCAACAATGACTCATCAGAGATTTCTATTTAATCACTCAAGTGAGCTGAACCAAGCTTAACTATTCCCAATCTTTTTTTCGAAGAGGATGCCATTCTGTAATGAAATATTATAGCATAAGGCTTGATATATCTTATGGAATGGTAAATAAAATGAAAATGTGCTGGCTCGAAAATTACTGCTTGGCTATCACCCATGGGAACATAGGCCATCACCCATGGGAACATAACATTCTAACAATAAGCTTTCTGCTTCTGTACCCGCTGCTTGCACAACCGACCTGTGAGTTGACAGTAAAAAGAAGTAAAGTAGACTTGTGTGTTCAAACATAATGAAAAATGGGGTTTAGGGCTTAAAAACCCTGTACCTCCACATTTCGGGGCTGCTTAATTTGGGGCTGCGTACCCCTGGCAGACCCAGCTGGCTGAATAAAGAGTGTGCTTCCTATAACTCACTGATTTCTGGTGGTCCATGTGTCTATCCGGGGCTGGCGGCTACAACAAAAAAAGGGAACTATACAGAAGTTATATATGTATATATTTTGTGTGTGCGTGTATATGTATCCTGCACTTTCACAAACATATTGATTGTACTTCACGTGGCTTAAAAAACCTCCTGGCCAGTATTCAACTATTACCTGGAAAAACACAGAGAATGAAAAATGTCATATCAATGTATGCAAGAGTTAATTTAGTATTCTTATAAATTATGAAATATTTTTGGAAAAGACTACTGTTAAGCAAGTCATGAAGAAACACTCTCTCATGATTTTACTAAGTGATTATTTACACTTCTTAAGTGAAAACCAAGAACAAAGTCTGTTGCTTCTTCACTGTAGTTCTAGTGGTATTAGTGATGGGAACATAATAATTTAGGTGAGCAATGTAATGTGCTTTGAAACTTTCCAACAAGATTCAAGAACATTGATTATATTTGACAATCATGATATTTATAAGCAGCTGTGGGGTATTTTTCTCCCATTAGTAGTTAACATTGCTAAAGGAAATTATATATATTATATATGAATAGCTTGATAGCTATTATTGCATTAATTAAAATGTGCTTCTCTCAACAGAAATCTCAAATGACAATTCTTTAATTTTATTATCTTACATATTTAGAAATCTGCATATGAGGAGAATACAATGGCTGAAAAATCCCATCCAAACTTTAGTGCCTTTCCATCCTTTTTTGTTACTCTCAGCCTATACTTCTTGTTGCCACTCTTGAAGGCAAGATGGCCTTAGCAGCTCCCAGCACTGCATGCAGCCATAGTGACATTTAGTGATGGTGAGCATTTCCTTCTGTGCAACTTCTTCCACAAGGTAGAACATCTGACATCTTTTCCCTGAAATCTCATTAGACAGGATTAGATGCCTTGCCAACGTCTAAACCAATCATTGTCAAGAAAAATGTCATTTACATGGTTGGCTAAAAGCAACACTGATTCAACCAGTGAAGTTTAGAATTGAATAGTGTAAGGAAAAACTTTAATAGTATGTTTTGTTAGCAAGGTATAAGAGAACTAGAAGCAGTGGTGGTAGTGATGGGGTTGCAGTGGGTGGTTGGCAGTCTGCAATAATATTATTAGAAATTCTTAGTAATGACGATTAAAATTGAACATGCTTCCTAGGGTAGACAATGTTGATGTCTCATCCAAAAATCCCTGGATCTCCTTTCTAGGAACTTGTGTCCATTTTTTAAGTTCTATGTGTTTTGCTCCTAAAGATCGTCAATGGCACACTCCAGAGTAATGCCCTTGTCTTATCAGAGCTGAGTTGTCAGTATGAACAGCTTAGGTTCAAAGAGGTGACCCATAAGTAATAAATGGATAGTGCAATACAACAGTTCAGTTCTCCTGACTCCAGGTGGAGCAAACTGTGCAATTTACTCTCCAGAGCTCTCCATGGGACCAAGCTGAGTCTGTACTTCACCTGAAATCATACCCTTGCTTGACTTCTCTCCTTTTCTTAAGCTGTTTCCTATATTTCTTTACTAGTTTCTCCTGAGAGAAATTCCTTATTAAATCACTTACTCACTAATGCTTGGCTTAGGGGCTTCTGGGAGAACTTGATCTAAGATAGCTACAAAATTGTTTATGAACACATTCAACATCTGTTATTTTTAAATAGTAACCAATCATGTAATAATAATGTTTCCAATAGATCTGATTAATCAGAAAAAAGAAAGCTTATACAATTAAAAAATAATGATTTCAACTCAATTTCTTGATTTAAAATCTTTACAACTAATATTTTTATGAAAGGAATATCTTATATCTCATCACTTATTCATACATGTAGCTAATTTGCTATGCCTTATGAGGCAATCTGTATTTCACTAAGATCTTGTCTTAATTAGGCATTGGACACCATAAATTAGATGCAAATTATTAAAAAGGTAAAATAACTTCATAAAAATGTTTACACTGTAGCTATTTTTATAAGATCACTCAAAATTATTTTAAGATACATATGTACTTCTAAAAGTTTTAAACAAAGTATTTCACACACATAAACAGGTTTATAAAAAATTAGTGTCTTATTTGAATTTGATGAATCCACATAGTGAATAGTATTGACTTTTTCTTCAGCTTAAGTTTTATTTTGCTTTTATAACCTTAAGTTTTGAAAGCAGATATAATCTTATCAATAGGTGATAATTCTTAATTACTAAAGAATTCTTTCAATAAATAAGCAATTAAGAAATAATTTAAAATGTTAGAATTATACAGAGTCCAGTTCTAAACAGCACAGCTGTATACTCATAAAATACCTAAGTGCTTGGAATTCATTGGCAAGTGATTTCATTGGCAAATAATTCTTGCTTACTCTTCCCCTTGATAAGGACAGGATCTAACAAGGTCTATACTCTGAAACTCTCTAAGACCTCTAAAGTAGGAAGTCACTCTTGAAATAAGACATTTCTTTTGGTGATGACCTCATTTGAAAGGTCAAGGAGTGAATAGAAAATTCTTAGAGACTGAAATGGCATTGCCAAGAAAGGGAAGGAAATCACTTACTTCATTATTTTCAAAGGACTTTTTTGTCTGAAGGTCAGATTAGAGCTTTCCATCCTCTGTTTTTTTCCCTCATTAAGTCTTTCACAAGAAAAAAAATTGATTCCTTGCTTGTTTCCCCTGAAATAGGGAGTATGGATTTCTGTGCTTCATGTGCATTTTCTCTGGATAAATTTGATAACTAGTGACAGTTGATATCTAATTTAAAGAATGTAAAATGGAGTTTTCTTAATTTGTCATGGCTTAATTTATGTATACATGATATCAAATATGCCTTAATTTTAAAACATCTTATTTTTATTAAGCATATAAAATATCCATGTAATTAACTGTTTCTTCTTTTTTTTACCCAGTTATTTTGAGAGTATCAAAAAAAAGAAATATTTCATTGTGGAATTATTTTGTAAACCTGAAAATATATTTTTCATTAGCTATATCCACATACATTTTTAAAGGCAATATGCATATTAAAATGATTATAACATTAGTATAAAGGAGAAATGCAAACATCTTCAACACAAAGAACGTGAAACATGTTAAATAAAGCACACAGATTAAAGCAGTTCATGAAGAAAGGTAACACATGGGAGAATCAGAAAATTCTTGAAAGTGACATGTAATTTTATGTATGTATGTATGTATGTATGTATGTATGTATGTATGTATATATTTATGTATTTATGTTTTAGGCGAGGCAACCCTTGGTTGACCTCACAGATTGCAAGGACCTTGTCAGTTTACAATCTTTTATTTATTTTTTATTTTTTATTTTTTATTTTTTACAACTACAGCACCTGGCCTTCCTAATGGTCTCTTATCCAAGTACTAACCAGGCCCAGCTTTGCTTAGCTTCCGAGATCAGCCGAGATCCAGTTCGTTCAGGGTAGCATAGCCATAGACGAAGGTGACATATCATTTGATCTAAAGGAGAGTCTTATGAGAAAATGTGATCACTTCTTGAGAGATATGTATATTTAAACTGTGCATAAAAAAATTATCCTATTAATCTAGAAGCTTCATATAAGGTAAAATTGGTAGTTTTTTTTTCAGATAATGCAACATCTTCAATACCAACCTACAGTGTGGGCTTAATTTGGAAAATGTAGGAAGTGGATATTTTTTGAGAAGGAGGATTACATTTCCAAAATTTTAGAAAGATAAAACTGACAGTAGAGGTGTGTCTGTTACCTTGCAGAAGGAGAAACTTGCGGCATGATGAAAAGTCAGGTGGTAATTATAAAAAGCCAAAGCAGGATAGTGGCACAGATAATGATGCCATAACAGATCTGTTGGCAATGAAAAATGATTAGAATTAGTGGGCAAGCAGTGGTGAGGATTCATAAGTGTCTAGTGGCTTCCTAGAGAATGTAATGAAATGAAGGAAAAGGTAACAGTAATAATCACAAACAGTGCACAGTGAGAGTTTCTTATATATATGTCAGGTATTTTTCTAAAAGCTTTATGTTGAATAACTTTTTCATTATTATGGCATGTCTGTCATCATAGGGCCTCAAGTAAAGAAAGCTATAGTAATAATCACTATTAAGTAGACAAAGCCACTATTACCCTTTTATGTAAGAGTGTTCCTAATTCTACAATTCAGGTAAATTGTTTTCAATTAAAATTAATTTTTAATTAAAAATTCTTGGATGTGGTTCCATAGTGTAGTGGTTAGCACATTTGCTTTACACGCAGAAGGTCCTGGGTTCACACCCCAGTGGAGCCATGGTCCATAGTCTACAGCCATGCCACCCTGAATAAACCCGATGTCAGATCTCAGAAGCTAAGCAGGGTTGGGCCTGGTTAGTACTTGGATAGGAGATCACCTAGAAAGACCAGGTGCTGTAGGCATTAATAATAGTAATAGTCATAATAATAATAATAATAATAATAATAGAATGCTGTATAAAGTTATTATATCATGCAATTTTCCATTATTTATATTACTGGAAATAATCTTTATTGGTCTCATACACACACACATATATGTGTGCGTGCGTGTGTGTGTGTGTGTGTGTATACACACACACACACACATATATATATATATATATATGTATATATATATATATATATATATATAGTTAAACCTCTGATCAGAGAATATATTTCTTAGATGTTTCCCAAGAAAATATTATTTCATTGGAACTTTCAATATTAATTCTACTGAGATTGGTTCAATTGCTTTGACCAATGGATAATGATAGATTTAAAGATTTGGTGGAATTAAGAAGGGGCAGAAAACAACATTTCTTTACATTTCAGAAAATTTCTGGAAAAGTAAAAACCACCTTCTAAGCTTGGAATTGTATTCTCTAAGGTATATTAGAATGTTCTGTTGCTCAGAAGTGGCTGGTCTCTTTGCCCTATTCAGGCCTTCAACTGATTGGATTAGGTACACTGACATTATGGCAAAAGAACCTGTTTTACTCAAAGTTCACTGATTTAAATCTTTATCTCGTCTAAAAATATCCTCACAGAAACACCCAAAATAATATTTGAATAAATATTCTTGTGCTTAGCAAAGTTGACACATAAAATTAACCGTCACAACAGGCTATACAGATATCTTCATTCTAAGACTCTCTAAGGACACTATCTGAAGTATAACTTTCTGATTATGGGCTTAATGACAGAGATCATTGTATGTATTAGAAATGTAAAAATGAAGAAAAAAGAGAGAGGAGAAAGTTTAGGCCTTTTAAACTACCAATACCCAGCAAAAAGAACAAGCATTAAATCTTCTTATAAGAGAAAACCACGTCCAAAATTAAGGTAAAATCACATTTAAATTGAAAATAATTTTCCAATTGAAGATTTGGTAAAAAAAAAAAAAAACAAAACTATTTATTTGTACCAGCAAAAGACTTCTCATTAATCTTATTGCAAAAAAAAAATTCTATAAAACATACACTTTCTGTCCTTTACATTTAGAATAGGTCAGTCTCATTAAAAGAAGTAGATCATATGCTGTTTCTTTTTTATGCATAAAGAATACTCATGTGACATGGATCTTTTTATGTAGTAATAACAATAAGAAATTAATTATAAAGAAAAAGACTGGATGTCATAATGTAAGATTTTACTGTTTCTCTCTCTCTTTTTCTCATAGTGTTTTGTGAAGAAAAAAAATGCTGGATGACAAGATCTCTATACGTTTTCCTCCAAGCCTTAAGTTATATAACATATGTTTTTAAAGATGTTAGATGGTTGCTTATGGATGACATTGTGTTCATAATGAGGAGTGTGTGCACTCTAGACAATTCAGACATCTCTCAGCAAGTATAGAAGAGAAGCTTGATGGGACAGAAAAAAAATAAAATAAATTTTAGAAACTTTGGGATGTTGTGACTCAAATCTCTTTCCCAGGTCATGGAATGTACAAGTTGGAAAAAATAACATATTTACATTATAATTTATTATGTGCTTAGCAGTTACTATATATTACATAATTTAGTACTTTCAACAAGGTTGTAAAGTGTATGTTACAGAAAGTTCTATCTTGCCGATGAGATTTTCACAAGACAGTACTCTTTTTGAGCCAACCAAAAAGACAATACAGCTAAGAATAAAAGTGTTTGTCCTGGTTCGTTCAGCAGGAACATGGCAGATGGCAGTTCTTTCCAGGATTATGGTTTGATGAAAGCTTAAGCATATAATTATTACTTGCACATTAACTGAAATGGAAACTTAATTTAGAGGTTAAGATCAAGGGATTTTAGTATTGAATTCGTTGCTGAGTTACGTTTCCTTTCAGGCATTTTCTGAGGCATCACATGGCTTTCTAACTTCCTAAAAGCCAGGTGTCTTTCCTATAAAGAGTATATTTATGTTTATTTTATTTGATGCATGTGTAGTCTGTGCACATGTCAAAAACCAAAGCGACGGCTAAGAACACATCTGCATCTTATGATGCTCTCACCTCCCCCTTGGGAAAGCAAAATGTTCAGGGCAATGCTTGCTCTTCATGATCATTTGAAGAGATCCAACACTTCTCAGAATCTTTTTTTTTTTTTTTTTGTGATATCCACATTGCAAAATAAAGAGTATTCTAATATGCCTTAGAGAATATTTTTCAAAGTGACATTTCATTAAGTTGACTCATTCAAAAGAGGAAAGTAACATATTTATCTGGAACTTGGTAAAGACGGAATCCATAGATATATATAGAATGAATAGGACAAAAAACACCATTCCAGGAAGAGTCCTGACAATGCAATTGCTTATTCATTCAAAAAATGTTAGAGGTGCCATAATTGCATGCCAGGCACTGTCACAGCTGACAGAGAACCTACGATAAATGAGATCTATTTCTTTCAAGGAGTTTGCAGAATGTCTAGTCTATAGGCTGTTAAGTTAATCTCTAAACTTATTCCAAATAACTCAGGAGCCACTTGTTTGATTTTAAATTTCCAGCACAAGGTTGGTACAAAATAGACATTTTTGAATGAGTGAATGACAAAAGCAGAGAGCCAATATGAGTAGAAACACTTTCATGCTAAATGCCTTGATTGCAGTTACTGCTGGAGTCAGGCACTAATGTCTGAGTACAGATGTATGGGAACTATCTTATCCTCCACCTAGTTGTACCTTTTCATGCAATAATTGGATTCTAATTCTGAATAATGTTTATGAAACATCTAATAAAAAATCACATTTAGAAAAGAAGAAAATAAAGGTAACAACTAGATTCATAGATTCAACAAATTTTTGATCATCAATTTTCTTTAAAAACCTATTTGTCTTGTAGATTTTCTTTAATAAAGGAAGCACTTGCCTTTCTTGAAATAAGCCCTAAGGTAATAATGTATATAGGATACTAAATCTAAGTCTAGCATTTTAATGATTCAACAGATATGATAAATTCATGACAATGAAATCAGAAAGTTGATGTGTTGATCATACACTTCCTCAAAGTTGAACATCATTAGAGAGAAATTAGGTAGTTCATGGTGCATCATAATCCCTCAAAATGGTGATCACGACTTCGAATTCCTAGATTTACTAGAAGAGACATATAGGATTCCATTATATCTTAGAAATGAAGTTCCATAAAATTTTACCAGTATAATCATATTGTGGGGAGTAAAAGATAAAAAAGACACCAAGAGGATTCTGTCTCTCTCATGTTTTTTCAGAAGAAGCAGAGCTGAATTTATACCCCAGTCCTGCCACTTTCATGCTATGTGACCAAGTCTGAATGTCTCACTCTTCTCTTGATTAATTTTCTCATTAGTAACAATGTGAATAGCAAAGGTAATGCACTCCTACTGGGAGTGGAGAGAGGTTTTAATTATATATTATATATAAAGTTATAAGTATCTAGCATGTAATAAATTCTCTGTATATATTAGTTTTTATTCTTTCTCTGTGAGTGGTTCTTATACTCATGCATTGTCTTCCACAAGCATAGTGACTGTGAAGTAGCATCAAGTAAAATTAAGGCAGGACAGAACAATGCTGGACAGACAGGTACTTCTAGTGATCATAATATGATGCCTCTTGGTGCTATTCCTATCTCAACCATCTCTAATTATCATAGGAGATCTTAAAGAGAAATAACGGGGGAGAAGTTCTTTCTTTCTATGTCTTCGAAGGTAGTAGTTTTCAAACTTTGTTCTAACAATTAAAGCTTCCTGAGCCCCAACACAGTATGTCTGCACTAGTCCTCAGAAATCCGTATTTATTTAATGTTTCTCAAGTGATTCTAGTATGAACAGCATTTAGTCATCACTGCTGTGACATATATTCAATCTAAAGTTTATGGTTGGTCTTTACAGAGCAGATTAATATCCCTCATTTTAAAAGGTTAGCAATAATTACAAGAATAGATTTTTTATTTTGAAGAAGATCCTGGACCCATTTTTCTATCTGAAGTGAACTGAATTTATAATGTGCTTGGTCATAAGCATTTATTTTCTATTTTATTTCTTCATTGGTATCTCCATAAAACAACACAATGAAAACAACACTACTGGATGTTCCTGGCACCAAAACAAAACTAAAACCAAAATACTTGATTCCTTAGCAGTTACTGATTCTAACCTTCATGCAAAAAAAAAAAAAAAAAAAAAAAAAAATCTTATAGCATAATATAGATATCACCAGCTGAGAGAATTAAGGTGATTTTTTTCCCCTGGAAATTTTCCTAAATATGTTATAGTTTATTACTCTGAGATATATTTTTGTCGCTTCTGGCAGAACATTTAGTTCCATTTGGTTTTTAAATTGAATTGAATTGAATTTATGACTATTCTGATCAAAACTGTCCTTATGTGAGAATATCCATCTGCTGCTTCCATTTTGTATTAGGAAATAAGAGAAATAAAAATACATTTTAGATTTAAATTAAGTCCATTTATTTAATCATAACTAGGTTCAAGTTTGATATGAAATCTTTTATGCCTTTTCAAATTCTCAACAGCCGTAGTACTGATTTTGCTCCTTTAACATCTGAATCTGTTAAATACATGTCACAGCATGTGTGACTGTCCTATCAGAAACATAAATTTGTTATAAACACATATACACATGGATAGTACCTTGCAAGGCATAGTTCTGACTGCAATGGGAAGATTTTTAAACAGAAGTCTGACCTTTCGTGTGTGTGTGTGTGTGTGTGTGTGTGTGAGAGAGAGAGAGAGAGAGAGAGAGAGAAAATACTTATTAACATTGCTACCAATTTACTATATGATTTTAGATGAGACTCCAAAAATTTTAGAGGCAAAATATGTATCCCTTTTTAATTAAACTACTTTTTAAAGCTAATTTAATGAGATTCAATGTGTAAAATGCTTTATTCCCAAAGAAACAACTGTTTTATAAATTTAATATTATCTCAATAATATTAATTTTTGCTTTTTTATTGAGAAATTTTTTCCTTCTGAATTTTATGAGTTTTATAAACTAACATTAAGATATTTTGCCCATAGTTCCTGTTTTGCCTAGTGTAGAACATATGTTTCAAACATGTTTTCTCTGAAAATTTTTATGTGTATTTCGAAGAAAATTTAATCCTTATGCTTTGCATTTATTTACATTTACACTTAACCTCATCAAAATGTTGTTATGTAAGAACTTTTTGAATTCCAAGAGACATTAAGAGCTCCCAATGTCCCAAAGAAACACTGCTGAAATTCAAATATTTTGTCTTTTGGATATTTGTTTTTTGGTTTTAGTTCACATTTTAAGAAACCAAAATAATAAACAGATTGTATTCCCTTTTTTCTTTTTGATTGGAGTTTTTAATATTTTAAAAATGACATCAATTTTAAATAATTAATGCAGAGCACTAATATTTATTGAATCCTTTTCTTCTAAGGAATTTAAAACAATGTGGATTGCAACTCACCGATTTTTTATCCCATTATCCTGGCTCCAGTATTCTCATGGTTGTAATTCTGAAAATGCATTAAAAAATCCATTGTACAAGATGACTAATTGTGCACACACATTCATCACAGAGTTCTGTGTGACACAAATACAAGAAAAAAAAAAAAACAAGAAAAAGAGGGAACATTATTTTCAAATGATTAGAAAAAAAATTGTAGTGGTGGATAATGAGAGGCATATGGATTAAATAACCTGAGGAACTTGGCTAAAGCCTCAAGTAGTAATACAGGAGGAAAGTTCTGTGCAGACAGGAGCTATTTTTGTTGACATAACATCTCAAAGGCTGAAGAAAATTAAATTTATATATATATGAAGATTAACTAAAGAACTGTGTAAGAACCAATTTCATCATTCCCAGGCTACTCTTTTCCATTGTTACTGATGACATGGAGGCATCTTTTTGGATAGAAAAAGAAAAATTCAGGACTTGCTTTCTCAGCCAGACGAATTTGTATAATGAAGTATATGTCAGACGACCTCCCACCTTTATGAAAGTAGCTAGACATTCAAGGGAAGGAAAAAACAACGAAAACAAAACAAGACAAAACCGGGGTTTAGGTGCCCTGACATCCAATCTCTTCTTTTAGGAGAGAGCACAGCCTCATATTTGCAAATCTGAGTCTCAACCAAAAGCAAAATTCACTAATTAGCAGGCCACATTAACGATAATTCTTAGGGCCCACAGAATGGTAAATCAATTTCAAAAGGCAAGACCGGCCACAAGGTATTTTTCAATCCCAGGAATATAAAACATATTTTTAAATATAGCATTTATATACTAAATAACAGTTTTAAAACATTCAAGTGTAATAATTTTAAGAGCTAGAACATTCCACAAAACTATTGGTTCTGAGTATTTCTCTTCTGTCCTATGCTCGTGTCTTCCTCAGAGACATAACCATTTTTCCTAAATATTGTTTTAAATTCCCTTATATATTAAAAATACACATGTATTTATTAGATTGATTTGCTTATGAGATTTCTAAATATAGTTATATATCAATGTAATCAATCAATATACTATTCCTTGACTTGATTTTTTACTATTCAAAATTTCTAATATTCATTTATTTCACAGCAAGAAATTGTCCTTTATTGAATTTTTACTTACATAGTGTTCCATTATGTGAACTGCAATATATTTTTTCTTCTATGGATGGAAATTTGAGTTCTAACATTACAGTGATGAACAACACTGCTATGAACATTCCATGGCTTAAAAATGGCTGCAAATTCTTTGACACTCTGCCTGTGAAAAAGTTTGGACTATTTCCTCTCTTTTTGAATCTGGATTAGTTTGTGATGCTTCAATCAATGAAATGGAAATAAAATTATGCCTTTCCAGTTTCAGATCTAAGCTTACAGAAGACTTACAGTTTATGCTTTGGAATCTTACAGATACGATCTGCCATGTAGTCTTTATATACTCAGAGGTGGTCTGCCTATCCTGCTACACAGACCACGTGGAGAGGCTCTGAGACTATGTGGACAGAGGCAGAGGAGCCATCTGAGGCCAGCCTTCAACTGCCCCCATGAAGATGCCAGGTACGTGAGTACAGCCTTCTGGGAAGCTCGAGACCAGATCAGTCACCAGTGGGATGTCACTGAGTGACCCCAGTGATGGCACTTGCAGCAGAAATATCACTAAAAGGAGCCCAGACTGAGTCCTAACCCAGAGTGTTAAGTGTATAATAAAGTGAATGTTGTTTTAAAGCACTAAGCGTATAAGAGCTTTGTTATGTAGCAATAGATTATCAAAACACTCCCGGTATGTGGTGAACATGAACTTTGGTAGGAACTATATTCAACAGTGAGATTGCCAGATCAGAGACAATCAGCATTCTTAATTTATGAGGCAATGCAAAGTGTTTTATTCTAAAACGATTATGCTAAATTATACTCCCACCAACAGTGCAAAATGTTGATCTTTTCCTACAATTATTCACATTTTATCTTTCTCCTTAGCACAATGCCCATTTTTGCTTTGTTGCCCATTTTAGGGGTTGTTTTCTTACTTCATACTGATTTGTAAGAGTTATGGATTTGAAAACTTACCTTGTATTCATTATATCTTGCATGTGTTTGTGTGTATATGTGTCCTCTTTATAATATTTTTTGATAAACATGTGTTAATTTTTATCTACTCAAACTTACAATGTTTTTTTTTCATGCTAAGTACTTTGTGTAGTTTACTTAAGAGACTTATCTCTACTTTTGGATCAAATATATTTGCTTATATATTATTCTAAAATATTAATATTTACCTTTCACATCTATCTATAATCTGCCAGCAATCCAATCTCTGTTTTGAGTGTGTATATGCATGTACAAATGATATAGAGATCAAATCTAATTTTTTTATGAGTGATTGATTGTCTCAATATATTTGCTGATTTCCAATCAGTCATATACCAAGTACCAATATATGCAGGGTCTATCTTTGGCCTCTATATTCTCTTTGATTCATCTTCTTGTCTACCTCTACATTAATACTATACTCTCACTGCTGTATACCCAATGCCAATAAGAGAACCTAGCAAATAATGGTATTCAACAAATACTTGTTAGATGAATGAATTAATACTGCTTTATAATAAATTCTGAAATATGGTAAGGTAAGTTCTCTCATCTCATTCTTCCTCAGGAGTGCCTTGCTTAATTCTAGATCTTTGATCAATCATAGACATTTTAGATTCACCTTGTTAAATGACTTGAAATACAATGTTGATTTTTCACTCTTAATTATGGAAACCCAAATAATTAATCTTTAACAGTTATCGATACTTTGTTCATGTGTTCACTTTCTTCCTATAACATTTTAAAACACATCCTGGACACCACTCAATGTTATTAATACATACTTTGATATAGATCTCCAAGAAATTTAGGTTTTATGTAATTTCAATGCTATATCAAGCAAGACCAAATTAAAATAATTCTTTAATATAGTACCTACTCCATTTTCAAATTTCCCCAATTATCTCAAAGATTTTTCTTACCCTTTGTTAGTTCATTGAGGTTCCAAGCAAGATCTGTCCATGGCTTTTAGGTGTTTAGTGTCTCTCTCCCCTACCATCTCTCTATTGCTATCTTTATCTTTTTTAATAACATTGTCTTCCTCCATTTAAAGAATTATTTTAAAGACAAATTTTGATTTTGATTTTAAATTAGCCAAAAGTATTGGGTACTTGGAATGCATAAGTAGAGAGTGATAATGAAGTTTCAGCCAATGGTAACAGTTAAGTTAATGATGAGAATGTGAGAATTGAGTCAAGGTATTGATAATAATAGTGGCAAGTTGTAGGCTCATCTTCTAGGACTGCAGAAGCAATTGACATTTTTTACATGGAAAATGCGTTTGTTTGATCTCTCATGATTCACAATATCCATGAGTCTTCACCCTCTAATTCCTTTAACTCTCAACCCTCCCTTCATCTGTGGCCTATCTAAGGGAGTTCTTTTTGTCTCTAGACTGCATGGTCGATAAATACATTGACAATAAACAACGGTGACAAATGACAACAAAAAACTGTAATTTACTCCTGCTCACTTCCTGGGATATGATCCAACCACATCCCCAAATTCAAAATATATGCTTTTTTCACATATATTTTTATTATTTCAAATTTTATAATCAGCATTTTAAAATGATTTAGGAATTAACCATCAAACTCTTCCTCTTTGAAAAAAGCAAGAAAAATAAAACATGTTTTATTTTAAAGGAATAAATTGTTCCAGAATATCATGCTATTTGTGATGGATTTTATTTATTCCAAAGACTGATAGCTACTTCAACTGGAATTTACAGGTTAAAAGACTAATTATTCTTCTAACATCTTTGATATCTGGAAGCTAGAAATTGACTGACATGAGCTTGCGTTATGAGACTGAATTATTTAGACAGGCATGATCTGAAAATATGAATTTGACTCACCTTTTGGAAACTATACTCTTGACCCCAAAAAGCCACTTGCTTGTTAATAACACTGTTTAAAAATATAAACACACAAGTTCATCACCTCTTGGGACTGCAAGTCACTCTGCACATATCCCATCATTCCGCGATGAAGTCATCTATTTCTTCTTAATTTGAATAGCTTTAATCAGATCAAAATGTTCCCTCTAAAGAATTTCTTTTTTCAATTCAGGAAAAAACTCAAACATTCTTTTAAAAACTCTTTACAATATACCACATTATAATTTACTTTTCATCAACAAAGTACAAATAACAGAAATACTCAAATTCTATTTTGAAAGTCTGTATGCATTGAACTAGTTTAGAACCTGACTAAAAATCTGCATTTTGTTTTGTTTTGTTTTTATTTTTACTATAATAATGCTGGCAATATATTTTGAAGCTGTCCACTATGTGATATGTGTTTTAAAACTAAGGTATTTTATAACAATCTAATCTTGGAATACTCCTTTTTATTAAGTCGGTTTGTGTTTTTCTTTGCTTTGAAAGCGAGGGCCTTGACTAAGACATCGGTTTGTGCATTTGGTCACATGATGAATATAAAAGGGGTGAAAGAAGGTTGTTCTTAATTTCTCAGGATATCAGGCACAAGCTAGGACTACCCTGACCACACTGGAATGTATGAGTATCTTTTTCATAAAAGCATTTTATAGAGGTATTGATAAATACTCCAAAGACTGCACATTTTCTCTTGTTGTTAAGAACTTGAACAGTCTCCCCACCCAACAATTTGCTTCATTAGCTCTCTCTTGTAAACATTCTTTTGAAAAAATGTTTAAAACATGTTTTTTTAAAGGTATGTTTATTTTTGGTTTATTTGTTAAACTTAGTTTGTCCTGCCTAGAATCACTAAAATGAAAGCTCATGCAAACTAACAGTGAGATTCAATGCGGTTTTCCTTTTCTTTTTTGTCCAATGAAAACTATTTCAGTTTATGTAGTCTACATATGAAAATTAATGAGAAGAAATATCAGTGACCAGACCATAAACATTCAACATGATTGTTAAGTTACTGTTCCAACAAGGTAAACAAATGGTATGTTCCACATTTTGAGAATTGTGAACAAGTATTCAGTACATAATGATGGAAACTACTTCGTCCAAGGCATCAAAGGAAATAGACTGAAATAAAATATCCAGTCCTAACCTCAATATAATTATAATTTTCTTAGAGTTCAAGGCATGCTTACAACAACAACAAAGAAAAAGGAGGCAATAAACGACAGCAGAGATAACACCAGATAGAAGTTCTCTGTGGGTTGAGATAATCACGGACCTGATGACCTGAAGTTGGTTTTAAAGAATTATAAGATTTAAAATAGAAAAAATAACTTAAAATCACAGTTAAAGGTTAAATCCTATTTTTTTTAAGTGTCAGTAAAATGTGGTCTTAAAAGTACCCAGGCAGGATTTTTGAATCTTTTGGGGTTGATCTCGTATTGCCTTGCAGCAAGACAGATGGACTTGAATGCTGCCCTGGAAAGAGGCCTCCAAGGGTTGAGGGAGAGTTTAAATTCTCTCATCTGCATTCCATCCCTCTCCACTCCCTGAAGACTGACAACCAGGGATTTGTAAAGTGGGCATTTATCCACTGCTAAGAACAGTTCTGGGACGATTTGTTCAATTAAGGCAAACTACAGAGAAACCATGTGTGGGTGACTGCTTTTGCATGATATTTTGAATAAACTTGAAAAAATGTCCTACAGGCAAGATTTTCTTCTTTGTCACAAGTAATCCTGAAACAAATGGGTCCTCAGCTGGAACTGACTCACTTGAAATGTACAAACATCTCCAATCCCCTGGCTTATCTGTCTCTAAATATGCATTAGTCCCCTCTAGCTTGTTAAAAAAAAAAAAAATCTGTATTTGGGATTGTCTCCTCTGTCTACCCCTTTAAGATAATCAATGTTAGCTCTCAATGCTGACTCTCAAATTGTATGAAGGTCTAAGTTTAGATAGTGAGGTCTGGGTTAAGGTTAATTGGGCAAGTATTACAAACAGAAGGTGTTTTTAAGCAAAAAAGGGTATTCAAATTATCTGCTCAACCCCCAAGGATTTTGACTTTGTGCTAGTAAAGGGGTTTGCAATTAGAGGGTTTTCAATTACCTACAACGTGAGTGAGGGTAGTGTGACAGTAGCATTCCCTGTTGGAAATATAAATTGATATAATCTTCATAGAGATATTTAGGAATAGAGAATTTAACAATACATGTTTAGAAACTTAAAAAATGTTTACACTACTTGACTGTATAATTCAGAGCTCTAAAGAATGCTTTTGACATGAATTTTGATACCTTCAGAAGAAAAATGTAAAAAATAAATTAAAATACTTATCTCTGGATGGTGGAATTATGAATGATTTCTAAAAATGTCTGACTTATCCCCTAACACTTGTTAATCAAGGGATTTAGTAAGTGAGGATGTTCTTTACCATTAGTATTTTCACTGTTGTGTAGCATATCTAAAAATTTTTCACATCATATGTGCACACGCACACATACACTCGCACAGAGCCCTCCAGTAAGAAGACAAGAAACTTCTAACAAAGCAATAGAGAACATTTTTCTTTTCAAGTGGAGAAGTGGTTTTTAAGTGTGAGTGAACCTCAATCTTTAGGTCATATCTCTCAGCCCTGATTAATTTATAACATTTCTTCCTTCCCATTAAAATACAAATATTCAGTGTTTGATATAAATCAGTGAAACAATGAGGTTGCTGAGGTTCATTTATTGTGAACAAATATTCATAGTCATTTCAATTTATATGCATGCAAAATATTTTCTACTTTTCATCTTCAACTACACTTGCTTTGGTAATATTAGGTATTAAACAAGAACATATACTTATTAATACAATTGTACTCTGCTGATAAAATATAACTGGAAATATTTCATTAATATTAAAAGTTACATTTTATTAATAATAACATAATTTAGCTCTACATTATGCTATCAGCTAATATATTTAATATTTATTAAATATCATTTTATTATTGTTATAAAACATTACTTTATTTGAGCATTTTAACACATTATTATGTAATATATTAACTTATTATATAATACCATTTTATTATATCAATAATAATGAAATGTTATTTTATTAAATAATATTTTATTAAAATAATGTTTTATTTGTTACCCAATCAGTTTATAGCACTTCTTCTAGTTTCCAATTTGATCAAAATGCGAATATTTAGATACTCATATAGCTCTGCTACAGGATAAAGACCTGTCTCTTGGGAGTTCTGATAGTGGATAACAAAATCAGTATGATGGTGACAAAGGTTGAGATATATTACTTTAAATAACAAACTTTCATGAAAAGCCAGTTACTGAAGAAATAATTTGTACAACAATTTCATCTCTGGTATGACTAGAATATAAATATTTTCTAACTTTTTAAACTCCTGATATACAACCTAAAAGATATTTAATGAACTTTACATATATATACATATATATGTATATATATACACTGCATATCTGAATCACATATTCTATATCAGAATGTTAGCTCTAGAAAATAACATCAAAATTTCCCATTCTAGATATTTCTTTTTATAAATATGAAAAGATCATCACATAATTAGTATTAGATTAGAGAGTAGAATCACTAGTCCAGCCTAAACTTTGGAAAGTACTTAACCTAAAGGTGGTGCCATGTAATCTCAAAACTAACAAACAAATGCAAATTCTTTCATTTTGTGTTCAGGATGTGCCATATACTTGATGCTACAACCTGTTGTAAAATATATGATAATCAAAGGGAATAAATGATGAAAAATCTACTAAGCTCTACATTCTCTATAAGGTTTTTAAGTATGTAACCCATTTATTTATCACAACCATCTTTAGAATGATACATTATAATCCTTGTGGTACTCATAAGAATACTGAGATTCATAGATCCAAGAAACAAACTAAATATAGTGAAATCACAATTTTAGCCAAAGTATAGGTTAATTAAGTATAGGAAAACCTCAAAGAAAACTAGGATAGCACAGTGATGCTGTTGCCAAGTTTAGACTCAAAATTAGGGACAGGTTACCAGAACCTAGAAAGAGAAGGGTTTCAGAGAAGACATTGCTTTGAGAGAAGTAATGACCTATGTCTAGAGGCAACTTCACAGGAGGGCATCCAAGGAGTTTAATATTTTCCCTTCACTCTCATTTCTCTCTCTGATGGTCAATGAGGAATCCCCAGGCATATTTACTTGATCATGAACTCAGTGCAAAAAATTAGATAGTAGAGTGCCAGCAAAGCAATGGCAACTCAATATATATTACATATAAAGCAATATATATATATATATATATATATATATCATATTAGTAGAAATATGGCATTCAGAACAAGGAGAATGTTGGTGCATGCTATTCTGCATTGATTATGTAGCACATTTTTGCTCATTCCTGGGAAATAAATTTAAAAAAAATTTGAAAAAATGCACCATTTTGAAAGAAAGAATATCCCTATGGTTAACAGTCTGAAACAGGCTTGATACTGAGAATAGAAAAAGAGTCATAACAGAGAGGAAAGAAAAGGAAAAGTGTGATATATACAAATTATAATTGACAAGTCATTCATGTTTAATGAAGGAATGGAAATACCACTTAGATTACTTTAAGCAAAAATGAGAGATCTTGGATTACTTAACTAAAAGGTCAAGGAGAGTTCTGCTTTATTCATGTGCCAACCCCTAAAATCATGGCTATACTGGAGTCAGTTGTATACTTCTGGTCACCTCAATCACATGCCACTAAGATAGTCTCACTAAGGCTACAAGTAGTAAAGGAAGCAAGAAAGCAAGAAAGTTCAAAGAGGGAAGAACAGAGAAGAACAACGTATTCCGTATAGGTGATGAGCATTGTCCTTAAAATATTCTCATGAGAAAAGAGCATTAGAATTGGTATACATAGGTCCACAGGACTTAAATTGGGTATTTTCAGGAAGTCAGATATTGGCTAAGTTGTTTAAATCTGTCTATATATGAAATCGGCAGTGAGGTAATTATCACTAGAAGTGTATCAGCAAAGAGTAAGTTTTCTTTACTCTTTCTCTGTACTAGAAATCTTTCTAATTCTAAGGGTTTCTGTGTGATCCATTACAAAGTAGAGTTTGGAAGCATGGTATTTTTTTTCATCGAGTATTTAAATTTCCTTTTCTTTCTCCACATGTGAGAAATGTGAGCGAGGGGACTCTTGCTTCAGGCACAATGATATTGCATTTAACCAGTGAGTGATTTATTAGAAAGCATAATATATACATAAACTGACTTACCGAATAAGCTGTAGAAAGCACAGAAAGATATGTTTTATTTTTAAGTCAATAAAAACTCATTATTGTGTCCTTTGGTGAAAGAAAGACAGAGAAAGCAATTATCAGTATTCCATAACATTATGCAGTTCTTAGTAAGAAAACAGCTTTAGTAAAACATTAAAAAAGATTAGTTCTCATCTCAGTACTTCTTCTGAATAAGCACTGTAGCTGTCCAAAAGATCTTGTGTTCTGTCCTGTTTAAAAACAAAACAAAAGCAGGCAAAGACATCAGTTCAGTATTTTGTAAAGAATTTAGAAGGCATTAAATAAGAGCAGGATAGTCTCATGAACAAAGACTCAAGTGTTTGTTCATAAAATCATTTTATATCCAATATTAAAAATAAAGATGCACTTGAAAGAAGAAGTAAAAGGACTAGTTATTTGATGTACTTTTCTAAGACAAAGTTTATTAAAGATTAAGAAATGAGCTAATCTTAGATAAGTGTGCAGTATTATACACTAGTGTTTTTCATACAATGGTTCTTTTATAGATTGTTTCTTATCTTTAACTGCTAGTTTTTTAAATTAATTTATTTAGATTTCTTTCTGTCACCACATATTAGACCCTTTTTACCCCAGTTATCATTCCTCCCCCTCCCCTATCTTCTGGTAACCACTAGCCTATTGTCCATGTCCATGAGTCTCTGTTTGTTTGTCCTGTTTATCTGTTGTTTTTAGGTTTACATCCCACATATAAGTGATATCATATGGTTTTCAACTTTTTCTGTCTGGCTTATTTTGCTTAGGATTATTATCTCGAAGTCCATCCATGTTGTCACAAATGGCAGTATTTCATCTCTTCTTACGGTTGAGTAATAGTCCATTGTATATGTGTACCACAGCTTCTTTAGCTAATCATCTATCATAGGACACTTTGGTTTCTTCCATGTCCTGGCCACTGTGAATAATGCTGCTATGAATATTGGTGTGCATATATCTTTTTGGATATGAATTTTCAAGTCTTTGAGGTAAATACCCAGTACAGGGATTGCTGGATCATATGGTAGATCAATTCTTAGTTTTTTGATGAACCTCCAAACTGTTTTCCCTAGTGGCTGTACCAATTTGCAGTCCCTCTAGCAGTGTATGAAGATTCCTTTTTCTCCACATCTTCTCCAGCATTTGTAATGTGGAGAAATATAGCATTATTGATTATAGCTATTCTAACAGGTGTGGATGGTATCTCATTGTCATTTTAATTTGCATTTCCCTAATAGCTAGTGATGTTGAGCATCTTTTCATATTACTCTCTAGCGATGACATTATAAATGAATTGTGCATTTTGGGGACTTTTTAAAAGGTTATAAAAATGACTTAAATTGTTTATTACATATATTACATACATTTATAAATTAATCCAAATTTAAATGTCTATGAACAAATAGGAAACATGTTTGGTTTTCTACCATAGTATCCTGTGGTGACAGTTAACTTCCCATATCCTTTATTTGTGAAGTCATAATGATAAAACATTTCTCTGCTTCACAAGGATTTTGGAGAACTAACTTAGGTTACAAAATTCAGTGACCCTCTCAAAATAAATTTTTATAAATAGCTAAGGAATTCTTGTTAGCATAAAACTACTATTTATTGAACTTCTTTGAGAATAGGATGTTCTAGTTAATTTAATTTAATTTTCTGTTGAACTAAGCATTAATGGATAAAACCATTTTATTTTGTCTACATTGTTAAAATGGTTTATAAACCTCTTGGGGAAGCATTTTTTTTCTTGCCAAAATGCACTCCAGTCACATATTATAACCATCTATGTGATGATTTACAATATGATAATATTATTTATACAGTATCTATAATATAGGAAAAATCTGTAATGTATGACCTAAGCTTGTATTGACACCAATTGAGATAAGTTGCCACTGGCCATCTCTGAAATAAAATTGTCTTTATCAATGTACCCTCTCTTTGTATTTTAAGATTGTAGTTATTTGGATTCTAGTTTGATTGTTACTTATTATCCTTAAAAACAATCTCAATGAAACATTTCAGGGAGAAAGTACTATAAATCTGAAAGAATTCCATGGAATGCTAAAAAAAAAAAGTAAATGTAATCAATCTCACAATTAAAAAAAGATTATAAAGTGTGTATGTGAGACGTATGTCTCATTATGATCAAATTTCTATTCTACTCATGCTTTCAACTGACAGACAAATGCATTTAGGATTGAACCTCTTCTTTACTTTTTCTTTATTTAGTGTCCAATCTTAAACAACTATGGTTTCTATACTTTCAGCAAGCAGCTAATTATCTGATTTTACTGAATGTTCGGATTACAAATCTGATTGTCCTCAATGTCTGACCTTTCCAACATTATTTAACTTTTTCAAAATTGAGGCATTATCAGTAGAAACCTGGTAAGTGCTGGTTCATTTCCGTAGTTCATTGTAGCTACATATTAATTCATTAATCTTTTGATCATGTAGCTGGAGCCAGACTAAAGGAAGGAATTTCTGCTTCTGGCTAGGACGTAGAAAGCTGAAAGGAACATTGCTCTCAATCTAATAATGAGATAAAGTCAAATAAACTACAAAATCATAACTTTTCTTGAGTCCATCAGAAAGCTGAGGTTGCAATTCAACAAAAGTATTTGAATTCCAAAGAGAAACATGCATCTACAACAGGAGAGAGGTCAGAGCAACTAGCTCACCTGGGTCAAAACACCAAGGGAAGAAGAGGCTACTAAGCAGCTGCTGTAAAAGTAAATAATAATAACCCAAGAGAAAATCTGGAGGCAGGGCTAGAAAAAAAAAAACTCTTCGTGTTGATGCAAACATGAAGAAAATGATCTTTAGCTGTTGGAGGGGAAGGTTATACTCTCTGCTTCCCTAAGATATTTCTCTCCCATGAAACAAAAACCTGAAGTTCTGGGACAAGGAACAGCCCTTTATGTTAAGGGCAGAGCAAAGATCCATTGTCATCGGGGAGAGGAAAGAAAAAAAAAAAAATTCCTCTACCCCATGGTGGAAGGAGGAAAATCATCATGGGTCCAGAATCTTATATCTATGCCTAAATAGAGGTTTGTTTCCAATGAAATAGGATCAAAGAATACTTGGTAAAAACTGATACAGATCAAAGGCATAGTTTGGCTGACATGGGAGAAAGTATGCTGAGAAAGTGCCCCCACCTTCTTCCCTGTGAAGCTCAGCACACCAGAACTGCCTAAGGTGAACTAAACCTAGACAACAATAAACCTTTGCCAGCCACTACCACTATCCCAAAATCTAGCAATAGGCAGAAGCAGTCGAGCATTGATAGAGGCTAATAGCATGAAATTACATTCCCTCTGCAGTGCAAGAATGCAGAGATAATGAAAGCTGAGGATGTATTACAAACATTGAGAAAAAGACATAATACAAAAAAATAAAAACTCTCTGGAAGTTCGGCCAGCACTTTGAGCACAAGGCAAGTGTCCTGCTAAACGTATGTGAAGACTGTGATAAATTGGTTAAGAAATAGCAACGGCAAAACCCAAACTCTTTTCAACTAAAAAATGTTTAATTAGCCCAAAAGAAAGTAGGAAAGGGGAATCAAAGGAATAAAAAGCAAAGAGAAGAGAAAGCAAACAAATAAAACAGTGATAGGCACAATTCCAAATATTAGTAATTATATTAAATGTAAATGGTCTAAACAAATCAATTAAAATTCAGAGATTGTCAGAATGAATGAAAAATAAATAATCCAAATATATTTTGTATATTATATGTATGTATATCCAAATTATACATATGTTATATATAAACTCACTTAATATAATGATACAAATTCAAAGCAGAGAAATTAACCAGGAACAAGGAAAGATATTACATAACAATAAAAGTCAATTCACCAAGAAGATATAAAAATCCTAATTGTATATGTACCTAAAAAAGAGCTTCAAAATACATGAAGTCAAAACTGATACAATTGAAAAGACAAATACACAGATCCATATTGCAGTTGTTACTTCAACACTCCTCTTAGTAACATTCCTCAACAGAACAAATGGAAACAAAATCAGTAAGAGATGGACTTGTTAGAGAATAATTTTAAAACACAGAATTTAATCACCATACCAGATAACAAATATGGGAACTGAAATATTGGTTAGCTTATGTTTTTATACTGTCTTTGTGTGGAATTTGCAGAGAGAGTGTAAAAATATTAGTTCTTCTCTTGCTGAATTAGACAATAAAATCAAGACATGCATGCATGCATATCCCACCCCCAACACACAATTCCAATCACATAACCTTCACAACACATTTGTAGAAGCTAATGATATTAGGTACTTCCAAAAATACCTGTTTATTATTTATAAACTCTGGGATACAAACTAGTGAGATAATTCATTGCAACATTTTTAATGTTAAGTCTCTGTTCTAAGCATTTATCACTTTACATTTAAAAATAGAAAACGGTATGAAACATTAATGAAGTTTCAGAATGAGCCTGAGAAAAGTCTAAAGTTTGATAACCTGAATTTGCCAGGAGTTGTCAGTAATTTAAAATCATAATAGCTGAAGATCTAAGGACAGAATCAGATGAAGGTCTACTGTGTTCCTATCTGACCAGCAATTTGGTTCTTGTCTGACTCTAGATTTACCTAGAGGAGAGGTTGAAAACTGCATTGATGAAACACAAAGGAGATGACGGTGCCTTATTGGCTACTCTTAGACTCCTCTACTGAGTTTCTGCTATGAATTTGTATAACCCTCTAAGCAACTGATTTTTCACCTGTTATCTTGGGAAAATCAATTCCTGCAGAATCTGACTTTTCCAAAACAGGGCAGCTTTATGTTCTATATGATGTAAAGAGTGCACATGTCTCACTTGTAGAGAGGCTTCTCCTCTGCTCTCCCAGGTCTCCCTGCCCTTGAGGGGTTTCAGAAGACAGATAAGCAGCAGAAAAGAGCCCCCCTCTTCTTTTGTAGGGAATGCTGCAAGGATAGGGTTGAAGAATCTCACCAGTACATGGATTCAAACAGCTGAATGATGTGCTTGCAACATTTACTCAATAGGAACAACAATAGATCAAGTGCTGTTATCATCCTTGCTCATCTATGAATGTCCCTACAAAGATACCTTTATGATGGTTGTTAAGAAAAAAAATCCTGAACTATGGCACTAAGACATTCTCATAAACTTGATTTTACAAAGGAAAAAAAAAATCCTTTCTTTCTCCCCTCTCAAGATTTCATTGTTGTCTATTTGCTTAACTGAACTAATTCTTTTTTTTTTTTTTTGAAAGAGAAAAGAAGAGGGCATCCTACTTATTTTGTAAATGCAAGGTCAAACAAAAATGTGGGGGTATTTTGTACTCATTATACCACTTTTGGTACTATGCCAACTGGCAGAATTTTGGTTGCTGGTGACAATTTTATAACAACTTTATAAGAAAAAATTCCAATCCAAAGCTAGCTCTGCTGAAAAATGAGAGAAGTGAGAAAATGCTGAAATTAGTAAAAACAAAAAAGAAAAAACAAGAGCTTAGACAGTTAAATATTTAATAAAAGGTAGCTGTACTAGGAAAAAAAGACCTCAGTAGTCAGAGGAAAAATAAATAGGAAAAGCACATACCCCTCAGAACTATACATTAGTACAAAATATCTGTTTATTATTTATGAATTATTAACTTTTTTTAGATTGGGCTCCTTGTTCTCTATTAAGTTGTAAATCATTGAGAGTCAGAATTATATAACTACTCTAAATTTTCTAAATGTAAAAAATGTTTCAGCATTGTTATAATATCAGTTTTAAAAAAGTTAAGCTCCTGGTTGTTTACACGAGAGGTTAGGGATATAGTTGTGACAAGAATCCCCTGACTAGCAGTTCCACACTGACCCTAGAATAGAGATACTAGTTGAAACTAATTATTTAAGCACAGTAGAGAGAATGATCAAAACTAAGTAGAAACATCATGAAGCATCTTTCCCTGTCTCATTTTGTATGGTGTATAATAAATGGGCGTGTGAACTTTCCATCCTATTTCTCCTCTATCACGGGCTAATTTTGGAGTCTGAATTTTAATACTTTCGGCCAGGGTTTCTCTTTAGGAAAACAGGATCATCATACATGAAAAAGATGCTTGTGTTGTCACTTGTGAATAATTCATAAGAAAGCGAGGGAGAAACACGACAAAATTTAGAAATGACAAATACGAATTTCTACAGATTTATGATAAAACAATATATATTTGTTGTATAAATATACCATATTTGAAAGTCTGCATTCACCACTTTGAAACCACTAACTAGTTTCTGAAATCTTAAATTTTAAGTAAATTGTTTCAGTGACACACCACTTAATAAAAATAATAGTTGTTACCTCTAATTTACAGTAATTCTAGTGCATAAGAATAATAAGGGAAGTTAAAAATGCTGGCTTCATGAAAGATGGCTCACAAATTGTGTATATCTTGATTCCAAGTAAAGAATAAAAGGTATCAATCTTTACCACACAGCTTTTATACAGTTTTTGACAAACTCATATGCTAAACTTGGTAAGCCAATTGAAGAATTATAATCAAAATTCTCCTGTGAAAATATGCCAGGGGCTTATGGTACCACTGGGGAACAGAGGCAGAATTGGAAGAATTATTGGAGCACGGAGGAACTGTAACAAAAAATAAAAAGGAAAGGGTGTGTTGTAACTTAAACTAGAGTGAAGCAGAACCTTAGTCCTTTTTCCTAAGAAAATAGGGCCAAGCACTATTTCATATTGCCTTGCTCCAACTCCTTCTGCCATGGCAGGACTGCCTGTCCTTTGCCTGAAGTTGACACAGAACTGTTCTTTTGCTTCTAATTAAAATAGTCAGGGACATTACTGCTTAAAAGTAGGGAAGCAGCGAACTGTTTTCATTTTATTCCAAATTAGTTTGAGCGCAACCAAGATCAAAGGACATACAGACCTGAGAAAACAAACAGCCTACAAACAAGTAATTTGTTGACCTGATGCTAGTTCCTGGAAGTAGAAAAACTGTGGCGCTTTGAGAGGCCAGCTCAGCAACCAGGACACTGGCCAGCAAGGGACCTTTCAGCCAGGGAGTGTCACAGGGTTCCCTGTTTCTGAAAGCACAGTTTGAAAATGATATTTTAATAACACAAAGCCCAGTCAGGATATTCTCAAAGGTCCAAACACAAGTGGATTTATAATGAAACATATGTGCATGCACTTGCCCCGTACACACGCACACACACACACACACACACACACACACACACACACACACACACGAGCATACACACACACTTTGCTTGTCTGGTTGTTCGGTTGTGTGCATCTCATCAGGACATCCTTTTGGACAAACAGCTCAACCATTTACTAGGATGTGCTAGTAAAATGACACTCTTTCAGGTTTATATTTTATAATATGTCTGCTTTCTTACCGTATTTGAAACAGCAGGCTGTCTTTTTCAAAATTAATTATTTTTATGATGTTTTCTTTTCTTTCTATTTTTTGTCAGAGTGGTGATAAAAATCCACTCATCTAAAATCCTAAAACTGTCAGCTGCTTTTTCATTAACCACAGATGCTGTTTACAAAGTAGCAGATAGAGGATAGAAGAGAGCATTAAAATGACCATTTGGAATGAGGGTTATTATGAAAGTTTGGACTAAAATAAGAATGTCCCAAAGCAAATATGTACACTGTAATATAAATACATTTCTCCCTGATCCTAAATAAAGCCTCATATATCATAGCATAAGTCATATTTCTCATGAAGTACACAGACTTCTAAACCAAATATTTAGTGGTTAAAATATATGACTTTAAAAAATACAATTGATATTTATACTTTAATGTTAAATTTAAAGGTATGAAGTCAACATTTTATCATGTTATTTAATAGACATGAGTGAGCAGAATTGTATTATTCTATTTCCCACTCTGATGGGAAAGGCCACATTCTACTTGCACAAATACTAAAATGAGTATGAGTATCAAAGCTCTGAGGTAAGACTTTTGAAAAGTAATGGACCCAAGAAATATGAATAGAGGTTTTTAGAACTAGGTATTTCATAAGATATTTAAATTGTTTGGTAATCTCTTGAATCATCTTTGTTTGGTCTGTTTAAAGCATAGTTTCTGTACCAGAGAATTTTTTAACTGAAATTAAAAAGAAGAAATAAATGTGCTCTCAATAAATATCTCAAACTATTTATTTTATATCTTCTGTATTCAGGATGAATAAAGAGGAAACATGAAAGAGGAAGAGATTAAGAGAAATTTTGAATTAACTCAAAAATGTAAAAGAGTGATTTTAAAGAAAATTGATTGTCTTAAGTGTGACTTTTTAAAATCTTTTGTAGATTATTCAAGAAATGGAATATAACATTAAATTTATATCACCTTTAATTTATTTAAAGGTGAAAATTTTTTCTGCTTTTTAAGGAAAGCAGAAAAAATAACAATTGTTTTTTTCTCCTTTTTTCAAATCTCTGAGTTAAACAATGGACATGTAATTGTTTGGTGTTACCCTTTAATGCTAAGCAGTTTAATTGGACAAATAGACCCAAATTAAGTTGAACACCAAAGACTTATAATACTTTTTTTAAAAAGACATTTATGTGTTCTTATAATGTTGTACGAAATTCCTCATTGATGAAAATATTAGGAAGTTTAGCAAATTTGAAATAAACTCAGAAATAGAAGTAGTTGTTACAGTGTCGTATTAGTTTTCTATCGCTGCCTTAACAAGTTACAATAAACTGAATGACTTGAATGATACTAATTAATTATGACAAGTCCGACACAGTTTTCACCGGTCTAAAGTCAAGGTGTTGGCAGACTGTATTCCTCCTGGAAAGCTTAGGACAAGATCTATTTTCTTCATCTGTTTCCTCATTCAAGTTATTGGCAGAATTCAATTCCTTATTAAATGTTGTAGGACAGAGGTTCTTATTTTCTCATTAGCTCTCAGATGAGGGCCATTTCTGGTTTCCAGAGGCCACCCATAGTCTCTAGTTTCTGTTCATTTTCTTCTGTCTTCAAACCAGCAATATCAAGTCTTGTCACTCTCACTCCTAGTATCTTTTCTCCTTCTCATCTCTCTAACTCACGCAGAAAAGGTTCCCTGCTTGTAAGAATATGCCACCCCAAAATTTGCCTGTTTAGCATAAAGACTATTTTTAGTTGGTTACTTTAGTAGACACAGAAGCTTTGAAAAGAGTAGAAATTACTCTTTTATAAGAAAAATTTATGTTTATAAAGGAAATCTTCATTTGTTAAGGGTATCTCCCTATTTGTACCAGAAAGAGAAAAAAGACTAAATCTCAAGAATCTTTTATCAATGAAAAAGTTTTAATTTGCATAACAAGCCTTAGTTTTGTTTATGGTAGTTTTCTTGATCATCTCTCTATAACTGGCCTCCTTCACAAGCCTCTATTTTGTATTTAGCTGAAGATAATATTTAGGCCTGAATTCTAAGTCACCTCTGAGTATTACTCAATATCCCTGGGTGTCTCTCATGTATACATGAGTTATACATGTTAATAAACTTTGTTGACCAATATCCAGCCTAAGAAAAGTCTTATGAGTTTATCTGAGCCAAACTGATGATGATCACCAGGAAGCAAAATCTCAACTGATTGAGAAAATGTTCTGGAGAATTACAGTTTTGCATCTCGTTTTATGCATAAGAATCAAAAGAGGAGACATAAGGAGGGTTACAAGAAATCCTTTGGTGGTAGGTTAAAGGGGCGTGAGAAAATAAATCTAGGAAATCTCTGTGACTGGATAGAAAGCAAAATGGAAAGACACGTATATCTTTTACATTGGTGGGTACAGGGTAGTTGATGATTAAGTTTACAACACATAGAGATGGTATTTAGAAAACAAAATAATGATGAGGGGTTTTAGGATCCTGTGCTCTGCTGCCAGTGGTTGTGCCTTAAGGGGTCTGGAAAAGGATATTATTCTGACATTTCAAAGGTATATTATCTGAGTTGTACAAAGACATTAAACAGGCTCACTATGGTAAAGATTGACCTTTGTCAAGGAAGCTACATGTCTAGGGCATGGCTACTCACAATAACCCACTTTTAGTTAGGAACTTTTGTGTTCAGACCATTCTGTGTGGTTACTTTCAGTCTATGAGTTTATCAGGCCTGCCATGCAGCTCCCTTGGGCTTGTCAGGTTTAGTATGTGGCCCGTTTTCATTCACAACTTCCATTTGTTTTTTTTCTTAATCTGTCCTTTGCTTATGAGGCTCCCAGTTGAGAATTTACAAGGATAGAGGAAAATGATTCCTTTTTCCCTATAATGTAATTATATTGTACTCACCCAGATAATTCAGAATGATCTTCCTGTATCAAGCATTTAATTATATTAGCAAAGTTCTGTTTCCATGTATGGAAATATATTCATATTCATAGGTTCCAGAGTTTAAAATGTGGATATCTTTGAGTGGGCCATTATTCTCTCTAATACAAGCTGTCAAATGATGCAGTTTCTAAGAGAAAAATAGACAGTTTTGATGAAGGCATAGAATTACTGGGGAGAAATACTTTTGGCTTGAGGTTATCATGATAATAGAACATCATTGATGTATTAATGTCACATAAGAGCAAACATTAATTTTTCTAGCAATGATTTACATAATCTGTATAAAATTTATTTGTCAAGAATAATGGATACCAAACAGTATTTATGAAAGAGGTAATTTGTACAATCCACAGTTTAAAATGTGATAAGGGGATTATTTTATTGTATTTCTTTTATTGTATTACTTTTTTTTTTTTTTTTTTTTTTTTTTTTACTTTTGGCTACATCCACTAATTAACTACTCCAGACTTTGGGTTTACAGAGAAAAACAATGTCCAACAATGAACAGATGCCATGAGAGCTAATAAGTATATTTTCAAGTGAATAACAGACTCTTAGTTTCCATGGAATTGTTTATTTTTATAATTCAGATTTGCATGTACTTATGATGATGAACTGTGTAATTTGATGATTAAATTAACAAGAAAAAGTTTCTTAACTTCTCCATAGCAAAGAGTACATATGAAAAAAATACTGTTACCAAATAGGGAGGTGAATTACTTCCATTTACAAAAAACGTTCTTAAAAATTTAAGGCCACCAAAATGTCTTATAAAAAAAAAAATCCATATTTTTTTTGTGAGATGTATTATGAGCATACAAAATATGATACGCACTTTGCTGAATTCTAAGGATAGAATTATAAACAAAGTAAAAGCAAGCATGAATTATGCATTGGCTTTTTTGTGCCTTATTCCAAAAATAATTTTTTAAAGATAACTTATGACTTTCAACTTTTTAGATTTTAATAAAGAACTCTAGTATAAATATAATGTAAATGTTGCCAAAATTTCTAGCTTGGAAAACTGTAGATAATAAGTTAAATAGTGTCTGAACTATTATAGAACATAAACATAATAGAGAGATATAATCACATATCTTTGGACATACAACAAACAAAGCAACTAATCTGCCTGAGGGAGTTGTGCAAAGCTTCTCAAAAGATGTGGCACTTCAGCTATTTTTAATGTGGGGGCTAAGAAGAAAAAATTTTTCCTCCCACCTTCTAACTTCTTCTAGCTGGTCTAATAATCAAATTGACAAAGAAAGATTAACAGGAGAAAATGTACAAAGTTTATTACAGAAGTACATGCCAGAGGTCATAAGATATGAAACTCGAAATGAATTGGAGAGTTGAGATTTAAATGCCGTTATGGATAAAGGAGAAAGGGGATAGGAGTCTGAGATTCCAAAGGAAATAAGCAATTTACAGGTAGCAGAGGAAGATTGGAACACAGGTAGCAAGCAAATTCTTGCTCGGTAATCCAGAAACAGTGGGACATGGGTGGGCGGGATCTAGTTAACTGGCTCCTGCTTAGAGACTTTCTATCTAGCATGCTAAGGTGAGTAGTAAAGAATAGCCCCCTGGAGCAGGCATTCCCATCTCTTGGGCAGGAAGGGGGGAGGGTCAAAGGTTTTTTCTGAGGTTTTTTTTTTTTTAATAACCAGCTTAAAATCAATAACCCAAATCTTTAGTCTCCTTTATTAATAACTTCAGAGAGATAGGGGAACATAATACATCCATGAAAAAAAGAAGAGGATGCAAAAAAATATGAGTAAACAAAAGAGCTCTCAGAAATTGCGCGGTAAAAATGAAGCCCTCAGTAGGAAGATTGGAGGATAAAGTTGAGAAAATCTCACCTAATATAGTGTGTAAATGTGAAGAGTTCAAATATCAAAAGGGAAAAATTAAAATATTAGAAGACCAATCAATCTAGAAGACCAATATTCAAATAATGGAAATTTTAGAGAGAGCAGAGAAAGCAATGAGAGAAAATCATTATCCAAAAATTATGAACGCTTTGTGTAAAATATTGAAGAATTAAACTTTTTCACATTAATGTTCAAATTGTGTCTCCACAGGAACCTATATTGCCAAAGACAGTGTGAAAGGAAAAAGTGAGCAAACCCAATTACTTGACTTTGAGCACAGCAAATCAACTTTTGTACAGTATCTAACAGTCATGGGTTCCTGGTAAGTCGCAAGGAATATTTGTGATAAAGTGAATATATACATTAGTTAATTAATATTGGGCTCCTACATGAGAGGAAGTAGAATTTCAAGCTGGTTGTCTTAAGAAAAAAAAGACACAGAAAGAAACTTTGACCTTTCCCTTGACTGCCTAAAATAATTGAGACAGAAGACCTGTTCGACGAAGGAAGTTGTTATCATAGATAACTATAGCTTAATATGAACAAAGTGTAATAGACATGGAGGAGCCTAGCAAGGCCCATTTGATCAATATCCTCTCTGTGTCCCATTGTTGGAAATGGCCCAGCAAACATTTATTTATCAAACATTTGTGTTTCTGTCTCCATGTGAATTACCTTCCTGTCCTTTGAAGTTCCAAACCACAACCCTCACCTCTTACCTCACCCCCCATCACCCCTTCTCCTTAGCTCAAGATAGCGTATAAGCCTTCTGATCCATAATTAGGTTATACATTTTTATGGAAACCCCATATGTACATACATAATAAATTTGGTCAATTTTCTTTTGTTAATCTGCCTCATGTTAATTTGACTATTAGTTCAGCCAGAAGAATTTGGAAGGATAGAAGAAAAATGATTTTTCCACCCTTACATATGTAAGACTTAATTTTAAAGAAATCTTTCTGGTGCTAAAATGCAATAAAAAAACAAAAACAAAAACAAAAACAAAAACAAAAAAACCCCCCACTAATTATAGCTACATGATTTGTTCATTAGAAGCATCACTAAGATATCTATTGATAGTAATTAAGAAATAAAATATTTGTTGTTTGTGGAATGTATATGTTTACCCTATGCCATTCACTGAATCTTCCACATATTAACTTGTGATTCTGTCAATAACTCATTTTTTTCCATTTTAGAGAGAAAGAAACTAAAACACCAACAACAAATAATTTGCTCAACATTACACAACTAGTAAGTAATAGAAAGAAGATTCAAACTTAAGTAGTTGGGTTAAATTATTTTTCCACATTCTTAAAAATAAAAGTAAAAAGCAGTATTAATATAGTCATATAACTGTACTGTTTTGAAATAACTTAAAAATAATTGATTCTACTATTTATCCAATTTTTGGATAACTTTATTAAAAATCTTTTTGAAAGAATTATTCTGTCTCTTTTTAATACTTCCAGTGATAAGAAATATACCACCATCCAGAGCAGTGCATATCATGTTTCTCATTCTCAGGTCCCTCTGATATTTAAGTTTCTGTTAATAACTTCAGTCCATTTGTCTTAGATCAGCAGAATCCCCTGAGGTTATAGAGGATACAAATAATATCTTTTTATGACACCTTTACATATGTTTGGAGATATTTGACTTCACTTAAGAGTTTTGTCTAACATAAAATTCCCAGTTCTTTGAACTATACTTTATCACTTGGCATCAGATTTCCTTTAACCACCTTGTTCTCTCTTCTGAAGATGATTCAGAAGGCCTATACCTCCTTGAGATACTATACCTAGAAATAATAGTTGTAACAGCATAGGAGGATAGATGAGTAAACCATCTAATTTCCATTAGAGTCTAATATTTTTCTTTCCAAAAAGTCAGACTACATTATTCATATTATATTGAAATTGTCAAGTATAACTTCTGAGTCTTTTTCATCTGTCTCACTGCTTATGAATATTATCCCTCTCTAGTCCCTTTGAAATTGGTTTTGAAGGTCCAGATGCCTTTATGTCATTTTCTCTTGTCGGGATCACTGGATGGCTCTAGTCTGCCAAGACATTGTTGCATCCCAACTTGGTCATCCAACTGATGTATATTCCCTTATGGTTTGAAATCATCCATACACTTGATAAACATACATGCAGTTTTCATCTAAATTACTGAAATAAAATTATGAAGGTTATAAGTCTGAATCCTTTGGAACATCCTCCCATACACTTTGTAAGTTAATGAAAACCCATGGTTAAAATTATTATTTATATCTTTTAATCTTAAGAGTAAAATATTTTCTTAACTTACATTTTTCTTTTAAAGATGCACTAACTCTGTAGTAAGGAAACATTTATTTGAATTTCAGTAACATATTTGTTTTACTTTTAGTCTTATTCTGAAAAATTAAAATTAATTTAATAATTTTACCAAAATGCTTTAATAGTATGGTCCTATTTTCTTAAAAAAAAAAGGTATCTATCTATTTTCCATTTTTCTATATATTCATAAATATACTTTGAGAAATATGTGGAATGAGGTTACCTCATAGTTAATGATGTTTCAGTGTAAAAATATTTGGAGTAATTGCTGTATTTTCTTTTTCATAATTCCACATTTTTTGAATTCCTTAAAGTTAACATGCATTATATACGTGTATATAAAATAATAATATATATAAAATAATAATAATAGCATGAAACTAATAAAAAAAAACCTGAAAGCAAATATCAACAGATCTTGATTCTTTGTAGTCATTTTTTTGTGTCAGAAATATGGATATGTTGAGTTTTTTATTTTCCCTGATGACCCCAATCTACTCCCTGTCTTTTCATGCTTGATTTTCTGCACTGGGAGCCTTACTCTTTGGACTCTGTTACTTACACTTCTTCACTGTCTGGCTTCAGATTGCTACATTGAGCCAATGAGAAGCTCTGGTGTGGAAAGGTGGGGGTATTTGTTCTCCATTCCCTACCATGTTTGATGGCATTTTCTGTTAGACTTTGGTACCCTCCATGACTACAGCTCCAATCAGGGAATTCCCCTATGGTAAGTCTCCATCTCTCCTCAGCTCCAGTCCTGCTATTGCCTGCTTTTGCAAGGCGGGGAGGTTAAGGAATAGTAACAGCTTCCCAGTGTTGCTGATCTCTAGGGACCTCAAAATACATGGGCCATATCCTCACCCTGGTAAAGTTTCTTGAACTATCTGAGTTGCATTCTGTTTACCACAGGACTGATAGAATAAATAATAAATGACATCTTGTTTGTTGTTGTTGTTCTAATATTTTTAATTAAAAAATATATTATGTACATAATTTATTGTGACAGGCTGTAGGTTTTTACACTGTAAGTTTTAATATTGAAGTTGTATAAACATGACTCAGTTCTAGCACACAAAAATGAGCACTTTTATAGTAGATAGCAAAAAAATGTTTTATGTGCATAAATAGAGCATTTGATGAAAATTTTATTTAAGCATTTTATTGCTCAAATGGATAGAAAATATTTATTGATTGATTTCATTTTAAAGAGCTACTACTACTTACTATTTTTGATAATGTTGTAGATGAGATAAAGTAGGATAGGGTTTTACTTGGCCATTTAGACATTCTCTGGTGTACAGTATCTGGTTGCCTAGTCAGAGTATTACATGGATGTTTCTCCTAAAAGATTTTCACCTCTAATATGAGGGCCTTTTATGAATGCTAAAGTGAATTTATGTATGTTGAACTAGTTTAAGTAGATTGGCAGGGGATAGCTCTGAATGGAATGTGTTAGTTCTTATCCCCCAGCCCTTCCCCCACTGCCACCGAGCCCTCTCTCCCCTTTACCTCTTAAAGTCTTTGAATTCAGCTGAGATTTTAGGTAACTGCTGAGAAGTATTAAAACTCATTATTTGGTTGACCAGAATAATTGCCCTCTCTTAGTTTCCAATAATACTCTCTGAATGATTTCCTTAATACTTTTAAAAGATGTGTGGCACTGCAGCAGAGTAAAACATGGGACAGGAATTATAGTTATCGTTTCAGATGAGGTGTGTTGAAAGAGTTCAGGATGACGCAGTTGGCAGTTTTTAGGACTTGCCTCCTTATTATTACCATCTGTGTCAACTTGGAGCCTCCATAACAGAGAGGACAAGAAAAATGAAGCTGTGGTTATGTTTTGGGGAGTTTTTTTTTTAATCATCGACTCTGGGATACACATGATACATACTAAGTAGGTGAATGAAACAGAAATTGTACCCAGCTTTTTGCTGGATATCACTTGTAACTATCTGCATATACAATTTGTATTTGAAAATTTCCCCCTTTTTACATTTTTCTTACATCTATTTCTTTGAGACAGAAATAGTGATGATAAAAATATACCACTTCCTTTGTGGAACCTAGTGAAATTTGCAATATAACCTTTATAGCAAATATATTATTACTGAAAAAAATGTGGTTCATTTTATAACAAAACACATTGGCAGTTGAAATGAGCAAGGGACAAGCATTGTACAGCCTATATGAAGTTCTTGGAATGTTAAACTATTTGGAAGGAACCTGACTAATTTCAGGGAATTTATGTAGGTCAGAATAAACCGCAAAATGAAGAAAGCAAAAAAAAAAAAAAAAAAAAAAAAATGCTGAGAAGCAACTTTTAAGTTTCTTGTGTTGGATTTATAAGCAAATGACATCATTTAAAGATTATTGTCAGGACACACTGAAAAACATCAAATATATATATAAGTCATAGGGATAAAAAAGCGAAACTGAGCAGTTTATTCTTAACAATACTCACTAAGTTATTTTCATCAGTAAGACTAGAATAAGATTATTATTATTATTATTTTTAGCATCAGATGATAGGAAGTAGACCATTTAATATATGAAAAGGTATGGAATTTAGTACCAGAAACACACTTCGGAATTTAAAGTTTCTTTATACATACTTACACTTAGTTTAAATAATAAAATTTCTTATTACAGAATATGGGACCAGTCACAATGAACATTTTTATGCTAATAAATGGTCCTAAATACTGTTAAATATTAACTGTGTAAACAAGGTTCACCTAAATAAGAGGTAATGTTAAAATTCAAATGTGTGAACATGCAAATATTAATCGCTCTGACTCATGGTGTCACATATCACCTAACAAATTAAAACAGTTAATAAAGAGCCCCATTTCACATATGAGAGAATTTAGCATGTACACCAAAGGGATAGCTAAAAGATTCCTAAGAGGTAAATAATACGTCTCTCTGCAGTGGATCCCACTATCGATTTTACAAGATTTTATGGCTCGCAAACTAATTAAAAGTTTAAATAGAAATGTCTGAAAATTCATTCACGAAAATCACCATATTTAAAAAAAATAACTGTCCATTTTTGCACTAGAATATGAATTCTACAAGCACAGAAATAAATACTGGTAGGAAAATTGGTTTAGTTAAAGATGAGCTTCAGGTGATCTATTAAATGAAGGGTATAAGCAGATAACAACGTATCCTTCCTAGTATATTAATAGATACATTCACTCCCATGAGAGGTGAGAATTCTATCCAAGAGGTTCCTTCTGACATACACTGATGTATCAGATGGAAACAAAGGAATGAGACTGATGAAAGACAGCATGGAGGACAAAAAGAGTAAGCAATTCCCCGAGAATAAATGAGAACAAGTCTAGATTAAAGACATGAAAAATTCTTACATGTAGGAAGGAAGCAGTGGTTTGAAGCTACATACAGTGAGAATCTATACTTGAGTCCACTTTCAACTCTATGTCCCTAGAAACTTATATGATCCCTATGAAATACAATCTATAGCAGAAGGGTGTAAACATACACAAACTTCTTTTCTTTAATATAGTTTTTTTTTCTCTGATTCAAGCTGGTTTTGCCTAGATAATGACATTGCAACTTACTTGCTTTTTCTACCCTTTTTCTTCTGACTCTGTATGCTGCTCCATTAATTATTGAGCCTTAGAACATAAGACAGACTGAGCATTGGGTCTATAATCATAATGACTATGGATAATATCTTGGCTTTAGACGTGTTTCAGCCCTAGGCCCATTGAGGCAGAACAACAACCCCACTGACCATAGAATCAAATGGGATGGTTCTTTGGCTGATTCCAGAACTGGATGAACATGACGATGAATTACTCAAGCCTCTTCTAATCAGTCGTGCCCACAATTCCCACTCCTTTAGTTTCCCTGACTTCTGATTTTTCTCATATAATCTGTACTCCTGAGACACCCAGGAACCAGACCTTTGAGCAATAGCTCGCCTGTATCTCTGGGATTTACAACTCTTTAAAATAAATCCTTACTTTCTTTGATGCAAAACCTGCATGTATCTGATTGACTTAGATGCATGCAAGCAGACAGACTCTTTTTGTTTCAGTAACCAGAGTACGTTAGGCATTACAGCCTGTGCGAATAAGTAGAAGATTCCCCAAAAGGTGTCTGAGATGCATGATTCCTCACAACACCACATGTTAAGCTGGATAATTGAGTCACCTACACGATGGATAGGTATAAACACTTTTTAGTAATAGGCGTTGGATGAGAACTGCAGAGCTTTTAGCAAAAATGACTGTTCAACCCTAATACTGAGGCTTCACCAAATGGTAGCCTAGCTTCTTCAGTTCAAGACCATGTTCTTAGGATTATCCCAGTCCTCTTAAAATGAACTGCTTGAAAAAGCCCAACACTGCCACAAGAATTAACCACTGTTTGTTTCAATTAAAACTTGACTATATTGGACCGCTGACCAACCTTTCTTAAAGCATTTACTTTTGAAACCTTGTAATTATAAATCTTTTCTCTGTCTTTTTGAGATGTAAATCTCCTACTACCCAGCAATGTTTCCTCAAAGACCTGGAAGTCATCTCTAAAATGCAAACATCTAGAGAAATATTCCCCTAACTCTTAGTTCCTGTGGGAAGGTGAGAGACTAAGTTTGATAGGTAACTTGCTCGAATTTGCAAAACCACTTCCTGTCATAAAGAAATGAGAAGTTTGTCTCCTTTGGGTAAGTGGCAATTAGCAAACATAAATGACCTAATCATATTGATTGATCCCTCTCTTCCAACATCTTTCAGTATTTTTCCTTTACCATACCCCAACATTTAAAAATCCCCTTGCCTTTTGTTTCAGTGGAGCTGAGCCCAGTTTACACTAAAGTCTCTCTCTCCTACTACAGTAGTCTGAATAAAATATGTCTTGCCATGTCCAGTGCAAATTTTTTCTATTATATGAGAAACATGTTATGAGTGAGATCCCAATAGCATTAATGTAAGGGAGCCTTAGTGACAGCGGACGATTGCAAAGAGGTTTGTAGGAGGAGTAGCTAGGCCCAAGTGGTAGCTGTGGCAAGCAGCATCAAAAACTACATGTGAGACAAACTCTCTGGCCCTTTTGAAAATTCTCAGAATTCAAGCATAGGTAAATACTGTGGTCAATAAACAAGTCTGATTATTCTTACTGTAACACATCAATAGGTGATAGTATGACATACATATTGCAGGTGCTCCACAAAGTTTATTGAATAAATATTTTGTGTTACCAGCTAGAAATGCCTAGGCCACTCACCTGGACCCATACTATTTGTAGCCAGTCCTCATAGACAGAAGCCAACACCCTTACATTCCCACACTCCACCCATACCACACAATCTATTTATTGTTTCCATATGTGCCTCTTTTCCAGAATGCCATATAGTTGGAATCATGCAGCATGTAGACTTTTGCAAACATTTTCTCCCAGTCTTGGGATGAGTAATTGGTCTCTCTCTCTCTCTCTCTCTCTCTTTGCATTGTCTTTTGAAAAGTAGAAGTTTTTAATTTTAATGAAGTCCAGCTTATAAATTTTTTTCTTTCAAAGATAGTGTCTTTGGTGTTGTATATATAAAAAAAACATCATTATACCAATGTGTCCAGGTTTTCTCCTATATTATATTCTATGAGTTTCATAGTTTTGCATTTTGCATTTAGGGTTATGATCCATTTCGAGTTAATTTTTGTGAAGGATGTAAGATTTGCATCCAGTTTCTTTTTTCTTTTTTTTTAAATTTCTTGTTTTTGTTTGTTTGTTTGTTTTTGCATATGGATGTTTAATTGTTCCAGTGCCATTTATTAAAGAGATTATCTTTGCTCCATTGTGGTGACTTTGCTTCTTTATCAAGAATCAGTTGACTGTATTTGAGGGGGTTTATTTCTGGGTTCTTTATTCTATTCTTTATTCTAATCTACTTCTCTATTTGTTAGCCAATACCACACAGTTTTAATATCTGTAGCAATATAGTAAGTCTTGAAGTCAGGTAACATCCATCTTATAACTTTGTTCTTCTACCATGTTACTTTATCACTAACTCTAACTTAATCAAAACCACTTTTTAAGCACAAAATTATTTGTAAACAACTAATAAATGGAGAGAAAAATGAAAGAAAAATAACATATATACAATAATAATTCAGGTCATGCCATGTCATAAGTCCTGGTAAATTACTAATGAATTCATTTGAAATTTTTCTGATTACTAACAGCTTGGAAAAAATTACCAATATAGCTTTCCCAGTGTTTCCCTCCTCAAAAATGGTACTGTCATTGGTTGATTTTACACTGAAAGAAACACTCTTAATACTCCTCTTTTATGCCATCCTTCATATCAAATGCATCATGGAGTTCTCCCATTTGTATGTTTCTCAAATCTATTTTCTTCTCATTATCTCCACCACCACTAATAGGCCAAGCCATTGCCTATGGCCTGGATGATTGCAAAAGCCTGCCATCCAGTTCATTTTCTGTCTTATAATAAGAAATATATCCTTACAAAGCAGAGTAGAGCATGTCATTGCTCATGGCTGCCCCCACTCCATGTACTCCTAACTCTTTATTCTCATCCACATTAACAGTATTTTTCACATTCAAACATATAATATCATTTATTGTCTTTGCTGATAGTATTTGCAAATGTCCAACATAAGGCTGATACTAGGCAGGAAAAAAAATATTTGTAGAATGATCATTGAATATTCTTAGGATGAAAAGCAAAGTTCTTTACAAAATAAACAAGTTCCTGCATTGTCTCACCTGTCTTCTTCTCCAGGGCTATATCATCCAAGTCTACATCTTACTTTTTCTGTTCTAAACTAAGCAGCTTTCTAAGTTTATTACCAAGAAATTGAGAACACGGAGGGTGTTAAGGGTGGGAAGTTTTCAAGTGAGCCAACTTCTGCTTCTGTAATCTGTTTACTTGTTTGATGTTAACCAGGGTGTGGTAATCTGCTCAAAGATATGCTAAAGGACAACTTTTGCTGCTGCAATCTGCTTGCTTGTTCTAGGCTTTGTAAGCTGCCTCTTTTGGGAGCTCAGGGCTGATCTCCTCTAACCCTGCATGGCAGAGAGTCAGTTGCTGGCTGGCTAATAAAGGCTCACAATTCATCTCAGTTGGCTCCGTAGGTCTTAGATTTGATTGAACCACAACATTGGCAGAAGGATTTCTACATTCCTGAACAAAAATCTGTGAGGGTGCCAATATCATGCAAATTTTTGTACATTTTGGTGCAGTGCATTGTAGGCAGTTAGAGAGGGCAAAGATACATTACACTTTGACAGAAACATTAATACTAGTAGGGCCACTGCACCATTGTTCATTGAACATCGATTTTTTTGCCTTAACAGTTTCCAAAGGTCCTATAGCTCCCATAACATTCATCGATTTCTTGATAAAATCTTCCCCAGGATCAGCACCTCTCTTCTCTTTCTTAGTTATTTGCTTTCTTAGGAAAAGCAATATGTTCCTTTCCTGAAGAGATCATGTTTCAGTGTATATCTGAACATGATTTTGTGCAATTAAGTGTATAAGAGTCATCATCTCTACTGGAACACAAGCTCCATAAAAACTATGGCACATCTTTGACCTTTAGATTGGTACTAAAAAATAATTTATTGGTATTTACTTATATCATTTGCAAACTTTTGGTGATAGTGAGACAGGACACCACTTGTAAAATTCTTAATCTTTTAACAGGAAATGAAATGGGACATCTGTTGCAGAGTTAATCTTTTTAGTAAACCTAGTTAAGTTTTCTTCCCTCTTTTCTTTGGAAAAAGGCCCTCTCCCTCAAATCTTGATAATTGCCCTGGCTACTCAGATCCTCTGGCTATTGATAAGGGTCATCAGCCCATTGTTAAGCAGAAATCGTATTAAACCAGGCAGGGCCCTTAGAGTCTGAGGAGAGGAGGGGACTTTAAGGCAAAGATCTTTCCTTTCGCTCTTTAAGATTTATTAACTAACCCTGTTTCTCTTTACTCACTTAATAGGCATATCAGTAATAGAAATTAATAGGTATATGATTTAAATAACGAGTTTGTATCTTCTTTTCCTTGTCTAGGGACTGATGTGGCACTTCAGCAGGAAACCTAAGACCCCACCCTGACTGAGGTAGAAAGGCAAAGAGCTCCAGAAACCCCTATAGGCAGGGACTATGGCTGTTCTTAGCAGGAAGCAGATACAGAAGAAGAGACCTCCTGTTCTTCAACATCCATACTAACAATAAGGGGGTTCATAGCTCTTAGAAAAGAGGTAGGCAGGAAAGTTAGTTAGGGGATTTCGAGTCTGCCTGCAAAGACACTGAGGTCATCCTATCCTAGAAGGGGTCCGCCCTAATCCACCCACAATTAAGCAAGTCAGAAGGCATTTTTTTAACTCACACAAAAAATCCAGTAGGCAGATAGTTAGGTACCAGTTTAAGCCAGCCACTCACACCTGTGCAATAAAGACCCAACAACCTTCAACTCACCTGAGTCTCATTATAACATCATTATAATATGATACATATGCCCAGAAGTTTATTAATATCATTATAACAGACTGAATTCTGGGAACAAATATGCGCAGAAGGCAAAATGATGAATCACTGAGTCCTGTCAATCTTAGTTGTCAATCAAGGAAGACCACTTCTCTAAGAAAAGTAACTACCCAGAGCAAAAAGGGATAAAAACCCTAAAGTTTTTGTTTCCAGGGCTTTTGAGCCACACTTCTCTTGTTCAGGCCTATTTACACGTCTGGAAGTGGACTTCCTTTCTAATAAAACCTTTCTTTTCTACTGTATTTTAGTGTCTTGCTCAATTCTTTGTTCGAGGCATCAAGAACCTGGACGATGCGCCAGGAGAGGACCTCACTCTCCAGTAACAAGTAACAATAGGAGAAAGAAAGAAGGAAAAAGAGAAGAAATAATAATCTGCCCAATATTCATAGTTTGTAAAGAAAACAAACGATTAATTTCAGTTCTCATTAACTGAAAGCAAATAGTCATAAAGAAATCATCACAAATATTAATGTATTTTCTATAACATTTAAAATAGTTTTGAGATGCTAACACTGCATAATAAAATGGTAAAAATAATAAAGTTTTTATTTTCCTCAATTAAATCTTATTATGGGCTTTACACATGGAAAAGATAAAAGACAATGAATTAGAAGTGAGAGCTTGGAGATCTCACTTAGTTTTTTTTCATCATCCACAGTTTTAATCCCAGTGCTCTAAGTAATATAGAGAATCTTTATATACATGGAGAGGAACAAAAATTTGGTATTAACAAGTGTAGACTGCATTTAAGTATGTATATATAGTGTAAATCCATTCAATAGTCAATTATGAATATCAAATTTTGATGCACTGAACTTTGAAGTAGAGAGAAATAGCTTCCTTGCATGCTGATAATTCTTCCGAGTAATCTCAGAGTTATTCTCTCTTTGCTCCACATGGTTCTGCAGTAAAGTCCTCAGGAATGCAGGAAATTAACAAGGTTCGCTGTGGGCATAAGGTACCCTTCTGATGACCTACACACCTGAACTCACACTGAAAGAAAGCACAGAGAATCTGCAGGTTTGAATGCCTGCCAAAAGTGACCAAAAAAAAAAAACACTGTTAAGATAAAAAAAAAAAAAAAAAAACATAATATTTTACATTTTTTTTTTCACAACGAGAACAGAGATGGTTAAATTTGTTATGGCTTAATGAATTCTTATTTTTATAGTCAACTAATTATTTCTTTTTCTGTTGACTGATAACCATCTCTGATTTTATATCTAATTACTTTCATCTGAATCTTTCTGGATTTTTACTTTTTGGTCTTTTTTACTTTTGTTTTTGGTTCAAATCTCCTTTTATTACTTTTTTTCTTAGGGCTCTGGATGCAATCCATTTCTATCTTTCTGTTAGATTCAGTTTGACTTGCTTTTTTTGTATTATACTGGTTTAAATCTCTTGTTTTTTGATGGAAAGATAAAAATATTGGTCAGGTTCTCTTTATATGGGCTGCAACTGCTTATTTTATAGATAATTTGTTCTCTCCTTATTTCCAAGAAACCTAAGTAATACCCTTTAATTACTGAAGACTCTGTGGAGAAAAAGATGTATTTACATAAATCAACAAGATAATACCCCTTTCTACACTGCAAACCTCAATGGTTATAGCTAAGGAGAGAAAATTCCTAGCAAGACTTTTTGTTTTGCTGAATTTGATGAAAGGTAGATATACAATTAAGACAATACTTGGGACTTACTCATGGGACATTGCAATTCAGTTGACTGACCCCGACAATCAGAATTTGGAAAAGATTGAGAATATGTTTATGAGGTCTGAGAGAAAGCATAGATGTGGCAGCTGTCATAAAATATGAACACTGGGGAAAGAGGAAAATTTTAAGGGGATTTATAAGAAGTGTTTTAGTGTAAAGTAATCCCCTCTTTGATCTTCCCATAAAACCTTCAGAATTATTAATATGTCCATTAATACCTTCAGAGTTAGATTCATGTTTGCACATATGTGTGTATGTTTGTGTGATATGACAAATTTTAAGAGAGTCTTCTAGGTGCAAGTAGAGCCACATTCAGTATTTCTTAGATATCTTTTTTATTAGCACATAATCTCCATTATATAATAAGCATAACACCAGCGCTCATTTATTCAACACATATAGAGTGTTAATTACATTCCAGATCCTTGTCTACGTGCTTGGGATACAACACTGAGCAGAACCAATGAAACATACTATCCTTGGGGACTTTATGTTCCAGCTGGGGAAGAAAGACAAGAGAATATAGAAATAATAAAATAATCGATAAGTAAGTTAGATAATAGCTTAGATGGCTATAGTTAGTATAGAAAAAGGAGTGCAGAGGAAGCAAGATAAGGCATTGTGAGGGGATGGGGATGGGAGTTTTACATAGGTCCTCTGGACTGGCCTCACTGAAGCAACAGTGCAAACACCATTTATTACGATCAGTGGACTAAATCAAAGGGTTCCCCAAATCTTTTCTTAAAGGGCCAAAGAATATTTTAGACTTCACAGTCCAAAAGGTAAAACTGAGGATATTATATGAATATTTATAATATCACTTACAATACAATCACTTAAGCTATGCAGACATCTCTGGGAAGAACATTCCATGTGAGAGGATGGTCAGTGCAAAGGGCCTGGGGTAGGACTGTAATTGGTGTGTTTGAGAAAAGCAAGGAGGAAAGTGTGGCAAGATTAGAACAAAGAAGGGGAACATAATATGAGAGAATGTTAGAGAACTAAAATGGAGCCAGGAGGCCAGATTATATAGGACTCTACAAGGTAATTAAAGAATTTTGGCTTTTGCCTAAGAAAAACAGTGAGCCATTGCAGATTTTTTAATGGAGTGACAATGACATGGCTTATGTTTTTAAAGGATCTCCAGTAACTACAAGGTATTAAAATGCCCATAAGTCTCAGAGCATTTTGTTAAATTTTAAAACAGCTATGTGAACATACAAAATCTAATCAAAGCAAATATAATGATGTGCTCACGTTTATAAGTGCTTGGCTTACAATTTCAGTGCATACGAGGAATCCGGGTGACCTGAATTCTAGTCCTGAAATTGCCCTCAAATTGGTCTCTTTGCCTTTGTAGGGTTTAGGACTCTAAATTTCAAAATGAAGATGTAAGAAAGGATTTTCTCCCAAATGTCTTGTTTTCAAACCAAGCTTAACATAGAATGTAAGTTCCATGAGGTGTCTGATTTCGTGTTCTTCATTGCACCTCTCAGAAATCATTGCTAACCACTTTGCAAGTATTTAGTAATCTTTAACAGTTGAATTCTAGGTTTGGTTATTTAATTAATACCTGTGAATAAATGATAACGTTGTTGAGCATATTCTCCCTAATTATATTTTCATAGTTATTATACTTATTATCTGCCCCAAATATACTTTCTTTAATAAATAAAGTTAATGTAATATAATTTTAGCACCTTTAAATGAGTTATATAAATAATTTTTCACTAATGCACAAAATTTTAATTCCACACATTTTATGAACTATACTAGCAGGCATATTAATAACCAAAATTAAAATGAACAAGTGTAGAAAGTATGGACAGTTTTTATTTTTTTAATTTTATTCTGGTTATTATTCTAAGCATGTGCACTCATGAGAAAAAGTTGCTCTCAGGTACAAGGGGAGATGGTGAGTAAAGAAAAATTCTCAGTGTTTTTTTGAATACAAGTGCATTCTTGCATTCAAATTTAGCTGCTTAATCACTAAATGTAATTTTAGAAAACCAAGATCAGCCAATATACAACCCAGATAGCTTGAAGTTTTATTATTTCAATTAATTAAGCTTAAAAGCCTGTAGTGAGTTTGTGAGGCAAAGTTACAAAGCCAGTAAAGTTTATATCTGGCTCATGTATTCTTTTCAGCTGTGAATGATTTATATAAAAAAAATGTCAATAGGGAAAAACCAAATCAAACCAAAAAAATGAATACTTTAATAATTCTTAGCAAAGACATGAAATTGCAGTGGTTTTATGGCTCCTATAAGCAGTATATAAATATACCACTGTATTAGTCGAGAGGTGTCATCTATCATGACCTTTATGATTTAAATGTCTTTAAGGCATTAATATGAGATACACATATGGTTTTTATTTTATTGTTATAAAAGCCCTTTTACATCTATTATTGGTTTTGATCCATAATAATAGCAATTGAGAGACTATTAAATAATACCTGCTTTACTTGCCTTGATGGAATGTAATAGAATGCCATTATAAATTTGCAGGTATATTAGGCTCAGAAGCGGCAGTCATTATGATAGACAACAGATGTCGAAGCTCAGGGTTTCTTCCATTATACCACAATTCCTGACTTACCAATGAGAAAAAGGAGAATAAAGTGATTAAATGACTTACCCAAAGATCCTACCTGTTAAGTTTAGAGTCATTACATGAACCTTTATTTTCTCATTTAAATCCCAAGTCTTTGCCTGCACCTGCAAGGCAGTCTCATGTGCTAGAAAGAAATGAGGATTTTAATACACAGCTTTAAAATTGAATAAAACTTAAAATGTAATAAAATGTCAATTACCTAGAAACAGCATATTTTGACGGTTCAAGTAGTAATAATAACAACAGTAATAATAATAATTTAAGTGGTTAGAACTTGTAGAAAGTATTAAATGTTAATTACCATGAAATAAACAAGCATAAAAATGGCAACATGAAAACATCATTACATTATAGTTCAGTAGAATAAATCGGGGGTGAGGGCGGTCAACAAACTTTTCCCTAAAGGTACAGATAGTAAACATTTTAGGCTTTTCTGTCCAAGAGGCAAAATTGACAATATTATATAAGCATTTATAATGTCATTTGAAAAGTAATCACTTAAAAATGTAAAAATGATTCTTAGCTTTGGGACTAAATTTAGGCAATGAGCCAGATTTTGGCCCATGAGTTTATAGTTCCTGACTCCCAGAAATTGTATATAAGGGAATGTTCATCTGAAATCTGGCGGTACTTTCCTTTCTCTAGCTGAAGTTTTGATCCCTGCTTTTGAAGTCAGAAAACAAGGGGCTGCATGTAAATAATCATGTTATTTTGTTCTTGAACTGATACATCTGTTCTCTGCTTTAATGTATTGGCCTGGCTTACTTTGAAAAGAGAAAAGAGAAAAGAGAAAAGAGAAATGCCTCTAGAACTGTTTCTAGAGTACAACGAATCTTTTGGAAAGATTAGTTATTTTTTTTATTATTATTATTAGTGACTATATTAGTTAATGTCTCTGTATGAAAACCTCTGTGACAGATTTTTTTTTTTTATCTATAAGTTTTAGGAAGTGTTTTGTTCCTGTAAAGAAAATGATGAGCCCAGGGCTAGCTGGCTTCATGGGCATTTGACCTGTACAGTAGTGAAAGGTCCCATGCTTAGAAAGGATCTGCTCTTGGTTTAATGTTTTGCTGTTGCTGTCTTAAAATTCTAAATGCTTTTGAACAAAAGTCTTTGCATTTTTATTTTGCACTGGGCACTGCAGATTATGTAACTATTTCTGAATGGACAATCTTCTATAGATGATCATTTTCCTATCTCTGTATAGATTACCATGAAACTCAGAGTGAAATTTGCAGCCTAAACTTCGTAACAATTTAGGACTCTAAGAGCCCTATGCATAAAAACAAAATTTCCTGCTGGATATAATTTTCTTTTCAATGTACATTTTTCTCTATTCTGAATATTATTATTTTTTTAATTTCACTTTCATTTCATGTATTTTAGAATACCACTGACAATTACATTTTGGAATAAGGAAATCTATAAATATAAATTCATTTATAAATTAAATAAGAATTTAACATTAATGAATAAATAACAATACAGCTGTCATTAGATCTGCGTTAGTGGTTGAACTGAGAAGAGGGCCCTTAAAAATCTTTTTCTTGGATTGATTTGCTTGAAAGAATAGACATCATCATTTTTGACTTGTGTCTAAAACTGAACGACAGAAGGCTCATATTGTATATGGTTTAATGCCATTCACAATTTTTTTCTGTATAGTTTAGTGTATCAAATTAATTAGAAAGCTTAAAACTGTATTTCCCAGATACTCTTATGGCTCGCTACAGGTTTAATTCAAATTAGATTACTAAAATATATCCCCTTACATCATGTTTGAATACTAAAGGGAATGGAAGTCATTTCCCACTGTGACTTGTGTTTGAAGAGATACAGAAAATTTCCAAGATTGACTCTAAGTTACAGTGTCTACTAAAAGTTGTAATGGCAGTGTCAACAGCTAAAGCTTTTTTCCCTTAAGATCAGTTTGCCTCTGGATCAGTTATTAGTTATGACCATGAGAACTGTCTTTCATTGATAGTCCCCTGACTTTTCCTTTAGCTCTTTCAATGAGTATGTAGGTACCTAATTATGTTTATTTTCTGCTTAAAAACCTCAAATGATTTCTGTTTTATCCATTGAACTCTCAATGAATCAGGGATATAAGAAGAAATATAAAAAACTGTTTCTTTTAAAAAACTCTGCAAGACACTGTGATATGAGTAGACTCCATGGACAAGCATAGAACCTAATGAAATGAAACAGACCAATAGTAATATATTCCTCCCTTGTTTTGACATAGTTTAGGCACTATGGCAAAGACTAGTCAGGTGTTCAACAATGCCATTTCTTCATCCTGGACACAAAGATACACTACATTTCTCACACTCCCTTGCAATTAAAGCAAAGCCACTGATTATGTTCTGGCAAGTAAGGGGAGAGCAGAAATGATGTATGCTAGGGCATGTTGGTAAGCCAGCTTCCTGGAAAAAGAAAAAAGAAAAAAGGAAAAAAAAAGACCTGTGTGTAGTGTTTGCCAACTTTCCTGGTATAAATACAACATGGTTGATAGCAAGCTATTAGCATGGTAACAGTAAACTTGGAGTTGGGAAGAGATACACATAACTTACTTTGAACTGGTTGCAGCACACTAGTGAATTCATGTGACTCCAGAATTAGTCACCAAACCCCAGGCATGGCCATCTGTGTTCTCCTCCTCCTATAGATACCATCAAGGTCACATTTTGAAGATAGACAGCATCATGATATTGAAGTGAGCTAGAATCCCAAGTCCTGTACCACACTGTGATAGAAATGAGAAATAGATTTCATTGTATTAAGCCACTGAAATTTTGAGAATGTGTGCTATCGCAGTGTCTCCTAGCCTGGAGTGACTCTATCCTGATTTATGTTATTGCTATGAAGCATTGACATGTATTGACAGTGATATCCAACAGATGGTCTTCAGCAAAATCTGTAATATTGAAAAGAAAGTGGAGCAAGAACCAATCCTCCATAGAGACTCTGTTCTATGGATAGCAGCAGAGGCCAGTAGAGCAGCATAAAGCTGTGATTTAAAAAAATGCAATAACTAAAAAAAAAAAAATTTTTTTTAATTTGAAAAAAATGCAATAACTGATGGTATGGTAGAAGCCTTCAGTTGAGAGAGACTGTGTATGAGAACGTGTTAAACAGCATCTAAAGGACTCTCAGAAATCTTTGGATTTGGGCTCCGTAGAACCTTATGGTCCAGTGTTACATATGTTGGACCATGAATCAGTACTTTCTTTCTATAAATGTGATATTATTATTTATACTTACAAGATGGTAAGAATAGAAATCACACTTGTTATTTTTTGTTGTTTTTATCATAATAAAAGCATAATTTTAAAAATGTTTCCATTAATGATATCAGTATTTAAATCTATAGATGTTTAAATTATTTTTACACATGTGTGTTATGGGGGAACTCTTGTTCTCTTTTGTTTTCCTTTTTAAGTGAAAAGAACATAAACTCTCTGCTTTTCACTCACAGTGTCCTAACAGAGTTGGGATAGCTTATTTGCTGGGTGAATTTAGAAGGAGAAACTCAGCCTATTCTTCCTCCTTTCTTTGAATCTGGCTCCTGACAAGAATAGAGTCTTTCCTTTTCTTCCTCATGTCATACAGCTTAAAAGGCCTGCTAGGTACTAGTGTTTGTTCAAGGTTAAGGTTCCCTTTAGAAAATATTTGCCCAGAGGCATAAGCAACATCTACAACATAAGCTTGGTCAATAATGAAGGTAACATCCAGGGCCCCAATGTGCCTCACATAGTAGTTTAATTTCTCAAATAGTTCTAATTTTTAGCAGTGCAAAGTGGTGCCAGTATTTGGATCTCAAAATATAAATAAAAATAAAATGTCAAGCTGAGAATCTGGTTTATAGTTTTAATGCAATATATTTACAAGTAAAGTATCCTCTCTTTAGGTTGCAGTTCAATGACATACAAACTATCAAATAACAATATTAAGGAGAGTAAAACAACTACAATAAATATCAAGAAACATAGTTGAGTGTATAAGAAGGAATCCTTCTACAGTAAACAACAGAAGTCTCTTATACACGAATTTTGTTGGGAATGCATGTTTATCAACTACATGGAGGTGTCATCTTGCTAATATACTCAGATGATGGGAACAAGAGAGCTTAAGGAGGGATAATAAAGAGCTCTGTCTGCTGTGTTGAGTTTGAAATACTGTATTATAAACTTGAACTTTGCCTTTGTCATTTTCAGGAGCAGGAAATGTGGTAGTTTCTTTGTTGTGGGTCAATGTAACCAATTAAGGAATAAGAGTTGAAGTGGATCTTTTCATTCAGAAATATGCTAAAAAAAAAATAAAGTGCTGAAATTTGTGGTGGGGTAAAGGAAAGACACAGATCATCCTGGTGTTCATTGTTGGAGTGAGATTTCATGTTGGTGACTCAGCACATAGCAATTGTCCAACTAATGACAACTGCTACGGAAATAGAAATTGATGTATATTCTTCACTATTCTGAGTTAAAGGGAAAATAATTTGAAAAGATGAGTGTTTCATGGACACTTGAGAATAACTAATTTTATATCTATTCTATGGTTAATAATTCTTTAGTTAATTAGCAGCTCGATAAAAAGTTAAATAACATTTTCAGAATGTACAGGGTGAATATAGAAAAAATTAATAGATTATCAAAAGTAAATGTGCAGAAGACTTCTGATGTTAGATTTTATATTTAAGGAGTTTAAAGGCATCACTATCATTCTCACCACAAGAAAGATGCTGAAAAAACTAAAGCTTAATAATTTATCTTAGCCTCATGAGAGAATCGAGTTCACAGGGCAAACCATCACCCCAAAATCTAAAGAGACACAGCCAGTATATGTTTTTGTCTGGGAAGGAAGGTGATAAAATTATAAACTGGTAAGAACATTTAAACAGTAATTTTGACAAAATGCTGACAGCTGAGTGGGCAGTAGTATAATAGTGAGGTATTTTCAGGGGACCTTACTCTTCTGGAAGCCACCCCTGCTTTCATACGTTTACCTCCAAGAGCCCTATAAGGCCCTATAAAATTCTCACCATGAAGATCTGAGAGAAGTCTGATGACTATGGCAAACATAGGGGAAGATTAATTATGGCGACACAGATCTACAGCCTTTTCAAACAAACAAACAAACAAACAAAAAACAAACAAACAAAAAAACAACGGAATACTCCAGAGATAAATGCTCTGCCAGAGCTTTATCCAGACAGAGGAAAGACACTTACGCTCCAGATCTTGTCAAGGCCTACGGCCTCAACTAAGGGGAACACAAGTTCTTAACAGGGTTCAGAGTTTTGAAGAAATATATTGGAAACACTGAAGCTAGGTAGGGGAGTGGGAAGAAGAGAGAAAGAAACCGGCAGAAACTTGTGAAGAACATGGTCCACAGATGAAGCTCCACTAAAGTACTGAGCTTTACCACCACACGAACAGGGCTCCAGTGGATGATAGGTGAAAGATCTGGAAGATACAAACTCTCTCTGAGGAAGAGTGCTTAGGAAAGTTTTAAGTCATGTTGGAAATAAAAAACAAGAACACTCGAGGAATGTGATGCATCTGATATCCACAGCTATAGCAAACATATAGCACAGTCCAGCTGGGAGCCAGATTAACATAAATCTTAATACTGAAAGCCTGTTTATCCCAGTTCTTAATACAATGTGTTATGTTTTCAAAAACAACAGCAACAAAATTATAAAGCAAGTAAAAGACAAGAGAAATAAAACCAATAATCTGAAAAAAACAGATAATAAGAACCGGATAAACAGATGATATATATCTTGGAATTTTCATCCAAGCATTGTGCGTAAGTAAAGTGGCTTTAGTGGACCCATCAGTGTACTTGACCTGGCCAAAGAAAAAAATCACTGAGTTTGAAAATAGGTCAGCTGGAATTAGGACTTCTCAAACTGAAATGCAAAGAAAACACACACACACACACACACACACACACACACACACACACACAAAACAAAGATAGAACAGAATATGAAAAATCTGTGGAACAACATCAAAAAATATATCATATACATAATTAGAATACCAGAAGAAAAAGAAAGAGAAGATAGAATAGAAAAAATATTTAAAGTAATAGTGACTGACAACTTTCCAAAATTAATGACAGACGTAAACTGCAGATCAAATTAACTTGGAATACCAAATAGAATAAACACAAAACCAAACAAAAATAAAAACAAAATCCTCATATAACCCTAGGTATATCATATTCAAATTGCAGACCAAAATACAAGAGAAAATTTTATACAAAGACAATAAGCAGTTATTAACCTTATTTAGGGAGAAACAAGGATACAATTATAGTGCACTTTCCCCGGAAAATATGGAAAAAGAAAGAAGAGAGAAATATTTAGTATTGAAGGGTAAAAAAAAATACACACCATCTTAGCATTCTATGCCCAGTGAAATTATCCTTTAAAAGTGAATGAGAAATTATGACTTTATCTAACAAGACTGAGAGAATCCATCACCATCACATCTGACCCACAATAAATGTTAAAAGACATTTTTCAGGCAGAAAGAAAATATATGCATCAAGAAATTGAACATCTATGAAGAAAGTTAAGAGTGTTAGAAAAGAAATATATGAAGGTATACTAAAAACATTTCTGGTTCTTATTGTTAATTGCGTTAAAGATAATTGTTTGAAGTAATAATAATAACAATGTATTGAGTGTTTATAGTTTATAAGTGAAATGAATGATGACAAGGTGGCAATAAGTAGAATGGAAGAATTGGGGATATTCTCAAAAAGCACTCACATAACAAGTGAAGTAGCATGTACTGTGCCGTTTGAATGTGGACTTAAATTAGTTTAAAATGTATATTGTAAATCTTAGAGTAACCATTAAAATATTTACTTTAAATGTAAAACATCTAAATACACTTCTATGGACTAAATATGTGTTTCCTCCTCATATTTCAATGTTGAAAACTAATCTCCAGTGTAATAATGTCATGGTATCTAAAACAACAACAACAACAAAAAACAAAAAACAAACAAACAAAAATTAAACAACACCACAACAACCAAAAAACACACCCTGACTGTATAATTTTTGGCAGAAATGCAAATGGAAAAGTCACTTTGGAAGACAGTTTTACAGTTTTTTACAAAGCTATGTTTATAGTAGTTTTATTTATAAACATCAAAAATTGTAGGAATCAAGATGTCCTTCAATAAACAGAAGTATAAACTGTAGTGCAGCCATACAAAGAAATACAGTAAGTCCTCACTTAATGTCATCATTGATAACAATGCCACATAACAGTTGATAACAGTTAATCTCATAACACTATACAAACATAATGACCCAAATTAAAAAATAATAATTTAGGAGGTCATGAGATCCCAAGATGAAATGCAACCTGGTCCAAAAAAAAAAAAAAAAAAAAAAAATCCGTTACAAAAGCATGAAATAATCTCTCTGAAAGAGGTTGAGGGTTGCTGATCTAAATGCCTCTGGAAACAAGTGAAATGAAATTTGTAATAGTAAAGGCAAAATAAACTGTACCTTAGCACTATACTGTAGATGAAAAAGTTATATTCTACAAAGCACCAAGTTAGTATTCCTCAAAACTGTTAAGGTCATCAAAAGCAGAGGAAGTCTCAGCAACTGTCACAGTCAAGAAAAACCTAAGGAGACAAAACATAATGAAGTATTCTGGATGGGACCTTGGGACTGAAAAGTAAAAATTAAGGCGATAGAATAAAGCATGGTCTTTTATTAATAGTAATATATCAATATTTGTTCATTAATTGTGATAAATGTACCATACTAACATAAAATGGTTATAATATTGGAAACTGGGTCTGGAGTATACAGGAGCTCTCTGGATTACCCTCATAACTTTTCTGTAAATCTAAACTATTCTAAAAAAATTTAATATATTAAATAAAAATAAATGTGCAATTTTGAACATTGTAATTTTTTTGTAATATTATATTTGCATAGAATGCCAAGTTTTTGTGGTATTCAGAATGTTCCAATTCCCTAGGCTTTACGCTGTTAGATAAATGTACTACATTTCTCAATGGTCAGATGCATATGGTAGATTTAATTTGTTATCATGTCCATATATCTAAAACTTTTACATGTGCAGGTAAATATTATCTATATGAAACTTGGCATGTGTTTCAATTAGAGCTCTAATTAAAAATATATGTCAAATTATATACTATTTGGGGAGATATTTTATATATGTAAATATGTTGTATGTATTACATATTTCTAAGTTAGAGCTTGAATATATATGTAATATATATAATTCTTTTTAACTAGCCCAGGTAATTTCATTTTATTTTAAGCTGAAACTTGTTAATTTTGTTAACCAATTTGCATGTCCAGACTTTTCCTAACTCCCAAATACTATTTTACAAATCCAGACAAAATTTAAAGTATATAAAACTTGCCAACTTTAAAGAGGTAGAAAGTAATTATTTTATGCTTGCTCTATGCCACTTACAAAAGAAAATAAATTTGCCATGGAATAACTTTGTAGCTGCAACATGTTTTCAGAAATTATTGCTATAAACTGATGATGGCCAGAATGAGAAGAAATGTGGCAAGGGTAAATACTAGCACGAAAATATGTTAACTTAGACACTCATTTGTTCACTTAGCGTAAGTCCCACTTGAAACTCTCTTCAACAAGAGTTTTTATTTTATTTCTCAAATTGCTTTGTTAAGAGTTGTGATTTCTAGTCATTTTAATGAACATTTACTCCCCTTGCTGTATTCCTTCACTTGTCATGTGAGGATAATTCTTTAAAAATCTCACTCTGAACATTTAGAAATTTAAATACTTTATAGTATATTTTTGTCTTCATTCTATAATTACACCTTAACATAATTTCCATCCCTGACACATGTTTATGTCAAGGACATCATGGGAAAACCTGGGCAGGACCTTCTGCTTACACACAGATATCGGAATCACACGCTTTTCCAAAAAATTTAGCTATTTCATTCTCTTTATTTTGTTGTTGCATTGTAACTTTATTTCTTGGAAACAGTGGTGAGTGAAAATGGGGAAAATAAGGTACAATCATTCTTCTCATATGTCCTTTATAACAATATTAGATGGATGACTAGGGAAATGGTGAATTATTGTGTGACAAACAGCTTAACTCCAGATGAAACTTAATGCTTTACATATTTGTTGCCCCAAACTCCCTGGTCCTAGATATATTCCCAAGGAAAAACTCTGATCAAAATTCTTTGGTTGCATCAATATGTCAAGGTAGTGTGTCCTATCCATGGGCCATGCATTTTAAATTTAAATTTTTTATAGAAAAACAATAAACTTCAATACAGGACTATTTTATTTAAAAGAAAGTAAAAAATAAAAATCACCATATTTTTAAGGACATTTAACCAATAACAAATATTTCATATTTTTTACTGGCTTCCAGACTTGTTCAGCATTTATATACAGTGTAAGATATTTTTGCTTGTTTGTTTTATTTATTGATATACTATTCAATTAAAAGGCTTTCTGGGACATTGCACATTATTAACACATATGTTTAATGGCTATAAAATATTGCAAAATTTGAATATACCTTAGTTTAAATATTACTTTTTAAACCGTTGGCTATTTAACTATTTTTCAATTATTTGAAATTTGAAATAATATCAATATTTGTAGATAAAACATGTTTGTTTATTTGATGGTTAAAATAGAGCAACACTTATTCAAATGGTATTGATGCTTTCCCTGATCCATTTGGAAGTGGGTATCTGAAGAATCATAGTGGGATCTTTAGAAAGGTTTAGAGACAGCTGAATCTCTCTGACTAACCCTGAGGAACTTTTGACCCTAATAAACCTGCTTTCTTCTGTAGATTCATGTTTTGTTACTTGGTTTGAATATAAAATATATCATCAAAAACCCTTTTCTTTGTGTCGATGAACTCCTTAACTGATAAAGAAAGATGTTCTATTAACATTTATTGATGAATCCTAATAGGCACATTTGAGATGTATCTGACTTACACAACCAAAGCTGTGAAAATATTTGCTGAAAATTTTATGATTTCACAGATTTTTTCTTTTTTTTTCATGAACTAAGTGAAAATTAGCATTTGGGTATAAAAACAAAACACAATTATTCTTAAAAGCAATCATCTAAAATACAAGTCCTCATTTCAAGTTAAACTGGGCTTTCTTCTTTAGTAATAGGAAAAAAATGTCCTGCAATTGGAGTATATAATTTTTTAACCATATAGTAAAAGCTAAATAAATGTTCAGATTTCTTTAAACAAATCTGCCAATATTATGAATATACATGCATTCGGCAAGTATTGTTCATTGTGTATGTTGACTTAAATGCCATCATTTAATAAAGCTAAATTAACCTAGCTAACTAGTCTTTCACACATTGTAAAAGCTTTCTATTGGTTATCCAAAGACATTTCATTTAAATTATTGTTAAAACATTAGAATTAACTCAGTAGTCTGTTTTAAAACTCATAAATTCTATTATAAAATATTAAGTTTAAGACTATAGATGACAAAAAATACTAGATAGTGTGTACAAGAGAATTAAATGTACATAACAAGCATTTATTTGTTCTGGGTACATCTGTACCTTGTTTGTAGCTTCTACGCAGTATTATGTGGGACTAAAACATATTTTCCACTTATAAATGGAATGAGAGACCTCTAACACAATCATTATACAAATTTCAGCCTGGAAGTGTGCTGGTTTAATGTTTTCCATTTCCTCTGACCTTCTCCCTTCCAGCAGAGCTATAAATAGTGAACAGTATGCTTATTTTTATTTGTTTTACTGTTTGAGGATTTTGATTTTCAATGAAATCCACTTTAGGCATAACTTTTTTGATCAAAATTAGGAATAAGTTTTAAAGAGAACAGAAGGTATAATTATAGGTAATAAAACAGTTTAATTAATAGAGGTTAGAATTGCAAAATGAATAAGGGAAGAAAACAGGAAAACATAAACATAAAAAAATTAGCAAATAAAAATTTCTAGACATTTCTATAAGAGTGCCTAAGTATTTCAGTGAAAGCAAATAAAATGGAAGTGGTAATATTTGGAAAATCTAACTTAGTTACACAAAGAGACAAAAATCAAACTATTACAAAAGTCCCAAAATAAAGAAACCTTAAAATACAGAATTTCAAATTATTTCAATGAAGTAGGTAGCAGATGTTGAATTCATTCCTGTATGGCAAGTAGATTTATGGAAGGCTATTAAGGTATTATTTCCATATTTTCTCTATTAATAATGATAATGAAATATTTAAAAATTAAAAGCATTACTACTTTGTTTGAAAACATAAACATCCATTAAAGGAGGTCTTGTTAAAAAATTCTGTCACATTGATTTAATGAGATTTATAATTTTTATATAATATAAAAGAATAATGAAATAGCAGAATACTATAATATTATATAAATTATAAATTTGCTAACATACAGTGTTCAGCTGATGAGAAGTGGAGGGTAGAAAGCAAGTTGCAGAGTACTGATGCTAAATATAAAAATTTATGTAAAAATATTATTTTTCATGCTTAGGATTTCTATGAAAGGATCCATAAACGCACACACATTCAAACCTACATGCACAAGGCTGGTTGACTCCCTAGTTGAGAGGGAAAAAGGTAAAAGAGAGTTTTGATTTTTACTTCCTATCTCCTTATGGTCTTTTAATTGTTTTAATATTATCTATTAATAAGATAAATTATTATTTTATGAATCTTGATATTAACATACTTATTGTTTAATTTGTTATCAATATTGTAGATACATTTGTAAAATCTTAGTCTCTATTGTATGTGTATCTAACTGTACCTAACTACACTCTAGTAACATTTTTATAAAATAAAATATAAAAAAACAAAATAATTTTTTGTAATTTAAATTCTATAATATGAATTAGAAGAGGTATCTGATCAAAACACATCAAAGACAACTATATTTGTAAAGTGTAGACTCCCTGTTAAAGTGATCATTTAGTTATAGTTAGAATATGGATTATGGATATTTTAAAGCAAACCCACATTTCCTTGTCTGGCTTTTTTTTTTTTATTATTTGTTTGTTTATGACTGATCAATTAATTTGTGTTTTTTTTTTTTAGAGGAATATGAGTTAGCTTATGTTTTTTCTAAATCCATTGATTAGTCAATAAGCAAGCACTTTTTGACCTGCTGGGACATTCTAAGCATTGTACTAAATGCAGGGGATAAAATGATAAACAAGACATCTGTGGTCCCCACACTCAAGAGATTGCATTCCCAGAGTAGGGTACTAAATTAAGAATATACCTGTAAAAATAGAGTATATATAGGCAGAAATCTAGATAGTGCGATCAGTGCTCTGATAGTTTATGAAAACACAAGGAAAACAGCAGTAATGTAGATATTGGTGATGAAGGAAGGAAGACTTCCCAGCACAGAATGGTCTTTAGCCATCTTCCCAAGCATTTTGACTTGTTTACAACTGGCCTTCACAAGCACAGCAGAAACTTGCCCACTGACATTGGGTGCATGTGAGGTATCCTTGCTCATCAGAGAAGGCACATTATTCTAAAACTCTAAGAGAGGGGCAAGTTATGTTTTCCTTAATGCTGCACTGACATCCTCTTGGGATGATTCACTTAACTGTTAACTTATTCATTGGCTTCATATAAAATTCCAGTCCTTAGTCTGGTTCTATCACTCCCAAAAGACACAATATGATAACATCAGTGAATTTTCCGAAGGTTGAACTACTCAATTTTAGATTATGCCACATGAATAATTTTAAGATGCAATTTAAGCTAAGATATATCAAGCTTAAAGTATTTCCTTTTGGTATTTTTTGATAAGTTTTCAAAATTTGAGATATAGTCTTATCTAGGATCCTTGATATGTATATATGTGTGTCTATATATATGAATTTTAGTAAAGCTTAATCAATTTTATAGGCAATATGAATGGAATAATAGGTGCTTTCTTAAAATAATTTTGTTAACTTTTATTAATAGCTTGTATAAACCAGATACTTTCTAAGCACTTTTTATGCAATACTGACTTGTTCTTCAGAGCTAGTTTATCCCATAAATTGTAGCATTATTCTTTCTTCAGAGATGAGAGAGATGGAACACAGTGTCACTATCATCTTATGTAGGGTCACACATACAGACAGTGTTGTCACTAGCATTCAAGTTCAGGGTACACCTCTGCAGAGTCATTATGTTGCCAACCACTATACAACATTATCTCTTATTTTTGGGAAAAGTGACTTTCTTCTGAATGATTCATCTTTCTAGCTTTTCCTTCACTTTAATGTAAAAAAATAAAACTAGGAGTAAAGTGTAATATAAAGATTATGTTTTATGATATGAAAGCACTCTTAAAGAAACAATAAAAAAGAAGCATTTGGAGAAAATAAGCATACTAAGTAATAGAGAAAAATTTGTAGCTTTTTCTCAAATGGAGGGAATGAAGGGGAGGGAAAACACTAAAAAAACAATTAACAATATATTATGGCTTGAATTGTGTTCTTCTAAAATCACATTAAAGACTAAAATCCTAGTACCTCAGAATGTGAGCTTATTTGGAAATAGGGTCATTGTAGATATAATTAGTTAATTTTTAAAAAGGTCATTAAGATGACCCTAATCCTATGTGACTGATATCCTTAAAAAAAGGGGGAAATTCGTACACAGGCATGCCTACCGGACTATGCCAAGAAAACACGATGACCACAATTTTTAAGACAAAGACTTGGAACAGATCCTTCCCTCACAGCCTTCTAATGGAATCAACCCTGCCAACACATTGATTTCAGATTTCTAGTTTCAAAAATTCTGTGACAAAAATTTTGTTGCCTAAGTATTTCAGTTCGTGGTACTTTCTATGGCAACCTTAGCAACCAATAGATGACAGAAATGAATTTCCAACCCACAACACTTTAGAAAAATAAGAGTGACATGTAAATATACATAGAGGTAAAGTCATTTAAGTTTCATTCAATTACTCTAAAATCCTGTTTGTGTTTTAAAGTTTTCCAGAGTTTTAAATTGAATTATTTTAATACGATGATGCTATTCTTCACAATGTACAGAGTCATTGAATTTCAGAAGTGTGATGGTTAATTTTCTGTGTCAACTTGCCAGAGAAACATTATTTCTTGATGTGTTTGTGAGAGTGTTTCTGAACGGGATTAGAATTTGAAAGGTGGACTTTAAAGCAAATTGTCTTCTCTAATGTAGATGAGCACTGGGGAATCCACTGAGGGCTTGAATAGAACAAAAGACAGAGGAAGGAGGATTTGCTTCCTTTATCTTTCTTCCTGATTTCAAGCTGAGACATTGGTCTTCTCCCTAGCTTGGATTTGAAATTACACCATTGGCTCTCCTGGTTCTTCAGTCTTTGGATATGGACTAGAATTACACCACTGGCTTTTCTGGGTCTCCAGCTTGTAGATGGCAGATATTGGGAGTTCTCAGGCTTGGTTTCTGATTCTTTGGAAAACCCTGACTAATGCAAATAGTCATTAATAAAATTCACATGACATTTGTGTTTTCACTAATCAATACAAACTTTTTCTCTTATGTAGCATAACATTTTCAAGATCCACATTAAAACATGAATCGGTATTTCATTTCTATTTATTGCCAAATAATATTGGTTTTATTTATTTATTGTCACTCTTTCTAAATATTTTGTTCACCAAAACAGATACTCTCAACTCAAACAGAAACTCATTAGGCAATTACTTCTCTTCTCCACTCTTTACAGACTAATAAACTCTAAATAACTTTCTGTCTCTATGAATTTGTCTATCCTAGGTAATTCATGAGTGAAATCATACAATGTTTGTCCATTTGTGTCAGACTCATTCCAGTTAGCATAATATTTTCAAGGTTCAACCATGCTGTAGTATGTATCAGAACTTCATGACTTTTTGTGGCTAAATAATATTACATTGTATGTATATATCATATTTGTTTATCCATTTATCTGTTGGTGGACTTTGGGGTTGCTTCTACATTTTGGCTATTGTGAATAATGAACATTCGCATACAAATATCTGTTTGAGCCTCTCCTTTCAATTACTTTAGTTATAAACCTAGGCGAAGAACAGCTAGGTCACTTGGTAATTCTATGTTTAATTTTTTGAGGATGTGTTAAACTACTTGTTACATTAGCTATACCATTTTACATTCTGATCAGCAGTGTTTGAGAGTTCAAATTCTCCACATCCTTATCAAGGTTTGTTATTTTCTTTTGTTATTTTAATGATAGTCATCTTGGTAGGTGTGAAGGGATATCTCATTGTGGTTTTGATATACATTTGTCTAATAACTACCAATATTAAATATGTTTCATGTGTTTAATGATCATTTGTTTACCTTATTTGGAAGAATGTCTACTCAAGATTTTTGCCAACTTTGTTGCCAATTTTTAAATTGTTTTTTTTTTGTTATTGCTTTGTAAGTATTCTTTATGTATTCTGAATATTAAACCCTTAGTAGATATATGAGTAGCATATATTTTCTCATATTCTGCAAGTTGTTTATTAATGGCTTTTGATGAACAAAAAATTTAATTTTGATGAAGTTCAATTTCTGTATCTTTTCTTTTAATGCTCATGTTTTTGACAACATATTAAACAATCTAATGCCAAACCCAAGATCAAGAAAACAACATTATATTTTAGGGTTTCAATCTTATATTTGTCATTGATCCATTTGGAATTAATTTTTTTTTATGTAGCTATGAGGAAGAACTCCAACTTCATTCATTTTTTCATGTTAAAATTTAGTTGTTCCAGCACAATTTGTTAAAGAGACTATTTTTTCCTGGCATTGAGTTTATTTGGAATCCTTGTTGAAAATCAATTGTCCGGATATGTATGGGCTATCAATTTTATTCTACTCTTATTTCTGGATTCTCAGTTTTATTTACTTTGGGTAGTACTGGAATCATAACAACATTTTAACTTCCAATCTTTCTATTTATTTAGGTCTTCTTTAACTACTTTCAATAGTATTTTGTAGTTTTTTGTTATACAATTTTCTTACCTCTTTAAATTTATCTCTAGATATTTTGTTATGTTAATAATATAATAAATAAAATTATAGTATTAATTTTTTTGTATGTATATTAACAAAAAATATTGGTCTGTAATTTTCTTATGATGTCTCTGTCTAAGTTTGAAATCAGGGTAATACTTGTCTCATCTAATTACTTAAGAAGTACTTCCTTTTTTTCTATTTTAAATAAGAATTTAGTGTTAATTTCTTTTTTAAATATTTGGTGAAATTCACCAGTGAGGCCATCTGATCCTGGGCTTTTCTTTGTTGGGAGGTTTTTGATTATTAGTCATCTCTTTAGTTGTCAGAGGTAGGTTGAGATTCTCTATTTTTTCTTGAGTCACATTAGGTAATTTATATGTTAGCAGGTATTTGTCTACTTCATTAGTGCCCCTGCCACTGCTGTGCAATGTCCAGTTCCACCAATACCTGGCTGTGGTCTTTGAGCACGACGCCTGGTTCATTTTTGTGGATGCCTTTGCCTTCTCCAATGGCCACCTCGCCAGTCTCTGCATGTGCTTCGGGCCAAAGTAGTGAAGCTGGCTGAGGCAGAGACAGCTGGAACCATCATGGCCTTCTTTATGTCTCTTGGCCTGGCACTGGGGGCTGTCTTCTCTTTCCTGTTCTGGGCAATTATGTGACCACTGATGAACAGAGGACTGTACTGGCTGCCTATTCCTGCCCCTCCCTTCTTCAGGGATGGGCAGGGGTGGGCTGGAGGTTTTCTTTTCCAGCCAACTTCTGCTTTCTCATGGCCTGTGGTAGACTCTGGTGTCCGGGCCCTGAGGAGAGAGCCTCTGGGTAGACAGTGGGGAGACATTGTAGACTTGAGGGTCAGAGTTGAGGGAGAGGACACATTCTCTGCATATGCTAGAAACCCCCACACTTGGATCTTACTCATCCTTGATTGAGCAGGACAGGAGAGGTTCCTAGGCTCAGTGTGTGTATGTGTGTGTGTGTGTGTGTGTGTGTGTGTGTGTGTGTGTGTGTGTTGCCTATACAGAGGTGGCTAGGGGCTAGGACTGTCTCTTCTAAGGTCCAGTCTACCCCTGTCCCTCCCCTGTTCCCCCTGCCTTGTTCCTACCCATCATACACCTGTACTGTTGCCATTTTACTGCCTTTTTATACTCAACAGAAACCAGGTGCCTTTAGAGGCTCTCTGTCTAAATAAACCATTTTTTTTCCAAAAAAAAAAAAATACAGTTGTTTATAGTATTCTCTTACAATTCTTTCCATCATTAGAGACAAGTTTTAATTAATAAAGAAAAAACATGTAGGCTTTTTCCATTTCAACAACTGTCAAGAAAAAATATTTTTAGCTTTTTATTTTTATTATGCCCTCTCTCTCAATCTTAACATTATCCCTTCTTTGAGGTTTTGGTGGGTGACTGTCAAATTTTGGCTGTAGAAGTGTCGACATAATTCTGTCTAGTGTAAGGAAGCTTATTCTAAATTAAAATATTCAATGAATTTTCATATTTTACACTACTACAATTCATATCTATAAGCAGTATGGTAAGCAATGCCCATATATTGGTGGCCAAAGATAAAATATAGAATTAAAAACATTTTTTGCTTTCATCCACATTCAGGTAAAAATGAAAATACAGATGATTTGGAATAAATCCCTTTCATAACTTTATCATTTGATTATATATTACAACCGCACACTTTCTTTATACACACCACACCCACACCCATTCACTCATACTTAACGAAAGAATAATATCATAGCACAATAAAAATTGCCCTGCTTTTGAATGTTTATAACAAGTTCCAAAGCAGGAAATTTTAACCAAAGAGAACATTTGCCCTTGATCATTTGGATGAACAATTCTGTGATAAGGAGTCTAGACATTCAAACAAGTTAATTTTTGCCTGGCTAGAGAAATTATTCAAATGCCGAACTCTGCCACATGTAGAGAATTCTCCCACATCCCTAAACTGTTCAAATCCAAGCTGAGCAGTACGTTTTCTTCCAGGTGAAAAACACTGACTGGATAATGACTCAGATTTTCTTCCAATCTTAAGTTTCTATCATTTAAAATAAGTCTGTGATTTCTAGGGTTATGAGATCAAATTGTGTTTCTTTGTTACTGGAAATCCCCACTTCAAACCCTAAGAACAAGCCATTCAAAAGCTTACACTGAGGCAACACACTTAATAGAAAAGCATGACTTCATTTTGGCATGATTTGTCTTTAAATCAGGTCAGTGATTTAGATGTGAATGAGTGGATTGTTCATGGGCACCGGATCAAATTAGACTTTCATTTATTTTTAGAAATTCATTAGACCAATTATGACAACCACAAAGAGATGTCTTATGACTGAGAAGTGCAAATTATAAGAACAGTAATAGTCATTGTTAAGTGTGAGTTGCAAATTTCTGTGTAGCTTACTCATTAAAACCTGTTTCTTTTTACAAAAATGTCTTTTATATAATGTAGATTGCAGGTAAAAGGAGCTGTACCAAAACATAATTGCTTAGTGTACAACATGCTGGTAAACTTGAATTGTTTGAAAAATTAATTCAGTTCAGAATTTATAAAGAAAACTGAAAATACCATATTTTTCTTTTACCATTATGCTTTCAGTTATGGAAATGCACTAATTAGTTTTCAAATATGTGGAAACAGGAACTAAATTATATACTTGAGACTCTTATGCCCACATTTAAGCAATTTTGATTAAAAATAATTAATACATACCCAGTCTAAGAGAAAGGGTACATATGGGCATTATAGTCTGATTCATTTATGTCTGATTCTATTACTTTTTGACTCTGGGCGACTCCCTTTGATTCTCCAACCTTAATTTATTAACACGTAAAATAGGAATACTAGTCTTTATTTTTTTAACAATAAAACATCAATGAAGTAAAAAACAGTGTGTGTAAAGTCCTGGCATATAATTGCTTCTATATAAACATAGCTAATATAATGTAACTTCACATAATTATGCACATAACAGTACATGAAAAAACATTAAAATTCATTTTACACTTTTCTTTACAAAGTTTAGAAACATCACAAAGCAAAACTACACAATGTACAAAACTACATTTTTATTTGCTGTGGTTAACCATTCCTTAATCATTTTAATTTCTCCCTTTACAATCATTAAAAAATATATAAGGATTTCTAAAAACAAGCAATATTGGCATTGGAAAGAGGTTTTATTGTAGCTTACATTTTGTTGTAACTGAAATTCTCCATTTTGGGAGAAAACATTAATTATTTTTGCCAGATTGAAAAACAACATACTAATATATTCACAGCCCACACTAAAAGATTTGGTGTGGTGTTTAAAGAATTTTTTTTAAGTTTAAATTAAAATTTAAATTCTTCGTGCTCATTATATATGCTACTGGAGCAACTAGAAAAATAAACTTCTGAGTAGCATCTTACTCCCTTAAATGTAAGACTATGGAGACAACTTGAGGGTTGGTTGTTACTATTTAATAAAGAACAGTTTATATAACAATTTATATTTTTTGGTGTTTTCGGTGAAAATGCCTATACAAACAGCTTTGCGGTACAGTTATGTTGTACGTTTAATTTAAGAAGGTTTTATTGATTTATTTTTAATCTGATTATCATGTTTGTAAAGCAAAGGTTTTGTTTTATTTTGAAGAAATGAAAAACAGGAAGCATTTATGGGAATTGTTCATGTCTGAAGCCAATAACTATATAAAGAAAAGTCGTCAAATGAGATTTTCTTGGTTTCTCTAAATACAGTTCTGGGCCTTAGTTCTATTAATTGTGACACCTATTTCAGATATTTAATTTTATTTACACACACGTATAAACATTGATAATATACTATAGGTTTTAGAGTCAGATCAATATGATCTCAAATCAGGAGTTCAAAGGATTCGATTAATATCAGCTTTTATTTTTTAAAACTGAATAAACTTATGGTGTTGTTGAGAATGATGATGATTGATGATCATGACAAAATTGTCCAACAGGTCACACATTTTAAAGAAAAAGGGGGAAGAAACAGAGACTCTCTGTGCTCCTCTTACAGTTGTAGATGACTGCTCAACTTCCTTTTCCTTGGTGTATTGTTTATGAGTGAGTCGATTGTAACTATCACTAAGATGTCTAAGACCTTTACAATGAACAAAGAGGCTGCAGTTTCCACTTGGGTAGCCCTGTGAAAATGAAAAATCATTTTTAAAAAACTGCATGAGTAGCCAAGACAGTAATCAGAAAGTATATGTGCATGCAGATTTCTCAATTGAATTAATTTGTCAAGACTGTCCAAAAACCAAGTTACACTCTAATGAGGTATTTTTGTAGGAACAGAAAGGTATCTCTAAATGATTTAGTGTCTGTGTTGTACATTAGGATCTTGTCTGATTACCTGCAGTAAAATGAGAGAGTAAAAAAGACCAGAAAATCAAAATCACCCTACACCCTGTAAAACGGAAGGTGCAGGAAGGGCAAGCACTGCCATTTTGCAAATCAAAGCATGAGATACCAAAATTTAAAAGAAGATAAACAGAAAACTCTAAGACAGTTAGAAAGTAGGGTACTCTAGAAGGGAGAAGGAGTTTGCCAAGAATCCAAGGCCACAGTTAGAAAGCAAGTCCCTCATGAATGTGAATTGGCAATTAAAATGAAAAAGTTGGGACTAGAACGCTCTATACTTTACTAAAACATGATCTCAGATATAAAGCATAAGATTGAGGTCAAGGGCAAATTTACAAACTCATATATTGCCTTTCATGCATTTGCTGATGAAAGAGAATCTCATACTTTCTGTAGTTTAGACAATGGGTTAGCAAACTTTCTCTGTAAAGGGCCAGAGAGTAAATATTTTAGTCTTTGTGGGGCATACTATCTCTATCACAACAGACAATTTGTAAACTTGTCTGTGTTTCAATAACACATTATTTACAAAAACAGAAAAGTGAGCCAGATTTCGTCAGTGGGCTATAGTTCATAGACCCTGATTTAGATGCTAGAACAGAAACACTACCTGTCGCTGATAATTTAGGACAGAGCTAGTTAGGATAATGTGGTCAGCATAGTTCTTTGCTGGATTTTTGAATCAGAGGAAGTGAGTGCCAGAGTAATGAATTATCATACCCTATTTCTCCTCTGTTCTCAGCTCTTAGTGCTCAACTCCTTGGTTGCTACACTTGGCCACACTTGTCTGTTTTTCTGTTATTCAAACATTATTCAGGGCAAACTATAATCTCAGTCTTTGACCTTGCTGTTATCTTCATTCTAAAATTTTCTTTTCCTAGGTACTTTCCCTTAAGTATTTGTTCAAATATGTCTATATTTATCAGGGGTGTGTCAGGAGACAGATTTCATTCATGTGTTCTAATGAGGAAAATTTAGTCAATATGCTACTTATATAGCTGTGAGGAAGATTAAAGGAATGGCAAAAAATGACACCCGGAATCTAATAAGAGCAAAGAGGAAAGATTGAAGGAAGAATCACAGTGCCATGGGCTACAAGAGCAATAGAAGAGTCACAGTATTTGAGTGAGGATCAAGAGTGGAGCTGACACTGATCTTCACTGAATTGATTTCCCTGATATTGGGAAAAAATCATGTAGATGAATGCGTGGTATTGGGTAGAAAGTATTATCTCGCATCAATGTCCATCAGAAGACACCCACTGAAGAATAGATACCCCTAAACAATTGGATAGATAGGGTGACTTGTTCAGCAAATGTTAGCCGGATCCCTTCTTGGCCTACTTTATGTATAAACAATGGACTCATGATGGAGGTAGCCATGGTGATTACTGGCAAGCCCAATAGCATGAGCTCCCTTTCACAAAAGATAATATTGCTACTGTTTCTATAAAATATCCATCTGCTTATCACCAGCGACCAATGTTGGGGCCTCGATATTGTACTCTCTCTTGAGGATGCTGACCAACCACTTAGTTGCAAATTGATTATTTTAGATTCTTTCTAAAAGATCAGTGGTTGGTCCCGACAGGACCCATGTAAAAGTTTACTTTTCTTGCTCAGAGTATCTGAGACAGTACCACTATCTAAACATTCACAGATATATTAACATGAAATTCTATACTATATCACATCAGGCAAAGGAACCAGTTTTATGGTAAAAGAGGTATAACAATGGACACAAGCTACTGTATATTAAATACCAAATCACCCAAAAAGATGTGGCCTGAGAAATTTTGCAATCACCTTTTAAAAGTGAAGCTATGCACAAACTTCACTATAATACCCATGGGATTGGGGTGTCATCCTTTGTGATTCAGAATGTGTCTTGACTCAAAAGTAATTTAATCAATAAGATAGACTATGAGTCTACAACCAAAGTGTAAAAGTAGGAGTGTCCCTATTTTCATTATTCCCTGTAGCCTAGTGCTTAGTTTTCAAGAGCTGGCCAAGGGCCAGTCATGAAAACAGGAATTTCTTGGAAATGTGAAAGATTTAATCAACCCACATTTATTGAGTTAATGCTCTATTACAGTTATTTAGAAATATGGAGGTAAATACTAGGTGAATAAAAAAAAAAAAAACAACTGGAAAATGTGTTTGTCTCTTTGTAGTAGACCTGAAGAGATGTGTGAATAAAAAAAAAAGGGGGGGGCTATATAATAAAACTGACAAGCTCATAGGGGCCACATGGAAGGCCTGACAGGCTCAGTGACTAAAAGTAACCACACAGGGTGGTCTGATCATGAATTCCTAACTGGGCAAGCCACGATAGCTAGTCACATCCCAGGTTTATAGTTTTCTTAGAAAAGGTCAATCTTTACTTTATGTAAACCCTGTCCACCATTCTTATGCATCTAGGATAACATAGCTTTGAAATGTCAAAGTGATTTTCTTTTCTAGATCTCTCACAGACACCAGAGCACAAGACCGCAGAACCCCTCATTGTTGTCTTGTTGCCCTCATGCCATCTCTATGTGCTGTACATGTTAATTATTAACTAGCCTGCAACCACCAGTGTAAAACAAGTGTGATTCTCTCCAGTCCTAGAGATTTCCCCACTTTGCTTTCTCCTACTCCCTTAATCTACCATCAGTGAATTTCATGTACCTTTCTTACAGTTTCTCTTTTGATTCCCAATACATAAAAGGAACTGCAAAAGTACCATTCTTCGGAGCATTTTCTCAGTCTTTTAATATCCTGCTTCTGGGCATGTCCTCAAAAATTTTGTTCAAACAAACTCTTATAAAACTTTTCTATAGTTTTGGATGTTCATTTATCAACAGCGGTCGAACATAATACTCCTGGTTTGAGTAATAACTCATGAGTGAGAAGGTCAGAAGGCATTATGGTTTAACCAAATATGCATACATTGATATATTTTTCTAACATATACTCTAAATTAAGCTATTATCTCTTATATATTCATGAATGAGGTTGATATCTTTTTAAAATGTCTTATAGTAAGAAATAGTATTTCAAGTCAAATTATTTAATACGTTTTTAAGATATTTTCTAATCTCTTCCTTATTTTACTTCCACTTATGCACAATGTTGGCCAAAAATATAACATTGACTAGGTGTTTCATCATCAAAAATGATTTATTCAGGGAAAAAAAGGGTTGCAACCTACTGTATGCAGGAATGGCAGGCCATGTGCACACTCTGGCCTGTGTGCCATGGTAGTGGAGGTGTCTTTAGAGAAGGAAAAAGGAAGAAAAGGGAAGGGTAAATTAGAACCATAGTTGTTCCTGTAGGGTTCTTGAGATTACTAGAGTACGTGAAATTTCATAAACCCTAGCTTCTTCCACAGATCCTCCCAACTGATTATGTTTGCTTAAAGTTCCAGTTACTCTTTATCAATAATATACTGTACTTTGGGGACCAAAATCATATATTAGTGTTTCAGCATGTGTCTAAACTTTTCTGAATATATTTAAACAAATAATTAATTTATACTATTAACCTATTGATTTCCTATGCCTTTTAAATAAAACTACTTAGATATTTAACATTATCAAAACGTGAAAGAGAAAAATTATAGGCCCAAAATGATGTTGCTTATGCTAAAGCCCATGATACCAAAGTTAGGTTTAATACTTAACTTAATTGCTGTTTCAATCTCCCCTAGAAACAATTAACCAACCAGTCTGAAATTTTCTGGTCAACAGCAATGAAATAATCTGTCACTTGGGCTCTCTAATCCCACCCCCATAGAAAGAAGAAGCAAGTCTGAATAATACAAACCTTGCTGCTCTGCCCCAAAAAAGATGTTCTGGTCTAAAATAAGCATATCTATATCTATATCTATATCTATATCTATATCTATCTATATCTATATCTATATCTATATCTACATCTATATATCTATATCTATATCTATATATGGTTATATATATTTATATATGTTTATACATATATTTATTTCTATTTCTATTTCTATTTCTATTTCTATTTCTATTTCTATTTCTATTTTTCTTTTGTTAATAGCTCTTTATCCCACCCTTTTTCCTATAAAAACTTTCCATTTCATGGACCCCCTTGGAGAGCCCTTCTAAGTGCTAGATGGGAAGCTGCCTGAGATTTGTAAATTTCTTAATATAGCTAGTTACATCAAATTTACTCAGTTGAATTTTGTTCTAACTACTTGTCAGAGTTTCAGACATTTGCACCTGAAGAGATACTGCTCACGTATAAAGATAAAAGCACTGGAAATGTAGCTGTGCAAATCACACTCTCAAGAGAAGAGTCTTTTCTGTTTTGGGTTTACTAGCATATCCATTTCCTTTGCCAGCAAATCTTCTTTAGCATTAGGTAATCGAATTTCCATTTGCCACAAAGGAAAGAAACGCTTTTGATCTCTTAACAGTACAAAGATTCTGATCTGTAATGGAATAAAACTCAATTAGATTCCAACAAAGGGTGTTATAAAAGTTTGTCTATAAATATTTTAAATGAGAAAAAGAAATAAAAAATGCTATTGTGTCTTGATAACATAATTTTAGATTGTTTTTATAATTACTAATACTTCTTTCATGGTATCTTATATAATTTATTTGACCTTTCAGATGAAAAAGACCATTAAAAATATGAGTCCTCATAATTTTAATATTTGTGTCTGTATCTGAAGAAATAAGGTTGAAACTTCTACAGTCATGTATTTTATTCTTGTGTTACGTATTATGATATATGTCAAAATAGATTTCTAGACCCAGTGTTTCTAGGGAAAATAATTTTGTCCTAATTCAAAGGCCAGAAGTATTAATAATAATAATAAAAAACGCTCTTATCTAACTGCTGGAAAAATCCTAAAGTCATACATACTGAAAGGAACAAGTAGGCTTTTTAGTGGAACAAAATTTCTAATATGCTGCATAGTTTTGTGTTTTCATTAGTTCTTTTAGTTTTTATTACTTTTAAAATTAATTTTCTCTTTCTCCTAGGTATTCACCTGGTATCCAGCCTAGTGAGTGAAATAAGAATAAATACAAGCCTGAGGCAAAAAATGAAATCTGGGAAACTACATAACCACTGGCATGTCTTCATTTCTTATGAAGGCTAATCGCTTGAAATGATTAAGTAAACCATCTTGAAGCAGGAAAAAAAAATATTTCGGAATGTAAAATGTTGCTACAGAAACAGAAAATGTAATCTCAGTTTAGTTTTATTATATATCTCAGTTCCAAAAGGTTTTCTTCTTTGAAAAAAAAGTAAGCATTGTAGATATGTTATAGAAATTAAATGTCCAATACTGGTTACTTTGCAATGTCAAGGTTAATAAAAATAAATTCCTTTTGTGTATGTTTTAATAACTAAGTGATATTTCCATTTTCATTTGGTGAGGGAGATGAAAGAAGCATAAAATGCAAATTCAGCAAAATAGAGCTAAATCAAACTTGCATAAAATGACAAAAGCTATTGACTGATATTTGTGAAATGGTTTAATTTAAAATGTTACACTGCTCTTTTTTCACTGTTCTATAAAAGAGATGAGTAATTATTTCTTTTTTTTTCTAATAAAAAAGTTCATTTTTACAGTCAGAACATTAGATGATTTTCTCCTTGGGTCCCATAATTTTACTTACTTCAATTTTAATCCTACAGAGAGACCAAAATATGACCTTTTAAAGCAAACTAAGATTAATTAAATCAAATGTTGAATCTAAAAGACGTTTTTGTGTGTTAGAAAGCAATATGAATTTGAAAAAGCAAAGTGTGCTAATGTGTTGAAAATTGTTGTATCCAATCACCCCAAAGTATTCATTTACTTCTCACTGTATTGTCTGCGAATGTATTTTTTTTACTCCATTTATTCTTCTGATGTTTCTTTACTTGTTTAGTTCATTTTTAAATAGTATATTTATATATATAGAAAGCAGGATCTTTCTAAGAATTGTCCTCTAACATAGTCTATTTCTGTATCTATGTTAGTCAGTAGTTTGGGACTGACTGAGAGATACTGTATTTTTTAAAGTCGACATCTACAACTGGCAAAAATCACATAAATATCAGTATTTTTATTGCCGAATGGTTTGATACGTCTTTTCTCCTTCCTTCTTTCCTTCCTTCCTTCCTTCCTTTCTTCCTTCCTTCCTTCCTTCCTTCCTTCCTTCTTTCCTTCCTTTCTTTCATTTGAAGACTGTCTCAAAAGTAAAATGTATGCAAGCAAACAAATATTTTGTGACATCCTTAAGTCTGCTTTGGAGTCATAAAAAAAAACTGATAGAGATTAATATCATTATAAATCATTATAAATAGAAAATCATCCATGTCACTATACATTCATGGCACCTCCATATAATAATTTAAATAATACGTTTTTAGAAGTTAGTCTAATAAGAATATTTCTCCTTTTTATAGGAAGAATACTTAACAAATCCATATTTTTAGCAAACTTAATTTGGTTTTAGTTTTTATTACTATCAATAAGATCACAAATGCATACAGCGCATTTACATGAAACAATTAAAGAGTGGTATATACACTTCCTTTAGAGTATGAAGAATAACTTCTCTCCCCCTTAAAGAATATTGTAATATTCAGCTTTAATAGCCTTTCCCTGGAGTAATGAAAAATCTTTTTATTTCTCACTATAAAAAAAACAAATGTGTCTATGTCCAGATTTCTTTAATAACAGGGACCTGTTTTCATTGTCTTTATATGAACCAGTGTTGAAGGTTCACAAAGTTTAGTAATAGAATGCTATATTCTCTCTCAGGAACTGAAACCATGAAAAGGTAGAATTAAACTGTGCTTAAAAAAACTAAAGGAAAATATGAGAACAACATCTCACCAGATAGAGATTAATGCACAGAAAGAAATTATGAAAAAGAAATAAAAGTTATGTAATTAAAAACTACAATAACAATAAAAAGCTTATTAGAAGAGCCAAATTAAAGATAGACCAATGAAATGATTCAATCTATAAAACAGAAGAAAACTAAATGAAAAAAAAAGAACAGTCTCAAAGACCTGTAGGACACATTCAAGTATATCAACATATGCATAATGTGAGTCCCAAAAGGAGAGAGGAGAGAAAGGAAGATAAAGGGTCATAACAAATATTTGAAGAAGTAATGGTTGAAAAGGCAAAATTTGATGAAAATATTATCTATACATAAAAGAAGCTCAATGAACACCAAGTATGATAAATCTTACGAGACTAACAGCTAGATAAATGAAAATTAAACTGTCAGAAGCCAAAGACAAAGACTCTTGAAAGCAATGACAGAAAAATGACTCATTACATATAAGAAAGACTAAATGAGATTTCTCACTGGTTTCTCGTTAGAGATTTTGAAAGCCAGAAGACTCTGTCACAACTTATTCAAAGTTCTCAAAGAATGTGACAAAAAAAAATGAATTATGAAAACAACAGACTATATTTCAAAAAATAAAGACAAAATTAAAATATTCTTAAACAAAAATAGACAAAATATGTCACTGGCAAACCTATCCTACAAGAAATACTAAAGGGAATAGTTCAGCCTGAAATAAAATTATACAAGATGGTAACTGGGAATCATATGAAGAAATAAAGAACAATAGTAGAAGTAATGATATAGAAGAATATAAATGAATTACAAATGTATTTTCTATTTGTAACTTTTCTCCTATATGGTTCAATAAACAACTATATAAAGCAATGATTATAAATATGTTTTGATGGACAGTCAATGAATAAAAATATAATTTATATGGCAATGCAACATAGGAGAAGGAAGAGGGAATAGTGCTATCTCAGAGCAAAAGTTTTATGTACTATTAAAATTCAGTTGGTAATATTCTAACTAAATCGTTATAAATTAAGATACTAATTGTAACCTGCGGACAAACACTAAGAAAATAACTCATAAAAATATGGAAAAAAAAGTGACAAGAGAATTAAATGGCACACTAAAATACATGTAATTAACACATGAAAAAACAGACATAGATAAATTTAAGAAATAATAAATTTATGACATATAAAAAACAACTAGCAAAATGGCAGACATTAATCTTACATTATCAGTAATTACAATTAATATAAATGGGATTTAAAAAACTCCAATTAAAAGTAGAGATGTGTAGAATGCATTTAAGAAAACATGATTTAACTATATGATTATACAACAGATAAACTTTAGAGTCAAAAAATATCTAGTTTAAATGTAAATGTATGAAGAAAATATACCATTTAAACAATAATCGAAAGACAGCTAAAGTAGCTATACTAATAACAGACAAAATAGACTTCAAGACATAAATTGTTAATAGAGACAAATCTGGATATCTTACAATAATAAAAGGATTAATCCATCAAGAAAATTTAATGAACATATATACACTTGCTAAGACAGTCTCAAACTATATAAAGCAAAAATGTCAAACTTTAAGGAAGAAATAGATAATTTAACAATAGTTAAATACTTAGATATTTCACTTTAAATAATAGAGAGACTTAGATGGAAGACCAACAAGCAAATAGATTTGAATGACTTTATAAACCCACTAGAACTATCAGATATATGTAGTAAACTATCCCCAAAACCTTGTAAAGTACATATTTTTCTCAAGTGCACCTGAAATAGTCACAAAGAACCATATATTAAGTCATCACTCAGTAAATAGAAAAAGATTGAAATCATACAAAGTGTGTTCTTCAACCACAATGAAAGAAAATAAGAACTCAAAAACAAAAGAATAGTTGGAAATTTTAAATATGTGTAAATTAAATAACACACTACTAAATAGCAATAGGCCGAACAATAAATTGCAAGAGAAATTAGAAAATACTTTAATTAAATGGAAATAAAAGTACAACATACCAAAATTTGTTGGAGGTAGTAAAATAGGGCTCAGAGAAACATTTATATTTGCAAATACCTATTAAAAAAAGTCCTCAAATCAATAACTGATTTTCAACCTTGAAGTCTAAACCTAAAGCCAAGAGAAAGAAGGAAATAGTAAAGATTAGAGTAGAAATGAATAAAATAGAGAATAGCAAAAGATAAAATCCACAAAACTAAAAGATGATTCTTTGAGAAGATGAAGAAAATTGACCATGCTTTAGCTAAAATGGCCAAGATAAAAAGAGAAAAGACCCAAATTACTAAAATTGGATAAAGGAGGGACATCACTATTAAAATCAGAGAAATAAAAACTATAAGAGAATACTATGAATATGAATATTTTTATGACAACTTATATAAAGTGGAAATTTATCCAGGAAATTTCATATTTCTAAAAAAAGAATGCAGGTAGGAATGTAAAATGATGAAACTGCTTTGGAAAACAGTTGAAAATTCCAAATAAAATTAAACGTAAAGTTACTATATAACCTAGCAAATACACTCAGAAAGAAAATTTGCATTCATTCCATTTGTTCACACAAATACTTATACAGTAATGTTCACAATAGCATTATTCACAACTGTCAAAATGTGAAAATAGTTCAATGATCATCAATGTATAAATAAAAGGTGGTATATCCATACAATGGAACATTATTCCATCATAAAAAGGAATAAGTATGAATACATGCTATGACATGAATGAGCCATAAAAATATTTTGCCATGTGAAAGAAGCCAGGCACAAAAGCCATGTACTGCATCATCCTATTTTATGAACTGTCCAGAAGAGGCAAATCTGCAGAAAATAGATTAGTGGCTTCTGGGGGTTAAGGAAAGAATGAATAGAAAGTGACCATTAGTGAGTATTTGGTTTCTTTTGGGAGTTTTAAAAATGT
>CM053507.1:8783412-8856648 GCA_028627145.1 Eidolon dupreanum
CCAGTCAAGTTCTGTGATATCTTAACTAAAACAAGGTGAGATCTAAGTCTTTTCACAAGCATAATCAATTTATGCTCAGAATGATCATTTTTCCAAATGTTATTGTCACTATTTTAGGAGCTGTATCTCAAAATATATATATATATATATATATATATATATATATATATATATATATATGTATGTATATATTTTAGTACATGGTAAAAATAGGGTACATCATAGAGTAACTTAGTATTGTCTACCATAAAACAGAAAAATTCAAAATTGAAACAGAATCTAGGCTCATGTTTCTTTTTCATTTCACATATCTTGGTCTTCAAGCAGAAAGAAACTCACAAACGTGAAGAGGACTAAAAACAAAAGAGAAAAAGCATTAACCTGCAGGTGATAATGCAGAGATCCTGTAGTCCCAGGAAACTAAATCTGGAAAGGTGACAATTAATGGGAGGCGTTTGCTCAGTGTTTAGGTAGAAGGAAAGTTAGTGAGATAGTATTCCTTGGCAAAATCCTGAATAAAAGTTGATCCAAACTGCTACACTACAACAGCCCTCCCCAGAGTACCCCTTAGGTAATACCTGACTCAATTCTAGGAGGAACATTGAGAAATAGATCTATATGAGATATATGTATGCATTCTATTCCCAAATAAGAAAAGGAAGAAAGAAAAATAATCAAAATGAAGTTCATAAACCTACATCACAAGTAGAATTGTCAAAGTAACCAGAGAAAAAAATTGAAGTCGATAAAACAAGTTGACTGATTTCAGAATAAAATTTGAAGTTAAATAAAAAAAATAAGGAATTACAGTGTGGATGGAAAAAAGCCATGTACAAAACCTGACAAACTCAAGGTACGCCAGCATGGTGGACCTCACAAACTCAGAGACTGAAAGTCTCTACTTAAGATAGGCTGAACATGGAAATTCCTAACTAAAAGCAGGTCACCCTGGGTAGTCACATCCTGAGCCTGTAGCATTCTTGACAAATGTCAATTGTTATCTTAAGTGATACCATCTATTGTCTTTTTGCATCTGAAATAATCTTGGAAAAGTAAGAGTGATTCCTTTTTTCTAGACCTCTCAGGGAATAGCCCAATGCATAGGAGCACAAGACCATAGAACCCCTCACGGTTATCTTGTCCCTTTTATACCATCTCTACATACTATACTGCAAAAGTTCATTATTAACTCTCCTGTATCCACCAATGTAAAAGAAGTGTGTGTCTCTTCATTTTACTTTTTACCCAATCCCAGAGATTTCCCCACTTTGCATTCTCCTGCCTAATCTACCACCAATGGATTTCAGGTAACCCTCCTTATGTCTCCTCTTTTGATTCTAATGTATAAAATAAGCTGCAAAACTGACATTCTCAGAACATTTTCTTAATCTGTTGAGATTTTGCTTCCCAGCAACTGTAAACAGTCTAGCTCAAATAAACTTATTAAAATTCTCTTCAGGTTTGAATGTTTCTTATGTTGACTATAGTCAGTGAAGCCAAAACACATGAAACTATATTCAGGAAAATATTAAATAGTTAGAAGAAAGTGCACAAAATGAAATGGAAATGACAAAGGCAAAGTTCAAGTTTATAATACAGTATTATTAACTATAGTCACCATTCTGTGCGTTAGATCTCCAGAATTTATTAATCCTGTATAACTGAAATTCTGTACCCGTTGAACATATTCCTATTTCCCTCACTCTCTAGCCTCTGGCAACCACCAGTCTATTCTCTCCTTTAATGAGTCTGACTTTTTTAGATCTGACATGTGAGATAATACAGTAGTTGCCTTTCTGATTCTGGCTTATTTACTTAGCATAATGTCCTCCAGCTTCATCCATATGGTCAAAAAAGTCAAGATGTCCTTTTTCTTTTTTTTAAGGCTGAATAATATTCCACTGAATGTGAATACTACCTTATCTTTATCCATTCATCTGCTATGGACATTTAAGTTGTTTCCATATCTTGACTTTTGTAAATAATACCGAAATAAACATGGTAGTGTATATAGCTCTTTAAGATACTGATTTAATTTTCTTTGGATATATACCCAGAAATGGAATTGCTAGATTATATAGTAGCTCTATTTTTAAATTTTTGGAGACCTTCTGTATCCTTTTCCATAATGGTTGTTCCAATTTAGGATTATCCTAATAGTGTACAAGGGTTTCTCTTTTCTTCACATCATTGCCACCACTTGTTATCTTTTGTCTTTTTGTTTACGCTTGAAATTTACTAAGAGAGTAGATATTAAGTATTTTCCCCACATACACACAAAGTAACTGTGTGAGGTAAAGTTTATGTTAATTTGCTTGTGATAATCATCTCACAATGTATTATATATCAAAACATTACACTGTACTTTAAATGCATACTATTTTTATTTGTCAGTTGTGTCTCAATAATACTAGGGAAAAAATATCCAGTGATAATAGGCTGTTCTGCTGTTACATGACTTTTACAAATTTTACATTTATCCCAGAAGAACTATTAGCAGAGTTGTAGCACAGCAAACAGTCAAATAAACAAGACCAAGAGAAGGGAGAAGAGACCAAAAACTCTATGTCCACATTATTATTTAGACAAGACGATGTCTCAACTTGGAAGTGCTTTTCTTTAAATCCAAGCAAGAGAAGGGAGAGAGAATGTGTCAGGTTGATCACAATTTGTAATGCACAACATAATGTTTCATAAAAATTGATATCCATGAAAAATGACAAAAGCATAGCAATTCTTAATAAGATACTAGTAAATATTGAGTCATGAGAATGGAGACTCAACATCTGCTAGATTGGTGTTTTAAAAAAATAATAAGCACTTGTAATGAAAACATTTCTTATTGAAATTTTTAAAAAATAAAAGGACACTTGAGTCTATAGATAAAAATGGCACACCAATTTTAAGATAAAAATATAAGTAAGAATCAACACCAAGACTGACCTCAATGCAATTCTTAGATTTGAAGAACAAAGAAATAACACAATTGGCATCAAGGTAGAAAAAGTAAGTCTCTGAGACTTCCACCAATGCCCATGAAGTACTATTGCTACCAGAATAAGCCCCTCTTTGTAAACATGTAGAAATTCAGAAAAAGCCTATATATCCACAGTTTTCAGACATTCAATGACTGGCAGCACAAGACTATCAGAGATGGGAAACAATAAGGGATGTACTCAGGTGCCACCTTCCTCTCGGAAAACAGTTTCTAGCCTGCTGCACAGCCAGGGAATCCAAAAGAGAACAGCATGATTTGCAGGATGTCAGAGTCAGATATCAAAGTGTAAGGAGGCCAAGGCAGCCAGAGTTTGCTGGACAGACTAACAGATAAAAGGGTTTCACAAAGAGAGAACTGAGGAGATTTACAGAGTGAGCCCCTGGAGTCTTTGAGTGAGTACTGATCTGTGCCTGCGTGAAGTAAAACTAGTGAGAGAGGAAAAACCACCACCACAAGCAACAGGCCAAAAGAATTCCTGGAGCTCGTATAGGCCTAAAAAGCGTTCACATTTGCTCCAGCCAGAGTGAAAGATATGTAACAGACTGAATATCATCAGGAAGAGTTCTCAGATGAATTGCACCTTCGTAGTGGGCCACATTAGCTCTGAGTCAAGACTGCTCTGAACCCATCACAAGCAGGCTGACACGCAAGCCACAAAATCATTGTACTCGCCCCAAGTACCTAAATTGCATGTTAGAACAAAACCCATCTCTCTCTTTGTAGAAGTAGAATGAAATCTTTCACTCAACAGCATAAATTGAAAAAGTCCAGTATGCATTTAAAAAATTACCAGAAAGGCAAAGAAGCTGGGAAATTTGATCCATAATAAGAAAAAAGTCAATAGATAGAAACAGACAAAGGAAAGACAGAGATCATGAAATTAAAAAAAAGGAATAGAAGTTAGATCTTGTATCAGCTATAATATATATACTATAAAAAGCTCAAATGTATAAAGAAAAACAAATCGGACGAGGAGTGGAGTGAAATATAGAAAAAAGACTCAACTTGCATATGTAGAGAATAAATGAAATGAAAATACACTGAGTAATATTGGAGTTGTTAGATACTGCAGAAAAGAATAACAGTGAACTTGAATAGGTAGCAATAATAACCACCAAAATGTAGCACAGAGAAAAAAAGGACAAAAAAAGTACAAAAAACAGTGACCTTAGAATAATATCGAGTAGTATAAGAATATTTGTAATTGGAACTGAAGAAATTGGGGAAGGCAAAAATATTTGCAAAAGTAGTGGCTGAGATATTTGTCAAACTTGATAAAACTGTAAACCAACAGATAAAAGAAGCACAGTAGCCTCCAAGCAGAATTAATATAATGATCAAATTGAAGAAATGTAAAGAAAAAACATAAAAATAGCCAAAAAAGAGCAACATTATCAACATAGAAACCAATATAATACATACTTCTCAATAAAAACATTTATATCATTAGACAATTGGGCAACATTTTGGCACACAAAACAAAAACAAGTCAATCTAGAAATCTATTCTAATAAAATGTTTTAAAAATAAAATGAAAAAAATGAAGTTAAAACTATTTTCAACATAGAAAAAGTGGCAGATTTCACAAAGAGCACAGATGCATTAGAAGAAAGGACAGACAGGAAATGACAGTAAATGAAAGTGTAGATATTCACAAAGAAATGAAGAATACTAAAAATGATAAATATAAAAAAAAATTCTTGTTTTAAATAATTTAAAGGTAATTGCTTATTTAAAATTAAAAAAATAATAATGTATTCTAAGGTATATAATATATAGGTGAGAAAATATGTGACCACAATAGGACAGAGAATTATACATAGAACTATAGAGAAAAAAGTAGAAATATAGAGTTGTAATGTTTTTAAGCTATACATGAAGTGACATAAAAATTATTTGAAGATTATGCTAAATAAAAAAGTACAGATATAGCACCAAAGACATAATTCATAAAAAATTAATAAACTGAATTTTATTAACTTAAAAACATATGCTGTGAAAGACAATATCAAGAGAATTAGAAGACAATCCACATATTGGGAAAAAACATTTGCAAAAGGCATTTCTCTAATAAAAGTCTATTATCTGAAATATACGAAGAACTCTTAAAACTCAACAATAAGAAAACAATCTGATTTAAAAATGTACCAAAGACCTTAACAGATATCTCACCAAAGAAGATGCTACACGGATAGTAAATAAGCATATGAAAAGATGCTTCAAGGGAATACAAATTAAAACAACAAGATGCCACAACAAACTTATTAGAATGGTCAAAATTTGGAATATTGACAACATTAAATGCTGGTGAGGATGTGGAAAAACAGGAACTCTCGTTCATTCCTGGTGGGAACGTAAAATGTTACAACCACTTTGGAAGAGAGTTTGGATGTTTATTACATAACTAAATATATCTTTACACAATCCAGCAAATATGTTGTTTGGTATTTACCCAAATGAGCTGAAAACTTATGTCTATGAAAAAGCCTGCACACAGATGTTTATGACAGCTTTATTATAATTGCAAAGACTTGGAAGCAACCAAGATGTCCTTCAGTAGGCAAATAGATAAATAAACTGTGGTACATCCAGGTGATGGGATATTATTCAGAACTAAAAAGAAATGAACTATCAAGTCATGAAAATACATGAGAGCACATTAAATGCTTATTAAGTGAGAAAGATATTCTAAAAGCACTACATAATCTGTGATTCCAACTATATGAATTTCTGGAAAAAGCAAAACTATGGAGACAATAAAAAGATCATTCTACTTCCTGGGGTTGGGGGAATGGGAGAAGAAGACAACTGGGCAGAGAACAAAGGAATTTTGTGCAGTGAAAATGTCCTGTATGAAATTATAATGATGGATCTATGTCATTTTACATTTGTCTAAACTCATAGACTGTCCAACACCAATGGGGAACCCCAAGGTAAATTATGAAATTTGGATGACAGTGTAGATACATTCTTGGGAGGAAAGAGTGTACCAGTCTGATTATGGGTGTTGATAATGGGAGAGGCTATCTATCTGTAAGGTCAGGGAGTATAAGAAAAATCTCTGTACCTCTCTCTTAATTATGTTGTAAGCCTACATATTGTATATGTAGGCAAAAGTGATGGAAACATAATCAAAAAAGATAAAAGGTACATATCCCTTTAATATAAGTAAAGGGTCCAATTTATTGCACACACACAGAGATAGTAAACAGAAGCTCCAGCAACCTTCCTGCATTGGAAGAGTGAGTCCTCATTAAGGTAGGCACTCTTATGAGAATGAGGTTTCCCTTACTCTCATCGCAAAGATCCCATTTTCATTGTGTTAGTTTTGGGTTTCTTCAAAAGCAGGCTCAGGGACAAAGACTTGGGGGCAGGTAGTTTATTCAGAAACTGACCTCACTAAACTTTAGTGAAAGTGGAGAAAGTGAGACAGGAAATGGAGAAAAGTCAATGGATTACTGCTGTGTGCTCAGTTTTGCTATGGACATCTACATCATGTTTCGAAGGTATTTCATGGGGAGAGAGGAAGAATGGAGCACTTTTCCAACTACTCTCCTCTTCCATTGCTTGAGGGTTGCCTTAACTCTCTCTTACCCTAATGCCCTCTTTGCTCCTGTCTGAGACCGAGCTGCACCAATTACCTGAAAAGAAGCTCACAAAGCTTGAATCAGATACACATAGGCATGAGATTGGAAAGCTGTCAGTGAACCGGAAACAGGTGACTTGCACAAGATGTCAACAACTTCTGTTACTGCCCGTTTTAGTTTTCTTTTTAAAATATGTATACTCTGTGCTGGGGGTCTCCAAGTCCATGCTCAGCTTTGATGATTCACTAGAGTGACTCACATAATATAAAAAAGCTGTTTTTTTCACAGTTATAGTTTATAACAATGAAAGGATACAGTTTAAAAGCAGCAAAATCAAAAGGTCACGTCAAATGGAGTTCAGGAAAAACCAGATGTGAGCTTCCAGGTGGCCTCTTGCAGCGGAGTCTTAAGATCGCACTTAATTCTCTTAGCAATGATGTGTGACAACATGTGTGAACTGTTGCCAACCAGGAAGATCACCTAGACCTTAGTGTCTGGGCTTTTACTGGGGATCCAACACATATACTTAGGGTGCCTCTGTGACTGACCTTAGGTACTCAGTTTCTAACCTCCCCACTCCCCGAGAGAAGTTAAATTGATACAGCATGGAACAAAACCCCAGCCACACAGAAGCTGATATTCACAGTAAATCACATTGTCAGCATAAACCATCTGGTGTGGTCTACTCTTTCAGGTATTCAAAGACATATCAGACAGATATTCCTGAGTCTCTGAGGTTATCCGGTCATGAGCTGGTCAAGGTTCAGTCCAGAGACCTTCAGAAGGCAACACAAGTATGTTGCATGAGCCCTTTACTACACACCTTCCCAGGCACTTCTGATTTTTTCAAACCTTTGACATGTGTCAATCAAAATCAAGTGACCAGTAACAATGTGTTCCTAAGTACTTCTTCAAATTTGAATCAAAGAGCAGTTTTTCTGGTCTTTCTTACCTTTGTATCTTGCATCTGAAAGTGCAGTCTGTGGAACAGCAACAATGACTTCATGGTGGAGCTTGTTAGATATGCAGAATATCAGGCAAATTTCCTGTACTTAAGCAGAACCTGCATTTTAATATGATCCCAGATTATTAGTATGGACATTAAAATTTGAAAATCACAGACCTAATAGGTCCATTTGTTAAGCCACTGTGAGTTATATTGTGGAATATAATATAGCAATGTGATCTTGAGCAAGTTGCCTAATTTCTCTGAGCATGTTATTACATCTAAAGAGGTCTAGTTTATACATACTCACTCACACAGACATGTGTATTATATGTATGTATATCTTGCAGTGATATATCAAAGATCAATTTAAAGGGTCTAGCTCAATAATTGGCTCCCTAATGGTATGAATGACAATGATGGTCCCCACAAATATAGAGAACTGAAGGACATAGAGACATAAATAGAAAGTACTGCTATGTAAAGAAGTTGGTGGAGAACAAAGATAGAAAAATGTAAAAAATGTCAAGGAATAGATTTTTAGGAAGGAAGAGTAGTTGTATCTCATAAAACAGTTCAAGAAAAATAAATTTAAAAAAAAGGCCAATGAGTTTAACAAGTAGGACACTGGAGATAGTTTTAAGGCTTATTTTAATGTACTGTTTAATATAGTAGAGCCCATAGAAAAATGCTTGCCACAACCCCTCCCCACCCCAGCAGGAGGCATGACATAAACCACATGCTTCTGACTTCTAGAAGGATCTGGGCCACTTTTCTAGTTCTACTGAAGGAGAACCCTGGATGTGTTAACTGAATAATTATTTATTGGCTGATCCTGACAATGTTTCCTTTGGATATGTGTTAAGTGAGTATTGCTTACTGAGTAGAACTGCAAGAATTCTCCCTGACTTCTGGGACTTCCAAGTCTACCTTTTTTAAATAAAAATGATAATATCATGCTGAAAATAAGCTTGGAATACATGTAAAATAAAATACTCATGCACATATACCTAAAATGCTTTTTATCAATGTACTAATAAAGAACAATTAAATAGATTTAAATCTTTTGAACATTTGTGTATATTACAAGTTGATTTTAAGAACTGTCCTTTTCATTTTAATATTGTTTATGATGTCTATATACTTTTTCAAAGTATAATTTTAAATTATTAAAAACAATTTACACTGAAATGTCAAATGAACATGTATCAAAAATGTATTCAACTGATCAATAATAGAAAGTATATTTAGACAGGTGGATAAAGAATATTTTGAGGAAGTGGGTATTTATAGGGATTTTGGGAGAAGAATCTTAGAATAAAAGACTGGTCATTTGGCAATGAGCTGATTAATGTCCTAAAGAGCAATAATACATAGTCTTTAGAAATGTATACTCTTCTGGGCAGAATTGTTCAAGTTCATATGCAATTTCAGTGTCTGGTCTTTGATCAAATAGTAAATTGCAAAGTCAAACACAGATATTGTTCTCTAGAAAATTAAATAATTATTTTAAACAAAGCCCCAGTATGACCTTGAAAGGCCATGTTACCCAATCTTATTTTTAAGTGTTAAATAATTTTGATTGTGTAATTTGTTTTGTTCTTATAGTTCTAGTTATACATTTTGTAGTAGTTAAGTAGATACTTCCAAATGGACTCAGGTGTTTATATTTCATTATTAATTTAGTCCTTTCTTTTTATTCCATAGCAGTGAGTTTAAAAACTGCTTACTACTAATAAGAAACTCACAGAATTATAGGCATTTTCTAATTTCAGGAAAGATAAGCTTGATTAACTTGCTGGAGAAATAAAATTAACCTTGGATACTAAGGTTTATAAATATTATCAAATTGCCCCATCTTCCAGCTTCCGAAGAAGACATAAAATTGCCTAAAATAGTACTAAATAAAAGTTGTTTTTTAACTTCAGTACATAATATGAAAAGATTTACCATTTCCTTAGTATTCTTCCCAATAGTGAAAATATTTAACATACATAAATATTATATTTCTTAATTAATTTAAAAGCAATTGTCAGAATCTTTGGAGATAAGACTCAGCATAAGTTTATACATTAACATAAAGATGAAAAAATACTCAAGAGTTCTGTAAAAAAGGGAATTTTCTTGATATGAAAGGTAAAATGAGATTAAGCAGGTATATAGAAATTAAAAAGTGAAAATGAAATGTTGAATGTTTAGTCATTTAACATTTAATTTTTTCTTTGCTACCATGACTAAGGAAAAAAAATCTCAAGAAATATCCCACATAAAATTATCATTTAATAATAGATACTGCTGGAAGAGGGGATTTTCCTTCCAAAACTGCAGGCAAAGAATTACCAAAAAGCTAGGCTACTTAATTTCAAGCCTTAATTTTTGTCATTATTACCTAGTTTTTTTCTCATGTTTCTTCTTTCTTTTTTCCCTTATGCCTTGAAAGACAAGGCAACTTCTCAGATATTTGTTTTTAAAAATGTTTAAACAAAGTGACGTTTACTCCCCAGAAAAGTTGAGTTAAAATTTGAGGTTTAGTTAACATGAAGAAGTAAGTTAAATTATTAATAAAGAAAAAACAGTGTGTCTGCTTATTATAACACATATCCTGAATTGGGCAGAGGTAAGTCCCATAAAAGCCAAGATTCTGCCTGCATTGGCTTAAAAGTTTATTGTAAAACATTTCTGAGCCAAGGACATTTAGAGGAGCAATGCCAAGTTAGTATGAAGGTGCCAATGTAGAATGATCTTTAAAAGATGGAGACTCCATCACCGAAGTAACCGAAAGTACAATTCATGTCACGTCATTTTAACTGGAGACATCTGTTACCAAGATACAGAAGCATATCTGTCTATTAATTTCTAAGTACAACTATTCAGGTTGTGCTCACCCACTTAGTTTTAATAAAGGCTCTATAAAAACCTCATTTCAAACGCTGTGTTTTTATAAAGCCAAGTTTCAATCTCTGCTATTCTTGGTCATTATTTTAATTTTAAAGTATAGGTAGAAAAGGACAATGGGACACAAAATGAAAAGCTTAACCCCTGTTGGAAGGCTGTCATTTCTCAAGACATGTTTTCTCTTGCCTTAGTGAAACCTGGAAGCTTCCATGTTACCTAAGGGCCCTATGCATTCCTCACTAGTCTATTGTGTCCATTGTGAATCTCCTTTAAACTAGACTTGAAATATGGCCAATGAAAAAAACCTCAGGCTTTATTTTTTATAAGAGTAAAAATGATGATGAATAGATTATTGACAAAGTTTCCAAAAATCAAATTCTTGCTAAATAAGGTAAAAAATTGATAACAGAAGACCCAGAGACACATTAGCAGTAATAAATAAAGTGTTTGGACAGGTAAATTTTAGAGATGTATCAGTGAGTAGAATCACATGATTCAAGATACAAATAATAGTTCACTCAATTTTCTTCCTTCAATAGTTGATTCATCAACATTTCCTTTAGCTCACTAAATGACATGTATCTCCTTAAAACAATGGTTCTTCTTAACATGTAGTTTGTGTTCTAATGTGTTTTATAACTTACAGACCAAGCAATTAGTCTCATTATCCATCATGAGACAAAATAGCCCATCCCACAAAAGAGCACAAAAGACAGCAATCAGGAACTTCTTCCCTTCTCAGGTAAGAAGGTTCAGAAATAACCTAATTTCAGTCATTGCTTTTGGCAAGTTCTTCACTGCAGGCATTAACATTGGAGGGGCAGCTTATAATGTACTACTTTGTTCTAATATCAATACAAAGTTTACACATCACGACTGTATAGATTGTTTTCATATAGGATTAGTTTATTTGAAATAAATCAACCTTACTCAGTGGAGCCCTGTTGGCCTTCCACAGGTTCACTGTCAAATAGACAATTATCTATTTAATTTGTTGCAAGACTTAAATCAGAAAACATCTTATGTTTTCCTTTGTTTCTAGAGCAGACTTTTCTAAACCTAGTATTTCAGATGAATAAAATTATTTTAAAGTATTAAGACATTAAATTATTATAATTTGCTCATTAAATTTGTTTGAATTTTACATATTTCTGTCAATTAATATAAAATTTTTCAGTTAAATATAAAAAAATAGTATAAGAAACTGGCAAAACCCAGGTTCAGTTTCTCAAACAAGTGTTTTACTACATAATGATTAAAAGATCTTGAGTAAAAATTTGCTATTATTTTTTTCTGGCTTCAAACTATGATGTTAAGTCCAATTGTTTGAGAAGTTAATATTTAATGTTAGATGGTTGAAAACTCTGTTGTATATTTAGGTATTAACAGTTAAATACAGGTTTGTTCATTAAATTTAGTTAGTTGGGCTAAAAAGTGACCTCAGATTTAGAAAAAAAAAAAAAGTATACACTTCCAACTACTCATGCAAACCACTGCTGTGAGGCCAAGGGTAACTCAACAGAACAAGACATGATTTTTATATTTCACTAAAATTTACCAGTCTGTAGGCCAAGAGTAAGCTTATATAGTAAAGTAAAAATATTTTAGTTTTAACTTTTAAATATTATTTAAAACCTAACCAGCAAATAAATTTGAAATAATTTTATTTATTCTTTTAATAACAAGTTTTAGTCTAATTTTCCCACATAGTCTTGGAAATTAGATTTTAAACACTGAGACTATGTATTCACCAATACGAAGTAGTCACCAATCTCCATTTTCAAGCAGAAGCCAATCTGCTTTGTCAGAAAAAGGCATAAATTAATTAATAAAGTACTTTTAGTATGTTTCAAAAAACACCTAGTGAATCATGTAGAAAATGCCAATATCAACTTTAAACTATAAAAATAATTTTAACTTCAGGCCCACTTTTATTATTATTAGGTGAATTATTTTATTGTGACTGTATTTAAAAGAGTAAACTGGCTTGTGTTTTCAATTTATGACCATTTCTCTCTCTTATGCTATAATTGCCAAAACCACTGATGTCAGAAACAACAGCTTAACTGTTCTCTAGCCTCCCTTTGGGACTTGGGACACAGAAATAAATTACTAGTTGCTACCCAGTATGTAGAGTTGGAATCAGAAGTTACTTTATTCTGTCTTCAAGAAAGGCACCCCAGCACTAAGGTGACAGGAAGTGCTCCAAGTTAATCCTGGATTCTGATTTAACCTCTAGCATAAATACACAGGTGTTGCCATTGTAAATAACCTCTTATTAGAAAAAAACATGAAAAAATAGTTATTTTAAATAATGTATTTGGGGTGAAAAGGACAGGAGAAAGTAAAAAACACCATAAAACCTTATGTCATTGTGGCATTAAAAGGATAGAAAAGACCTACTTTAGGACTGGCATGACACTGTTTGGGCTCTAGCCTCTATCTACTTGCTCAGTGATTGGACACCATTGAAAAAATGAGGAGATGAATCCTACTTTTAAAATAGTTTGAAGAAATGTCAACTCTATATGAAATCGCATAAATAAAGGTAGTAAAAAACCAAATTACTGACATTAGAGATAAATTTTTGTTTTATTTAACCGATAGAGAAGAGAACTTAGCAGTTACGTAAAGTGACAGGTGGAGAGACGGATAAATTATGTATCTAGGAAAATGTCTGTGACTCCTAGTTAAACTGAAGGAAGAATACTGTTGAGAAAAATGGATTTGGAGGTCTGGTTTTGGGCCAAGCTATGCTAACGTAAGATTTTGGTAAACTTTATACTCTATCTTCTTTCAAATGAAGTTCTTGGTTCAGATCATCAATGACTTTAAGATCAACTTATTAAAACAAAGAAGATTTAATGTTAGTTTTTGGTTTTCAACCTCCTCTTTCTGAATCTTCCTTTTTGATCTAATCTTAGAATTCTTTAGTATCTTTTTACTTTTTCACATCTGGAGAAGGTGGATCTAGGTAAAATTTATATTTTATTTGTAACTTATTTACATTTGGGTGTGGTATTCACTCTTTAAGAACATAAATAGAATAATAGATATTTTACATTTGTAAAGAAACTTCAAATTAAATTAGAAACATTTTCAAGAAATAAAGTTCACTGAAATAAAGGATTGCTAATATGACGAACTTTAGAATAAACTTTATTTAATTTTATTTGAGGGTGACATATAGTTCTTCGATTTTAGAAGTCTCTCCTCCCCACTCCCTAGGCAGGTCAGTACTTTCCCAGGGAGACTGGAGCAAATTAATAGCGGATGAATTCAAATTTCTATTTTGAGTTTCTTTAATACTTGAAATTTCCTTAACACATGTTCACATTACAAGGCCCACTCCTTGTATTTTAAAACAACTATTGAAATTTTAGGGACACATTTTTGTGTGCCCCCAAATTTTAATGTATGTTTAATAATATATATTTTTAACATTATACTTGCTTCTTTTCCCCTTATCTCATACTTTCTAACGCACTTCTAGAACACTAGATTAGATATGCTTAATTATTAAGTTCGAGAAAATTATTTGTTGTTGGCATGTTACTCCTTTATTAAAATGAGTTTTTACTTTACTATATAATATAGATCACATATGATAAAGATAAAACATGAAATATATAATGATAAAATACTTAGTTTAATTTTTAAAAACAAGAATTTAAAAAGAGCTTTATTTATTTTATAAAACAATGAATGCTTTGTATAACAAGTGCTATGACTCTAGACAGCCACATAAATGCAACTATGAAACTATTGTAGTAACAAACCTCTCCTAGTACCTCGGGCCATGCCCCCTTTACCTACCAGTTTCAGTGATGCTGTGTTGTCTATTTGCATGCAATTTTCCAAATTTCTGCCACCAACCAGTGCCATGATGACTTTCTAGACTTTTCTGCCTCAAAGCTTTTTTGAAAGCTCAGAAAGCTGCTTAGTCTGCATGTAGACATAGCCAGGAAATGCTAGAAAGCTAGAGCCTCCGGGAACACAACTCAACTAATGTGAGGCCAAAAAACAGGAAATAAAAGCCTATCCTTTCCATTATTCAGAACAATGCTGAGATGTATTCTATAGAGTTCCTCAACTGGTCAATAACAGGATTCACCCCATTTGCCAACAGTGGTAGCAAACTTAATAATTTATGCACCTTTGGTTTTTCTCTCTTTGCAATCACTCTTTCTTACACCTTATTTCTAACTCTATACCTATGCCATATTCCTTCTGTAGGTTCTAAGGAAGCCAAGTAAGACAATTATATAGGTTTATACCATCCTATAATGTTTTTCCTAGAGAAATGGAACTACTGGTAACATTTTGCTCAACAAGTCAAAGCTCATTATTATCAAAGCATTAATTCTTTTGTACCTTTAATAGGTATCTATTGTGATGAATTCTGTCATTAGTCTAACTTCATAAACAAGGCTTTACCCCCATAAAGTTTTCTTCATGTCTAATAATGTCTTCAGAGTAGAAATCATGTTTCATTCATACCCATTAGCATAAGTCTTAGTACATTATAGTCATCAATGGAATGTTTTATAAACGAGAGAATTAATTGGTTATGTTTTATTTTGTGTTTATAAGATTAGTCACTTGGTAGATAATGGTAATATGTAAAATTACATTTGGTAAATTTACTTATGGACAAACATTAATAATAGTCATCTGTTCTCTGAAATATTGCACATAATCAGACTTACATTTTTTTCTGTAAAAAGTATTTGAAACAACTGGAGTTATTGCCAAATTAAGTACTTAAGCACATCTGAGTCCAAATATCAAAGTGAAATTATATTCCCAATAATACATGTTCCACTATTATTAATATGAACTTCTTTCACCTTGGATTAACAAATGTACTTTAAAATACTTCTCATAGGCAGAAGACATTCCATGTTCTTATGTTTAAATCACCTCTACATTCATACAAAACAATAAAATTTTAACATAAAAATTCAATAAGTGCTGAAAAAGAAATGTGTAATACACATGCTTATAGGTAAATATATTTTTAGAATTTCACCAAAGTTAATAAATAATCAAGCCAATCACTCATGGATAAAATGAGCATGCAATAGTGTTTTTCTCCATAAAATAATATACAATAATCTAAACAGAATAGCTGTGAATGTTAAAAATATGTTTATTTCATGTATAATATATGAAATTAGATTAGTTGTGCTATGAAAAAATATTATGCCACTTTTTTCATTTAGCAGAAGTGTTTTTAAATGCAAAAGATATTGTGGAGATTCTTTTAGGTGCAAATGTAGACTTTGAATGAGATTGGATTTATAAGGCAAATTTATATAGATTACAAATATCTGCAAAAAATTATATATGCCCTATGTTACATAATGTCAAGATATGAAATAATGAGATTGCTTGTGAAAATATGAAACTTGCAGTCTCATTTAATTTCTATGGCCAAGTGTATAACATATTACAAAACACATCATAAGTTGCTTAATAAATCTTTGCTACTTTTATTATCTGTGATTCATGAGTAGGATATCTTATATATTTATTCTTTTGCTGATTTCTAACCATTCTTCAGAACATTATTTAGTTGTTAGTTTTATTTTTTCTTAATAGATTTTAGAAAATATACTGGATCTTATAAATTTAATTTTATAAAAATATTTTCTTAGTCAAAAAATTAATTCTTTTTGTCAACATTCTAATATTGTCTACATGAGTAGATGATGTAGGTCATCCAAGTTGAACTGAACGTTTTAGTCTTAGCTTCCAGCAGTCAAACTTTAGGGCCAATGCAGCTGTTCATTTTATCAGAGCTGCATTCAATTTCAGTTTATTTACTTAAGGGTGTTCCAAGAGTCACCTTCCAAGTTATTTTTTTTTTTTTCATTTTATGATGAGGTTGTCTCCTTCGTATTAAATGCTATAACATACCTATTAAACTCTACTAAGATTTAATCATAAGAAGTTATACATTTATTGTAGATAAAAGTGACAATGGAGTAGTCAGTACCTTTGGAAAATGCATCTGAGAACTTATAGAAAATGATAAAAGAATGATGGTCATATAGGCATAACAAACTAGAGAATATAATCTTTTAGACAGGATAGTCAGTTCTTCATTGATGACTATTTTCTATAAACATAATCAAATAGGATAATAAGTCTAAGAAATATTTAATAAATGACCAATTAATTTACTAAGCTATTAGATAAATTTAAATTGAAACCACAGTGAGATATCACCTTATATTTGTCAGGTGGAACTCTGCGTGTCCATACCTCTCTACCTTTGCCGTTTGTGACAACATGGATGGACCCAGAGGGTATTATGCCAAGTGAAATAGGTCAGACAGAGAAAGATAAGTGCCATAGAGCAGATCAAAAAGTCTAAAATTCTATGTGAGGAAATTAACTATATATGAGTGTAGAAATACAGTGTTCAAAAAGAGTTTGAAATTTTTTTTGAAATTTGATGTATTTTTACTCACATTTTATCAGTCTTAAATTTGATGTATGAAGAAATCCATTATAAGAGCAACTATATAAAACATACACTTTATCATGCTTAACATACCTAGATCAGTTTACAAACATATAAAATATCTTGAAAGACAATGGAAAAATTTATAAAGTTAAAATTTTCTTCTCTTTATAAATTTCATCACTGAGACCTTTTTTTCCTTACTATATTTTCTTGATCTGCTCTAGTCTCGAAAATCTTAAAATTTGTGTGGGAAGCAAGCAGATGATATGTCTCATGATAACAACATGCAATATTTTTGACTATCATCTGCATTAAATTGGTACAGGGCACCCTCAAAAATTCAAGTCTTTTCCCATGATAAAATAAGTCACCTAGATCTTTGAATGATCTTTAGAATTATTATCGTCTATTAGAAAATGTCTTGACTTTCTTTGAGCTTCTTAAAAATCTCATCAAAACTCTCATGGAACAATACTAGTTGTTCAATAAGTCAGGTCAGTCTTATTTCTTCTTCACATTTTTTCTTATTCTGACCTTCTAAAGATTCTCACAATCTAGCTTTATCTGAAAAAGTTATAAGCATCCTTCCTAGTCAAGAATGTCTTCTTTTCCTTAACAATATAGTGAGTTGCCCAAACCTTCTCTTTGGGTCGTTTGGATTGTTTCTCTTGATTATTTTTCTTTATCCAATAGTTAAAGACTAATTTGCATCTTCAATTAGTTCTTGCTTTCTCTTAGTTCGGATTCTTATCTCTCACAGAAACACGCTCAGTATTTTTCTAATCAGTGCTTTCTGTATGTAAGTTCTCTACATTCAATGCCATCTTTGTCACTGGGATAATCTTCTTAATACATAGACATGTCTACAGAATTAAGTTATGCTTCCACAGTATAAAAGGTAAGGCCTTTCACAATCTTACTTCACACCAGTGCTGAATCCTAATTTCTCACGACTCTGCATTTGCTTTCTGCTGTCTACAATCACAAAACTACAGAGCCATGGGGTTATTAAAAAGCATCCTGTGACTTGGCATATCCATATCTCTATGCCTTTGCATATGTTCTTTCCTGTGTCTAAATTGAATATTCTCTTTTAAACCTTCCACACATGGCCTACACCCATATAACTCTTTAAAAACCCAATGCAAAGCTTCTTGTTTCTCAAAGCCTCTTAATGCCTAAGCATAATGGGCTTATTTTCTCTCTATTTCAAAATTTTAAGTACACCACTGTAAAGTGCTCAACATATTAGATTATAACCTTCTGATTAAAAATTTACTTCCCTGATAAATTTCAAGTACCAATAGAGCAGAGATCCTAATAGCTTCTCCCCATTTCCTCAGTGCAAAGTAATTTTTACATTGGGTGCCTTTGACAAAAGTTAACAATTTAAGTTATGGGATTCTAGAGAAGAAACATCATAGTTTATATTTCTTTATACAAACTTCATTGGACACTTATAAAAAATAAATATTTTACAACCATGCGGTATTCTAGAGACAAAAAATGAAAATAACATTGTAATTGTCATAGAGCAGTTCATGGAATAGCAGAGAAACTGCTAAATATACAAATAATGAGATGAATGAAATACAACATGTGCTATAATGTATAAAGAGGTGTGGATGCATAAAATGAATTTTAGTTATTTGTTAGTTGATTTCCTAACAGATCAAAATATATTTAAAAAATAGATATGATAGTATTTAAAGTATTTGTTCTATACTATTATACACTTCTGTTCCATTGAATGGTGGTACTTAAGTGCTATTATTTTAATTTTTAATATTCCAGATATTAAACTTGACATGATCCTGAAAAGCATACACATACTCCTCTTCAGTTCTCTATTAAGCAGCCATGATTTTCAGTTTGAAAAGACCAATTTATTGTTTTCATGTACATTTCATATACATTCACATGCTTTTCACACACATTCAGAAATCTTTAATAAAATCAGACACATTGGAGCAAAAATGCATACATAAATTTCTCTAATGCATTTGAATAAAAAATAATAAAAGGTTTGACATAAATAGCATTTTCAATATCATTCTGAAAAATTTTAGTTATGAGGTGGATTCTATTCCTACAACTTCAAGGTGACCTAATTCCATATGATAGAAGAGAAGAAAATCTCACATTCAAGAAAGTGAGACGTTTGTTTATTACAAAAATGGTTTAGGTGATATTACCTAAACATTACTTTTGGCCCATTCGAGAGTTTTATTTTATGTTTTATCACTACATAATGACTTAGAACCTATAGCACTTCAATTAATGACATAAATTTTTGAAAATTGGTATACTCAATGCTATTCTAAGAATGTTATATATGTAATTTCAGTTTCTGTTAATATATGATATAGTTTAATGTGTAACTAAATATTGTATTTCATTTAAATCTGTGCTAGAAATCAATATACTCACGTACTTTTTTCAATGTAAGAAAGAATAAGGAAAAATTAGAAAAAAGAAACCAAATTGCTGGTTAATTGAATAAATTTTCAATTTCAATTTATTATGCTAAGACAGTATTTTAGAAGTAAAAAATTTATAGTCATATTTATACTTGAGGAAAACCAGGCTCTTCTTACTATTTATTATGCACATATAAGACATATACTATGTTTTATGTCAATATTTCTTCACCATCACCATTATTAGAATTATCGACAATAATCTTTAAGTTTCTGCTATGAATAATTATACCAGCAAGGATGATTTGAATCATGATGCAAAATAAATAAATTCAAATTCTGAAGTGGCTTAAAACACTAACAATCATTTCCTGTATAAGCTAATGTCAGCTGTGTGTTGCAGGAAGTGTGGCATTACTAATTTCAGTCTCTTTGTGTTTCAGATATTGCTCAGTGCCAATTGCTGGTAGCCATGCCATAGTGAAACAGAGTTCTGAGTCTCCTACCAACCAAATAACATGCATCACTTGTGCTCAGAGTTTATTGGCAAAACCTAGTCACATGTCTTCACTCAGTCACAGCAAAGCCATGTGCCAAGAAGGCAAGAAGATAGATGTATTTGGGGGTAGATTTTAAATGACTAATAGTGCTAAGGGAATAAAAGGTCTATAGGCAGAGTTATAGAGCATTCCCATTGCTCTCAAGCTATTTATAACTTTATCTGTAATATAATCATGAGAGGAATTGGCCAGAGTTTTTTGAATTAAATAAAATGGTAAGATTTCCTATAACAGATCTTCTTATTTCATCAGCAAACAAAGATAAGAGAACATTTCATAAAATTTTGAATGCATAAGGGAAATAATTATTAAATTTTTTCTTTAAATGCTTTAGGTTCAGTACTTGCCAGCACACATTATTTTCAGAAGCATCTCATGTCTTAATTGTTTCTATGCCTCAGATTATTGAAGATGGAGATTCAAGCTGTCTGCCCACATGATCAATTCAACACCACTGATCAGATTGACCTGACTGTCTCTTATAAATAAATTCAATGAGTCTCAGAGCCCAAGGCTCCTTAAGCCTTCTATAAGGTGTGTATGCCATATAATTAGAGTTTCAGCTTTATACCCTACAGTGATATCTTTAATTACTCAAAATAGAGAGGTAGATTGAAAACCTTTTTATAAACTATTCCTTCTATATAACTTGGTCTACATAGTTTCTATAAAAATCGATCCTATGTTGATTTGCAAATAGGAGTCTGTTTTTACTTTTTATTTTTGTAAATTTGCTATGCTTTGTCTAACTTGGATGCCATCTGACATAAAGCCACTTCTGGTCACTTTCAGCCACTTAAAGCTTTAAGTCTGGTTTATAATAAAATCTAGGGCACAACTTACATAATATTAGAAGGTCTGCAGGGGTTTATGTTAAATAGTCATAACTTTCACAGACTTATAAATGATTAATTGCAATGACAACCAAAAGTATTAGGTGGACTGGTTTGGGCTTCTTAAAAAATATGAGCAGAAGCAGAATTAACGTCAAATATATTATCAAGTTTTAAATGTCAACGTTTTACCTGTGGAGGCACCTAAGTCTTCTCTTGGTTGTTCCTTTGGCTTAGTGTACTTGTGGCTAACAGCCCTACCATGTGAAAACATATCAACTTTACTGAAGTCAAATGCTTTTCTTTACAGACTAAAAATAAAAGTCATTATTAAATGATATCCACATGGATTAAAAAAATTTTTTGACTAGAAATAGTATTCCTTGGAGATTTTGTTAATATAGTAAAAGGACAGGGTGGGACCAGTTTTACTGCTCTCATCTGTTCAGTGCAAGCTGGAAGATGAAATAAAATGATCCCACATCATATTCAGAACAGAGCATTTCTTAAGCATTAGATTTGCTTTAAAATCTTTTCCGTTGTGCTATAATTTTCCATTATTTAAAAAAATAATACTTGAGTGATAGAATCCTTCTAAACTCACGGATAATTATTGACTTAATTTTTCCAATATATTCAATTAAAGCTATTATTGTCACATATAAAATGTCTTAACTTATTGCAAAGGAGAAATATCACTGTAAAAGTCACTTTATAAATATCACAATTATTATCCAATAATTCAAAACCATTTATTAGTCAAGAATCAAGCTAATTAAGTAGGCATTTGTGGCAGATATAATCCTAACATGACCCTTAATGACTCACACATTTGTTTAATCCCCTCTCATTGAATGTAGATAAGACCTTTAATAACAATTAAAACATGACAAAGTACAGGATATAATTCTTGGGATTATGTTACATTATATGGCAAAGGTGAAGAGATTTTGCACATGCAATTAAAGCCACTAATCAGTTGACCGTATGTTTATCAAAAGGATAATTGTTATGACTGTGCCAGACATAATCAGTTGAGTCTGTTACAAGGGGACACAGTTATTGGAAAAAAAAGAAGTCAGAGAAGCAGTCATTGAAGTTGAGGGCACACAATAGAGAATAACAGAAGACCTCTAGGAGCTTAAGACTTTCAGTCTTCTAATCATAAGAAATAAATTTTGACAATAACCCCATAGGCTCTAAAGAGTACATGGAGCCTCAACTAAGACTCCCAACCCCAGCTAACACCTTGACTGCAGCTTATGAGACCCTGAGCAGAGAACTCCAGTAGCCATGCTTGGATTCCTGACCCATGGAAAGTGTGAGATAGTAAATGGGAATTGTTTTAAGCTGCTAAGTTTGTGGTCATTTGTCATACAGTGTAGAAGACTAATAAGTACAGTCTACATAAAAGTCTACTCTAGGGACCCACAACCTTGACAATGAGATATGTTATATACAAAAATTACAATACAAAGTCAAATTATGTAAGGCTTTAAGGGAGACATTAAAACAGATCATGGGAATTCAGAAAAGAAATGAAAAGTTTTTTCTGAAAAGATCAGGGACACTTCCTAAAGAAGGCAGTTCTGTGTTCATTTAAAAGTAAAGAAGTTCTTCTAGGTGAACATAGACAGGGTGTCAGAGTTGATGACTTGTATGAATAAGGGCATATTGGGAGCTGTGTGCAGACTGTGAGCTGTTTACATGGGTTAAATTTAGAGTATGCTAAGTGGAATAGTGATGATCCAGGTTGAAAGGTTAGTTTAGAGATTTTTAGATACTGTATATGGTGTGGATTATTACTGAAGGTGTTTCTGAAGGGGAGGTAATAGAGATAGTTTTTCACTTACTACTTTTGTGACCTTGCATACATTACTTCTTCAAGCCTCACTATTCTCTTCTATGAAATAAATTTAAAAAAAAAAGAGACAGAAAAGAAAAGAAAGAAAAGAAAGACTTCCCTGTAGTATGGCTCATACAATGACAGAGGTGTTTACTAGTTGCTCAATATAGAGAGGAACTAGAAGTCATTATCTACAGCATCTCTCACCATAGCATGGAGGATAAAATGGAAGGAAGAAGATAATAAAGGCAAGTTAGAAGGTAGTGCAATAATGTTGGACTAACCTCTACCAGCAACAATAGGAATAATATGTGAGATAGATTTGAGAAGGTGGGAAGATACAAAGAACCAAACATACTTTCTTGCTAATATAAAACATTTCTAAAAAAAAAAGAAATCATCACAAGATAGTAAATGTTCAAAAAAAGCTTTTTAAAATAAAAACATCCTTGTTTTTATCCTGGGTGCAATCTGTTGTTTCCTGTTATCATTATATCCAATAGTTTTATTTTAGAGTTGCCCCAGGCAGAGTTGAATTTGTTTGCTAATGAAAGTGATGAAAACTTTGAGACATGGAATGACGTGGTCCCATCTGTTCTTACAAAACATAAACATGTGACAGGGGGCAACCAGATAGGAGCCAAGTAAGGCAAGATAAAGCACTTCCATCAAATCCGGGAAAGAGACCATGAGGTTTCTATGAGAGCTATGATAGTGAGAATAGAAAGGATATAATAATTATAGGTATAATCCAAAGGGAAATTTATGGAATTTGGTGAATGATTGAATATGAGATATAAATAGGAAAAAAAAAAAAAGGTGATTTCAGTGGTATGCTGGGGACAGTTTGCATTTACTCCTAAGAGCAGATTTTGCACATCTGTTCCCAACTTTCTATTCAGTGATATCAAATTGATACTTGAGTCAACCATGGTGTGAACAATCACATTCAAAATTAGTTTTTTTTCCATGGGAAACATATTGTGAAACATGTACCAGCATGCCACTGGATGATTCTTAGTTTTCAAAACTAAGCAACCTCTTAGGTAGATCATAGTTTTAGGAATTGAGAAATGTAAATCAAGAAAACAATTTGAATTGAAATAGAAGAGGTAAATGAAAGACAAGAAGCATGGATTTTCTGGTTGAGATAAAGGAAAATGATGTTTGCTTGAAGGCTTCTTGGATTTGAGTTTCTAGAGGTTAGCACTGTGTTTGGTGCTAGTTCTAGATACCAGTAATTTTTGTTGAAGGAATAACTTGTGTGCCTTCCAATGAGGAAATCAAGTAGAATACTGGAAATGTAAAATTGAAAGTTAGAACTACATATGCAACTAAATACACTGATGCAAATATAGAATCATTTATATGGTATGGTATTTGAAGCAGTAGCAAGAAAGATCATTAGGAAAACATATTTGGAGTTCTACATAGGAAAATGAAAGGTAGACTTTTGAGCACTTTGAAAAGGACATAAAACGGCATTGCCAAAAATTTAGGGGGAGGAGGTGGGAGCTGGGATGAAATGCTGTAGATCAGACAAGGATGAAATCTGAGAATCTGCCAGCAGATCTGGTGAGTAGTGATCTGTGGGGTGCAATATTGTTCATAGGGTTGAAGCAGAATCTATATTTACAGTTTCTCTGAATGTATCCATCATAAGAATCACCTGGAGAGTTTGTTAACACAGATTTTGAGGCTTCTCTTTCAGTGATCCTAATCCAATAGTGCATTCATGCAGCAAGTCTGCCGCCCATTGTTTCAGAAACATTGTGGAGAGATTAAGAAATAACAGGAATGGAATATGGAACTCTAAGGGTGAAAGGGTAGGTTTCTCTTGTATTTTGGCAGTAACTGGAGAAGAGAGAAATATTAGAATTTTGATTAGAAATGTGCTCATGAAATTTATTTTCAGGTTGAGAATGAATTGATGATGTTGATTAAAAGAGTGTGCAAATTAAAGAGAAAAAGTACTAATGTGCAAGGAAAAGGAAAAATAAGTGAAATAGAGCCATGGAGGAAGGAGAAGCAGTTACTCACTTTCAGAGTTGGGGAGGGAGGAAAAAGGTGTTGACATTTAAAACAAGAAACTTTTGTTAAAGAAAACACTTAAATGTCAAGTACATTGTACCATATTCAGTTGATAAAAGTAACACTTGTCATTGAATATTTCTATCTTTAACACCAAATAAAATATATTTAAAAGGAAAATGAGAAGTTTTCCTTTGAAAACTTAAATTGATTGGTTTTTCCCCCAGGGTTAAAAGCTCTTCATCCTCAAAAGGCTTCTTAAAACAAATGGCTATGGCTAAAAGCAAAACTCTACACTTGTCCTACAGATGTCTGTATAATTAAGAAATCTCTGTCTAAGTAGATTAACTGCTGCCATTCTGGAGATTTCAGAGATATTTTGTTTAAGGAATTGGTTAGAAAGGTGTTAGAAAGCCCGAACGGGCAAAGGATAGAAAGAGTTCTACTTAGAGATTAGAAAGTCTCTTCCCTTCCTGGACAGAGGCCGTGACCCTTCCTGGCCACTGAGCCAAAGGTACTGCTACAAAGCTGCTGGTGGCAGCCAGCCCTGTTACCATTGCTGGAACTTCTGATGATTCTGGCACCCACGGTTCCAACTACTGCACCTGCTTGAGCTGGAAGCATCGTAATATCTCCCTTCCTCCCACTTCTAATTTATCGCAAGTGTCTCTTACAGGCCAAATCCAGCTAACTTCCATTTTGCAAGGGAGCCTTAGAAATACAGTTTTCAAGTGTCTAACGCCTTGTGATCATGAGAAGAGTACAAAAAGCTTAGGACTGAACTCAATACTGACAGACAATATCTGGAACTCTTGTCTACACTGTCCCAAAGGGGAAAAATAGGATGTTTGAGAACATAAAAGGATAATTTGAATAAGAAATGCTATGTAGTTACAGTGTTATAAGAGATTGGCTGCATGTCACTTGAGTTGTAAAATTCAGATGTGTCTTTCTACCTTTTCTCGTTATATTTTTTAGTGGCCAATTATAGAGCTTTTCTCATAAGCGCACGCGCGCGCACACACACACACACACACACACACATACACACACACCCTATCATCTATCATTCATCCATCTACCTAACATTTATCTCTTTATCTATTCTCTGTCTATCGTCTATCTATGTCTTTATATTTTTGAGGAGACAATTCATTTTTTTGAAGAACTTTCTAAGAAATAGTTTATTCATATGAGTCATAGCATAGATTTGATTTCTCACTGTTTTTCAGGAACTATGCATGGATAGTTTGCTATGCTCATTCTACTAGGTTTTATGGGGAGTAAAATCATCAATAATGTCAGCTAATATTTATTGAAAACTGATTTTGTGCTTGGAACTTTTCTAAGCAGTATGTAGTATCTCATGACATCCTTATAGCTACACAATTAGGTGTTTTTATCATACCCAAGCCCCAGATAATAAAGAAAACAAACAACAATGAAAAAGGAATCACAGATTGTTTATGCAGCTTGTCCAACATCGCATTTCATAAGCAGTGCAGTAGTCAGGACAATAAGGATTTTAAAGTATACAAGGAAAATTCGATATGTGTAAAAACACCTTAAAATAAAATAAAAGCTTTTATGTACCGTCAAAATTAAACAGAATGGTTTGCAAATGTACTTAAAAACAAATTTTTCCATGTCAGTATGAATTTCAGTTGTGTAGTCTATATTCAAATAAATTTATGAAATGTTATTATTAAAATCACCTAAAAGGGGTGTGTGCGTATGTGTGTGTGTTTGTGGCAAAATTTTCAGGACCATTTTTCTGAAGTGTTTACTTCAGACATGATTTGAAATTTACAGCATACCTTTAGTAAAACAGTGACATCTTATCTAATGCTGAGGCCATTAAAAAATTTCTAAATTAGAAAAAAAAAATTATATAATTAAGGTGTGTTGAAGTCTTGATGTTATTTATATCCTAGCAAGAAAAACTCAAGAGAACTCTGAAGTGGCGTTTATATATATATTCACATGTGTAGTTTATACATATACCACATGGAGTTTATACATATATGGTGTGTATATATATGCCATATGGTATAGAAAACAGCACAGAAGAGCAAACGATACCACAGCAACTTTTGGGGGATCATACTTTTCTTTGTAAGTTTCTCCGTGCTGACCTTAGGATATTACCCAGGCTCCGATCACTGTCTTAGACAGCAGCTAATTGTTCGTTTTAATTCTTTCTGACATTCTGTGCAAATGTCAGATCAAGATGTCTCAAATTAACCAAATAATGTTCAAGAGTCATATTTTTATTAAATTAATATGTTCAGATTATCAGACCCATTCTAACTGCTAAAGTGCATGGGATTTTTTCCCCTCATTTTAAAATTGTCACCATCTACATAGCTTATGTAGGTGAATTTCACGGTTTCTTTTTTTCTTGTGAAGTAGACAAAGAACAAAAAACAAAAACAAAAGACAAAAAAAAAGAAAAACAGAAGTAATTATTTTAAAAAATGAGTCCTAAAACATAAAAAAAATATGGTTAAGAATTAGAATGGATAGTAAAGTTTCAAGAAATTATGGAGAAAAAATTTAAAGTGGAAGAGAAACAGGTAAATCTAGGCATTTGGGGAGAAAAGGTTGAGTGGGTGGAGGCAGATGTGTGTGCACGTGGGTGTGCAACTAAAAGTATTGCAATAAAATATTCAAGTGCATATATTTGTAAAAAGATTAAAATAGTGAGTAAGCTTGAAAATGAGAGAGGAAGAGAAAATGAAAAATTGTCTCTGAAATTTTGATAAAATATAACTGACGTTTTGGTTTTTCTATTATCTTGACTTTGGGTTATATCTTATGTGTAATACCTAAGAATGAATCATTAAATTGGGGGATTTTTAACCTTCAAAGAAAGGGCTTCTTCCCTTCAAGAAAAATAAAATTGGATCTGAAGAGTTTTTGACCCTTATAAGGGCCAAGGAGAATCAGTATTAATACTATTTTATATATTTCTCTGGGGAACCTTCACATCTGTTTTTCTATTTTATCCTCACAATAACTCTGTAAAGTGGGAAAGACAAATAACACACTCTTCATTTTATGGATGGGAAATTGGGGTCCATTTAAGGTCAGATGAATTGGGTAAAATTAAACGATCCAGATTAGAACCTAAAGTCACCTACTGCTGCATCTAGAACTCTTTCTAACACATGCTAATGCCTCCCATTTTGTGATATAAGTGTAAGTCAAGTTTTCTTCCTTTGGACAAGTTCTTTTTATTCACTTTATTTTCCTGAATTAGGAATTTTGAGAGGGCTAACACCTTAGTATATGTACAATGGATTTTTCCTATTAGGTAACGCTGCCCTTTGCTTCACCCACCACACAGCTGGGCTAAGTAATTCGAAAGGAATGTTGTCATGCCAAAGACTCAAGGAAAAGTAGGTTGAGTAAAAATCAATTTATTAAAACAAATCTAGGATTTTAAAGAGTCTCTTGGTTAAACATTAAGGTGTTCTTACCATTGAAATACATAACAATTTTATGAGTTTGGACATATAGCAAAAAAGTAAAAAATGATTACACTTTCTGAAAATGTGATTATTTACAAAGCCTTAGAATGTGCACTTTTAAAAAGCGTAGAAACCAAACTCATAAAAACATAAACAGCAGTGCTTTGACACAGAAGTACTAGACTGTAGAAGAGTTATTCTGACTATTAAATAATAATGCTCTATTTTTCCTTTGAATAATGAATAATGAACTTAGCTGATTTGTTTGGAAAGTTCTATCAGACAACTCTCAGATAAATTTGTTCCAGGTGTTTATTTAAAAAAAAAAAAAAAAAAGGATATTCAGTAAGCAAAGATTAAGTAAGGTCCACTTTTGTTTTCCTCTGGCCTAGAACTTGGTTTGTTTGTTTCACATGAGATGAAACTCATGTGATTTTTTTCTCCCTGCAATCTAATCTGTCAGCATACAGAGAATTCATAGTAATTGGTACTAAAAGATCTGCTACTCTTAACAGTCTGTTCTTTATAAATAGAATCCACTTGAAATGACACTGGGTTTATATTTCACTCATGGCAGATAAACTGACAACTGAATTAGAATACTAGAGAAAAGGTGAGAATAAGACTTCTGCCCTAATAAGAGCTGGGGAAATAATGTGGGTACCTTTATTTGTACACAGATAGGCAGTAATGTATAACAATTTCTAAAAATATAATGTAACTCTAGGACCATATTGTCTAATAGGTTGTATTTTAAGTTTCAGTATTTGGAGAACTAGGTCGGTGTAAGGTAGTAGCCAGGATGCCCCCAAAAAGGGGCTGAGAGATTGTCATAAGAGAATGTAGATGAAACAAGAACTCAAGAGACTGGGAAAACTTGTGTTGGTCCCTGTGTTTATTTTGCTTTGCTTGATAATTATTGTTACTTTCATTAGGTAAAAGGAAGATAAAATGAACTGAGGCACCACAATTTGATCATCTGTTGCTTACAATAGGTAGTCACTAAATGGTGGATTTATAGTTCTCTATTACCAAGCAGGTTTGGAAGCACAACAGATGTCCCTTGGGGATAATACACTACACAAAAGAGTATAGTGTAAAATACACAAAAGAGTATAGCCTGTGCAATAGATGCAAAACAAAGAAAAGAATCCTCACCTATTGTTATATTCAAAAGTTGTAACTGGGTGGGTTTCTAAGAAATCTCCATATTCCAATTGCTCTGCTTCTCAATGCATCCTAGCAAGATGTCTGCAACATACTTCTCAGGTGGCACATTTTACCGTTGATGGCACATCTTCAGTTTTTTGGTAGTATTGCTACTCTTGAACGGACCTGCATATTACACAGTGGATTGGGGATTTTCTCATGGCTTGGTTAATAGACACTTCTGTTGAATCATTGCAGGGAGATTAGGGATATGATGATAACCATTGATACAGCACATCTTACATGCCAGATTCTAATCTAGGTGCTTTACATATAATAATTCACCTAATCCCTCTCAATGGCCGCATTTTACACAGGAGGAAATTGAGACACAGAGAAGCTAGGGAGCTTGCTCTAGGTCTTAAAACTAGTAAATGCAGAGCTGATGTTTCCTCTCAGAAGTCCGGGTCCAAGATCTATGCTCAACCTCAGTTGTCTACAGCCTCAATGGGAAGTGTGAGTCATATGGAACCCCGTTACCTCTGTGCCCTCCTATTCCCACCTCCTCATACGCTCTGCCCTCCCATCTGGAGCTTTCTATAGTAAGTCTGCCCTTCTGCCTACTGAAAATTCCCTAATGTTCTCTCATGTAAAGGTTTCTATTGCTCAAGTTTTCATTGTCCAAGAAAACAATGCATGAGAGAATCCTACGCACTCAATAAAGTGAAACACAGATTCAGGAGGGAAAAGGATTCTGATTAAATGAATTCATTCTGAGTGAGAGCGGTTATGGGCATGCTTGTATTTGTATTACCAAAAGGAGCAAAAGTTACTAAATTAATCTTTGATTTATTAAATTTCAGAAAGCTATATAAGGTTTAAAAGATATAGTTATATTAAGTTAAACTCTATTTAATGGCCGTTTTTAGAGCAAAAATGATCTAACATCAGAATCTCATTTGGTTCAAACTAATAATGTAAGATGAAGGAAGAACTTTTTGTTAGCCCATAAAACCCAGCACCTCCATCTACTGAATGGTGAGACTAGTGTATAAAATCAGCCCTGGTCCAGGCGGGAGCCCACAGTGCTGTCTCTTAAACCCTTAGTCTGCATTTTTGAGAGCTGCTGTTTAGTTGGACATACCTGCTTTGCTGGCCAAGGGGACGTAGAGTAACATGTGCTTTGGAGTAACAACCCCACCAGCAGAAGGCCAGCATAAGAAGTGAGTTTGTGAGTACTGCTTAAAATGCTGAGCTCTTGCTCTGATTAGAGAAACTTTCTCAAGAGGCTACTAGCAATAAAAGCTGCTATTTGCTCATCTATCTCACTTGATTTGCTTCCAGTCACCTTTGGATAAACCCATAGTGGAGAGTACATAGGGATGTTTGTAAACTTGCTAAAAGAGAGAAAAAAAATCATAATGTCTGTGAAAAACGTACCCCGTTTTAACTCAGTGATATGCGGATTTTCAAATATGAGTGACCATATATTTGTTTGTGTGCATGTGAATATTGTTGTATGCATGCATATGTGTATGTATATATATATATATTTTTCACAAAATATTGTGAAATACATGGGGTTGTTCTTGAAATAAACCCAAAACTGAGAGGTAAACATTCATGCATCCAGATGTTCAACACTCAGACTAGATTGTTCCATAATATGTATAATAATAACTCAGCTTCATAAGGATAAAAAGATAATTTTGAATCCTTGTTGAATCACCGAGGAAAAACTAAATTGTATTCCATAAGATTTAAAGGTCAATTATATTTCAAAAAGTATTGAGGGTTTGAATGAATTAAGTTTTCATCTACTTATTGCATCCCCAGAAACTTCTGTTCTGGAATCATTCTTGATTCGAGGGCCTTTTATCCTTTTTCCACAGATAGTGAGGCCACAGCAGAGTCTGGGGTACACGGTCCCCTGAAGTCCTGTTCTGGCCTCGGAAAGACTGTTCTCTCTTGTCTGACTCCAGGCTGCAATAAGGAACACATCAAATCCTAGGAATAAACACGTAATCTTAGAATAAACTGATATCCACCCAGCTGAGCTTGAAAGAAAAAAAGTCATAGGTACAGAGTCAAATAAATAATCATAAGTGTTGTATTTTTATATATATATTTGCTCTAGTCGAGTTGGTCACACCCTCTATTCATCATGGTTTCTTTTAACATCTGTTAGATGATTTCTCAGGAAAAACAGTTCTAGCGCTATTGGGTTATCATTATTATTATAACTTTGGGGTCCATACAATTTTTCAAACTTTTGTTTGTTTGTTAAATAAATAAATATGTCATTTCAAACATGTAATATCTTAAGACTTATTCACAGTGGGGAAAGCATTTGCTTTAGAAGAAAGTCAGGAAAAATCTATGACTCTGGCTTTTTTTTTTTTTTTTTTTTTTTTAATCCCTGTCCTGCTTTCTCTACCCAAAGGAGCATGTGGTAAAGTGCTTGCGCCACAGACACTGGCCTTTTCTTCTTGTGGAAAAAAGGCTCTGCTGTTTTACGGTGGCCTGGAGGCTGGGAACAGCTCACTGCCAGGGCTGCTGCTCTAATGGCTTCACCAAGCTCACAGCACCAGCTGGGAAGCGGAGGGGTTGAGCCTGCTCACCATTTGTTTGCTCTGTAACCTGGAGCTCAGTCTCTCTGCTCTCCAGAATCTTCCACCCTTCTTCCTCTTCCCTTCTCTCGTTTCCTCTCCTGCCTTTTTATCAGCCACTTCTTATAAGATTTTTCAGAGGTTTCTCATGGTAGTTGGAAAAGGCAGTTTTCTTGCCTTTTTGTTAGAGCTGACACGAATGGAATATGCGTATAGATATAGATAGAGGGAAGTTATTATATTTAAATGTATAGATTTTTATCCACAGACAAAACTTTTATGTTTCTGCTATTGCTGCATTTTTACTGTTAATATTAGCCATAAGAATGAGTAAGGAAAGTGTTTATAGCAGTGTTGGGCTTTGAAATAAACTTTGGCTCCTCTTCTTAAGGAAGGACATTTTTTGTCCTTTCCACACAAGAAATATTCTTTCACAAACATGAAAGATATTTCCAATAATTAGATAGATGACTAATGGCATAAACTGCCTCAAGACCCAAGTTTTCTCATCACTTGGTATATGCAAGCAACACTAAATGACTATTCATCTACAAATATAATACTGTGCCTATGACTATGTAATGTGTCTATCTCCTTGGTATTTTGTTGAGAAAAAAATACTTTCTAAGTACCAAGTTTCCTAATCTATATGAAAGGAATAAAAATGTAAATTCCTTGCAGTATTTTTGGGAAATAGCAATTGAGATGGTGCCCACATGTGCAGAACTACTGCCCTGATCCAGAAAAGTCTAATGCATTAAAGCTATCTTAACATGCCTGGATACTTTCCCTATTCTCTTTAGTAACAGTGAATCTCAAATGCTAACTCTATTAGCTTTGCATGTCAAACTGAATGAGTTTATTTTCTAAACATTCAATCAATTTAGTTATAAATATTTACTAAAAGAAAGCCCAAGGAGGAACCCTAAATCATATCAACTATTACTTTCTTCTAGGCAGTGATTTTTTCATTCTTTTATTTTGATGTAATTGTGGAGTCACATGCAGTTATAAGAAGTCTCCTTACCTGTCAGCCAGTTTCACACAATGGTAGCTAAGCATAGTATAGTATCACACTAGGCAAATGGCGTCCATGGACTTATTTAAATCTCACCAGTTTTATATGCATCCATTTAAGTGTGTGCATGTGTTTGTGCACATGCATGTGTGTTCAGTCCTTTGTCACATGTGTAAATTTCAGTGATTTCCCTCACATTAGAAGACATTTCCATCCTGTGCTACATTTTTGCGGTCACATTTACTTTCCTACCACACTCACTTCTGTTTTAACTCTTGAAAACCACTAATCTATTTTTCATTTCTATAATTTTGTCATGAGAAGAATGTTATAATAATGAAATCATATCATATGAAATTTTGAGGCTGGATTTTCACTCAGTGTAATTTCCTTGAGATTCATTAAGATGTTATGCATATCAACAGACAGTTCATTCCTTTTTATTGCTGAGTGATTTAAAAACATGTTTTTCATCTTAAAGACCCCAAGTATTAGTGTTACCCTTCTAGGTGATGTTGAGAAGATGACCCTAAGCACAAATTAATCTCCCTCCCGGCCCCTATTCAGGAGTGCAACACTTCTAGACAACACAGAATAAAATCAACTGCTCTAAGTTAATTAGGATATATTTTAGTTTGAAATTAAGAAATGTAGTGCAAATGGTATTCTCTGTTTTGTAAGTTTAGCAATTCTCTTAAAAAGGCAGAAAAGATTAATTTGTCCTGACTGTCCTTTGTCAACCCATCCTGGATCCCAGAGATCTTCTCTTATTTTTTTCTGGAGAAGGAGGGTGCAGGGCTCATGAGAGAAGCCCTAGAGTTATGCAACATTGCTCTGCAACTTTCCCAGTATGATGCTAAAGATTCTGATTTCAGTTGCAACACTGAGGGATTTTCTTCACCACCAAGCAATTCTCCTATACCAGCTGGGTGGCATCTACAATTTAACTCAATTCTGACACTGTCGAGTCATCACATCAGATTCCATAGATTAATGGCTAAATCCCATGAGACTGTCCTTAATTTTAGATGCCGATCACAAGACCAGGTCGTTACTTGCATTTCTAATCAACTGGTTATAAATCAGAGGTTCCTATGACCCTCTCCTTGGGTTGGGTTAATTTGCCAGAGCAGCTCACAGACTCAGAAAAATAGTTGATTTATTATATTTTCAGTTTATTACAAATGATATCAAAAGATATCAATTAACTGGCAGCTGAGGAGACGCATAGGGCAAGGTCCCAAGCATCAGATCTTCTGTCCTCCTGGACCTTGAATGTTGCCATTCTCTCCTGAGTAGTTGACTTCCCTGGCAACCAGTACTAATCTTTAGGTGTTTTCCAAAAGTCATCTCATTAACATAATGCAAGATACCTTTATTGCTTTCTTCCCAGGTAATTCCACTGGTTTTAGAAGCTCTGTGCCAACAATGGGATTGGGAAGAAGACCAAATGTATATTTCTTGTTATCAATTACAACATCACAGAGAGATGCATAAAGTAAAATTCTGAATCTAAATAGGCTTAGTTATTTGATCTATACAATGATAGAAATACTTTCTTCTTTAGAGATAGGAGGATTAGACAAAAATAATATAAGTGGAATTGATTCATTGGCTAAAACTTGCAATACAGATATGAATATGAATATACTTGCAATAGTAGCATCTCTTTAGGGATCATGTGAGCTATACCCCCAGTTTACTTACTTCTAGCCCCAAGCCAGTTACCCTACCCTACCGGAGGGACACAGCTACATGCCACAGGGACACAGTCCGATAGCCTTTCTCTTTTAAACTGGCCATCGCCTATTTCTCTGCTTTCCTCCCTGAAAGACGAGCTGTGAAGGATTACTATGGCTCCAGTTTCCTCTATCTTTACCACCACTAAGGAAATACATGGGACTCCTGTTGTTTTGGTGTTTGTAAGTTAAAGTCAATCTAAACTGTGAAACAGAAATGAACACTAGCAGTGTTGTGTGTTGGTTTTAAATGATTTTAAATCTACTTGTTTATGACTTCAGTAAAGATGTTTTAATCCATTTGTTTCTGACAAAGACAAAATAAAAGGTTGTTTTCAGAAGTCAAGTTGTTTTTATAGAAGAGTGAAGTAAGTGGTATCATAGCCATGCAGTTTGCTTTGGTCAATGGCATGTGGATAAAATATTAGTGTTGAGCCTAGATTTTAAAAGGCCTTGTGTGGTTATGCTTGTTCTAGTGTATCTCTGTCATCTTAGCTACTTTTCTGGTCTAAGAAGGATGAGTAAGACAGACCCAGCTGAACTTTAGACCTAGAGAGGAGCATTGGCACCCAGTGACTCAGGCTCTAGCAGAACCACCTAGCCAAGCCCAGTCAAGATCATCCAGACTCAATCTTGTCTTCAGATGTATGAAAAATGAAAACTTACTGTCATATGCCACTGAGATTTTGTGGATATTTATTGTAAAGTATTGAGGACAGTAACCAACTGATATATTAACAGTTGTGTTAGGGGTTTCCAGAGAGAGAGAGAGAGAGAGAGAGAGAGAGAGAGAGGAGAGATTTATTTTAAACAATTAGCACACACATTTGTGACTCACAAGTCTAAAATCTATAGCGCAGGCCTACAAACCAGCATTTCTTCTCTGGGAAACCTTGGTTCTTGCTCTGAATGCCTTCAATTGATAGGATGAGGCCCACCTACAACACTGAGGATAATCTGCTTTACTTAAAGCAATTGATTATAAATATCACTTATACCTATAAAATATCTTCACAGCAATACCTGGACTAACATTTCACAAAACAGCTGGACACTGCAACCTAGCCAAGTTGATACAAGAAATTAACTGCTATAGAAGTATACACACACACACACACACACACACACACACATATACGTGTGTGTGTGTATGTATATATATTCACTGTTATATATATATATACACACACGTATATATATGTATGTACGTATATGTACATATATTCACTGCTATATACATATATACATATATATATTTATATATATATATATTGCCCAACTGTATTAATCTTTGGAAACAATGGCACTATGACATTTAAAAAAATTTGTTTCTGCCAAAGGTATGATAATAGAAACCAAGATAAATTAAAGAGAATTTAATAGTATTAAATGCAACTGATTAATTGAGGTTAAGAACCTTAGAAAAGTCAGCAGATTTGTTAGCTTTGCAAAATGTCAAGGTATAAAGTGAAAGGGGACATATAAAGACAGAAAATAGACAAAAATTGTTACATAGTAAGAACTGGGGTGATGTCCATAGGAGAAATAAATGGGTGATAACTTCAGAAAGTATCATCCTTGAAAAAAGTTTTTTTTCTTTGTTACTGAAATTTAGATTGGCGGGATAGTCATAATGTAGGTTAGATTTAACCCAGAGAAGAGAAGGAAATGTGAAAAGCAAGCCAGGGACAGCATAATTATACACACTAAGTCATTATCTATGACCACACTTATAATTCTGTTTCCACGAGCTTGGGCACCCTGACTCCCTGATCACAGAGAAGACTGTGACCATGTTACCAATGGAGGAATTTGGTCACCAGTGAGTAAGGCCAGGGCCAGTGGGTTAAACCAGTATGATGTACATCCCAGGTTTTGGCAGTTGTAGTCCTGATGTCCTCACTGAATTTGCTCTCTGTCACCACTCTTCCTATCTCTCTAGTCCCTGCCCATTTTCTCAGTCTGTTCACCACCTGACTTCCCAGAAATTTTGTGAGCTCAAAAATACCCTTTGAACAAATTTATTTTCTGCAAAATTAGAATATGTCAAGCAAATAACTTCATGAAGTCCTGTTAATAGTGGCAAAAAGAAAAAGATTTGCAGTGCAACCACTATTATTTGCTATTTTTGAAGTACTGACAGTTACATCAAACAAAGAGAATGAAAATGGTATCACTTATAAGTTTGAAGTGCGGGTGCTTGCCAGAGGCCGGAGGGCAGGGGGATGGGGAGTTATCATTTAACGGGTGTAGAGTTTCAGTTTTGCAAGATAGAAAGTGTTCTAGAGATTCATTATACAACAGTGTGAATGTAATGATTGAACTTAAAAATGACTAAGAGAATAAGTTTTGTGTTATACATAATTTGCTATAATTAAAAAAATAAATTAAGAAAAAAGCATTTGAAAGGCTCTTGTTATTTGCAAACTGTATGATTTTTTTTTCTCAAACCAACAGGGGTTAACTAAAAATATAAATAAGTTACATAGCACAAGAGGTAAAATATTAATATTAAAAGATAGTTATTCTTTATGAAGATAATTGGCAAGATGATATAATAGAAGAAAAATGTCTTATTTACCATAATATCCAAAGAGTTTACATACCTATTAAACATAGTGAGCTTATAAAGTAAAACCTGAGTAAAGCAAGAGAAACTGCAATCACTAAGGTAAAGATAAAAACTTATAAATTATTCTGTGAATTCAGTACAATTACAGTTAATTTCCTTTTGGAATTTAAGAAAAAATAACATTATTAAGAAGAATAAATAAGCAAATTAAGTAAGAAAATATTTTAGAAAAGAAGAATGAGGCGTGAGTAGGCAATATACTGTATTACTATGCTATGATAGTTAAAATGAGCTAGCCATCGTATAGATACAAACTAGCTAACAGTAAGAGACAATAGACTGAATAGGAAAAAAAGTGGGAATTTAGTATGTGATAAAGATAGATAGAATTTAGTATGTGATAAGTTGGGAGAGAACTTAAGTAAAAGATGCATGGACATGCAATTAACCATTTCAGCAATTTCAAAATGAATTGAATATTTATCTGTAAAATTTAAGGCTATAAATTTACTACATGAACACAAGTACTAGGTGAATATAAAACATAAGGAAACATTGATAAATTTGACTACACAGATAACAACAAATTAAGTTGGGATAACATTAATACCATAAATGAATCCTCCCAAATGAACTGACAAACTATAATCCAGTATCACATCCAGGCAAAGAACTGATTCTTTCATGTACAAAGACTTCCTGCAAATAAATTACCCAATAGGAAAATAGCACATATGACCAAGTAGTTCATCATATAAACAAGAATGCTAATAATTATATAAATTTTTCAAACTTAGGTATAACTTAATAAAATATACATAAAACATGAGATACCGTATATTATTTATGAAAGCTAACAAAGATTAAAATGTTTATTAGTCTTTAACATCATGAGTGTAAGAAAATGGACTCTTTTCATATGGGATGATGTAATCTTTTGAGAAGGAAAAATTGCATTACCCATCAAAATTTAAAATGAAGACTACTTTTGATGCCACTTTGAGATATTTATACTACAGATGAACTCACACAAATTCATCATGTTATATGAAAAAAGATGTTCACAGCAGCATCATTTGTATTTGCAAACCACCCCAATCTCCATGAACAGAAGCTAATTAAAGGAACTATAGGCCAAGCATTCTCTCTCATCCAAAGCTGTGCCAGCTTGGAGGAGGATAGGTGATACAGATAAAGTGAAACTTGTCCTTAACCATTTCGTGTCTTTGTTCTCAGATCCTGTGGTCCACCGAGGTGCTGAAATCTCTCAAATGGTTTCTAGAGCTCACATAAAGGTGTTTTTATCTGTGAATGTTTGTTAAATTGGTGTTTCTATGAGAGTCGAGTGCTCAGACCGCTTATTCCACAATCTTGCTGATGTCACTATCTAACTTTTTTTTATTGAAATAACTGATACAGCTTCTTTGTTCTAATTAATTCAATTTATTCTTTTTTCAATATATACTTTACATAATGAAGACTTCTCTTTTGTTCTGAAAATGTACATTATTTTCATTCATGTAATATGTGGTTCACCCACATAGAATGTTGTCTGGCACTACTGTGAAGATGGAAAAATAGGGCCTGTTCTTAGAAATATCAGAATCTTCACTATAATGACCATCAGATTTAGCTTAGTATAACTACGTGTTTGTACTAATTTCTCTGAGCTATTTTACTTTAAGCTACATGAAAAAAATTATATAAGAAATTATTACTTTTGAAATATTTATATCACACAATGTGGGGGGGACAGGGGAATCTATATATTTGACAGCAAAATCGCTGTTAGCTCAAGCATAAAGAGGAGTAGCAGGTTATAATTAATATTCCAGTACACCTACATGTACAAATCTTAGACATGTCTTGTTAAAAGAAAGAAATCTGCCTTGGTCTTTTCTGAATGGTTTTATTTTTAATTGTTTAGTTCTGCATGCCTGAGCTGAGAAAGGGTCGCTTGCGTACTACCAACTTATACAGCTTACTTTTGCCACTTCCGGCTCTGCTTCTGTCTGTTCCTGTATCACTTTCATCTATTTATGGATTATTCCTGGATCTGTCCAATCTTATAGCATAGTTAGTCTGACTCAACACACGTCATGTTGGGCAGTTCTGAGTGCACAGTCACTTGCAGTCAATGGCCATTTGGTCTCTGTGTATCCCAGTCCCACCACAAAAGCTACTTTTCAAATGGTATGTGGTCTTCTACTACATATGGCCTTCCTATAAAATGTTAACTCTACGCTTTAATTCTTTTATTGAGTTTAGACATAAATTCCACAAGATATTTCCTCCTCAAAACAATAGAAACTACCAAGTCATATGACTGGTTGGCAGAACTGTTTGCTCACAATCCTCTACAGTGTTTTTCTTCTCTGGTTCACTCAAAGCTTCCATTCAGTCTTCCATTGTTATCCATAAAAGGTTTAGAGGAGTATTGTTAAATGTAGCACATGGCAAGCTTTGTTCTTTCTTAGCGCTGGGAAGGGCAAGATAAAGAATATTTGTTCTTTTCTCTAGAGGTATATCTCGGCATTCCCAAGATCACTGGACCTCAAAAAGTTTACTGATGTGACAGGCTGCAGAAATGAATGGTTCTGTCCTAAAGGCAGAGTGACACACTAGAGCACCCACTACAGTCTTGCTGTTTCCAATGCTGTCTAATAGATTCATGTGTGTCTTATGTCCTCTACTCGATTAAAGAAAGATGGCTTTATAATTTACTAGGGCATTTACCAAAGTATTTAGAATATACTTACTTGCACCTGGTAGGTGGTCAATGAAAATTATTGAATTAATATTAAACATCAGCCCAGCCAAACATTAACCATATAGGCATAAATCATTCTGTAATGCATATATATAAAATGAGAAACTATATATTGAATATATTTCCATAGCTAGATAATATATGAAATAAATCATAATAATGCTGTATAAGTTGAGATGAAGTTATTTTGTTTTTAGTAAATATACTTGTTCAACTATTATTTTTATTTTTTTAAATTTTAGAATTGTTAGAAATACAGAAAAGTTATGAAATATTAGAGTTTCAAAATACCCCACACCGTTTCCCCTTTTATTCACATCTTACATTAACATGATACAACTGTCATAATTAGTGAGCCAATAATGACACATTACTGTTAACTACAGTTCATATTTGTTGCAGCTTGATGTCTCGTCTTTTTACCTAAATCATTTTTTTTTTCTCTTCCAGGATCCTATCGAGGATAGCACATTATATTTAGTTATGTCTCCTTACGTTCCTCTTGGCTGCGACAGGTCCTTAGATTTTTCTTGTTTTTGATGATCTTATCAATTTTGAAGAAATTTAGTCAGATATTTTGTAGAATGTCAAATGAATAAGCTTTTAGTGTACCCAAGTGGGAAAAACGGATGACCCGAGGGTTGGTTTATTGTTCAACTCCTTTTCGTCAGTCTTCATGTTCTCAGAACGGGGTTTTCCTGTTTTATTTTGGCTGTGTTAACATTTCTGGAAATGGTCACAATGAATAATAAAATAAAAGAAAACCAGCTGTTATATTGACTTTCACAGTCAAAAGAAAGTGTCTAGATTGTAGAGGCATGAGAAACTTTGGCGTGTTCTCCACCACGGCTGACGATCAATAAATGTCTGCTGATTTCATTGATTTCATTAAATGAGCATCCCTTTCCTGGCTTCTCAATTTTAAAGCCAAAAAGCTATTCAAATTCTCTTATGAAAGCCTCTCCACCTTTTTGGTGACTGTTATAAAGTGGAAGCATTTCACAATCCTTGGACAGCTAGCATTGCTTATAAATCCTTTTCCATATAGAATGACTACTTAGTATACTCATATTTCACAAGAACTTCTGTCTCTTTCTCCCATTTACTGACACAACTTTTAAAATATGTTTATCAGCACATTACTCTAAATCATTGTTAATATTCTATTTTTAGAGTGAATAGCCACTTCATGTGCAAATTTAAAATATTCTACTTTAAGCAAAATAATTATATGCTTTTAGAGTGCTATTTATTGGTTATCATATAAAATTTCAGGTGAGTTTGATAGTGGAAACTTTCTTCTCACATGCTTTTCTCCCAAGGACATGGGACAGTGATGTTTACAAATAAAGAATCGATACCAAATGGGAGGCATGGTATAAGATTTATTCACAGTATCGATAGCTTCTGTCATGTTAGTGTTTTTGGCAACGAATATGTGTGAGAATGTGATGAACTTCATGCCTTCTGCCCAGTGTTGAATTTAGTGATCCACAGACTTGGAATTTTTCCATCCAGTCATGGTGGAGAAACTGGAGATGGTAGCCCTGCTGAAACACATCCTTCTATTCCACCTGCTGGGGAGGGGACCCAACATCCATATTGACTGGATGTACTTACCTGGATGTACTACACATGAGTCATGACCTTTATTGCTTTAACTCTGTGCACTGGAAAATGTGACCCCATATCAGCACCATCACATATATTGTAGACCAGTCAATACATCCCCTGAGGCTGTGTACTGCTTAACCTGTAAGGCCACACGCTGAATCTTAAACCGTATACTAATTGCTCATGAATAACCAGGTAGCTTACTTAAGAACACAAGTATGTGAAGAGATTTAATATACAATAGTTGAATATTCAACAGAATTATTAATACCAATAAATTCATTCCAATAGAGTAGACATTTAAAATGAAATAGGCAGATTCCTTGGAAACATAGTTTACCAAAGATGACACAAAAATACACAAAAATCTGAATAGCTCGAAATCTGTTAAAGAAATTGAGTGCATAATTTAAAACTTCTGTACCAAGAGAGTTCCAAGCCTTTCAATGAAGTCTTTTAAACATTTAAGAGAAAATATAAATTTCCCCTGAGCTCAGGGCCTAGATCTTTAGAATACTAGCTCTTCTGGGACCACCAGCATAATAAACTAGAGTTCTCACTGTTAATGTTATAACATTAACCCACATAAACCAAAATATTTTAGAGAAGAAAAACAAGAAAATGCATCCCAATTTGTTTTATGAGGGCTTTCGTTTCCCCAAACCAGACAAGGACATTATAGGATAGGAAAATCACAGGCCAACCTCTTTATAAACATGGACAAATATCCTAAAAATATATAAACAAATAAAATAAAAATCAACAAATTTCAGTATGAATAATATTTATTCAAAGAATGAAAGGTTTAATATTTGTAAATTAATTAATGGAAGTCACTGCGATAGAATGAGAGAATAATTTTAAGATCCTTTCAATATGACAGAGAAAACATTTGATAAAATTTTATTCTCATATATTGTAAATTTATGTAGTAAAATTGGAATAGAAGATAAATTCTCCAATCTCTCATGAGGAGTTAAAAATAAACTAGCACAAATATCAAGCTTATTATTAAAAACTTGAAACCTTTACCAAATTGGAAATGAGCAAGGGAACCTTCTATCACCATTTCTTTTCAACATTCTATTAGAGCCTCCATTCAGGGAAAAGAAGAAAGAAAAATAAATAACTGTAACAAAGATGGGGAAGCAGAATCAAAATGGTCATTTTTTTTTTTTTATAGTGAACTTCAGTTTCACCTAGAAAATCCAAAGGAAACTAGTGATTAATGAATAGAATTAGTAAGTAACTGAAGCCAGCTTCTGGATTCAAGATCAGTTGCACAAATACATTGAAGGATTATTGTAATTGCATCAACCCGTTAAACCATTATTACATACAGTAAGAAGAATAAATTTTACAAACATAATTTGAGCAAAGTTTCAGACAGAGAATGGTTCAATATTGTGTGATTTTTATTTGCATAATATTTAAAAACATGGAATATCAAAATGAATTGTTACCAGACAGGACAGTGGTTAATGTTGGGCAGGAGTGAAGGAATACTGACAAAGGAGACAGAAAGAGGCTTTGATATTGTTGATGAAACTTATTAGATTTTGAATGATCGAAACACCCGTGTGGTTACTTTGGAAAATCTTCCCTGTTGAGCACTTATTATTTGGGTAGTTTTCTGTGTTTGCATCAAACTTCAAATAAAGTTTTTGTTAAAGAAAATTCACACACACACACACACACACACACACACACACACACTCAGCTCTTTCATTCCTATCCATAACTCTTAATGCTTCTCTCTACTGAGGCTCATGGCCACTACTTTCTTGTATCAATATATTAGTTAATGTCACCCTGTTAAACCACAAGTCAGATCACTTTTCATCGTCCAAACAACCTAGTGATTTCCCATGATACTTAAAAAAAATTTATTATTATGAGCCAAAGACCCTCCATGGTCTGCTTCCCATGCTTCCTGCCTTCAACTTTTCCAACACTGGCTTCGTAGCTGTTCCCCAAACTCGTTTACTATGTCTTGGCCTGGAGTCTCTTTCTCCAGATAACAGCAGCATATATCCTCATCTTTCAGTTCTTAAATTTCACCTTTTCAATGAGGCCTCAGTAGAGTTCGACAACTCCGTGTGAATATCACATATATATCCCAAGTTTCCTAACACTTTTCTATTTTTCTTTTAGCACTTATCATTTGGTATGCAACACTTAGAGTGTTTATTTTCAGTCTATCCCATAAGAATGCAAACTCTATGAAGACAAATTGTCTTTTCTTATTGTGTTTTTTGCTGTACACTCAAAGCCATGTATATAGAAATGCTTAAAAAGCATTATTTGAATGAATGAATAAATAAATGAATGAATGAAAGAGCAAGATAAAGGATTAGATGTGGGCTAATATTGAGTGTTTAGATGATTTTTTTCAGATGTTGGGATAAAACACCTTAAACAATCTCAGGTTAGAAGCATTCTAGAAACACAGGCAGGAATAAAGCCTTCGCTCAATCATTTGTATACTTTTTGCTGTTAAAGGAATAAGCAAGTGAAATGGTTTGTCCACAGCTTGTAGCTGCATTAGCTAGAAGGGAGCCTTCTGAAAAAAATATGATGGCTTAATTTCACTTTTTAATAATAAAAATGGGGATAACACACCAATTCTTATTAATCTTGGATTTTAATCTGCTGAACTTGTTTTGAACTTTAAATTAAAATACTCACACACCTACACACACACACACACACACACACACACACACACACACACACAAACCAGCAAAATTGCCCTACCTTAGAAGTCTGTCTATTCTTGGAGCTAAATACTCTTTTCACACATATGACAAAATCCCAAAGTAATTGAATTACTGGAGGGACTTTTAGTATTAAAATCATATTTTTCCAGACTCCAAAATGAAATTTTGACAAGAACCGATAATATAGCTCGAAAAGTTATTTGCTAAGCAAAATCTTTTGAAAATGGTAATTTGGATAGAACTGAAGCAGAATTAAGTCACAACAGGAGTTAGAGAAAATGAGCCAAATAATATGAGATTTACTGGAATTTGGTTAGGGAGTAGCTAAGAAGCTTGTCTGATTCATTTCCAGTTATATAAAAGATTTCTACATTGCTCCTTCATGGAGACTGCACTTCAAAGCGTTCATTAGCAACTGTCTCCGGCAAGGTGCGAGAGGCCCTTGCTCACAGGGCAGTTTTCAAAATCATGAACCCCTCACCATTTCATGACAATTAATTAGATTGTTAGAACAGGAATTTGGCCTCTGTGTGAATATTTTGAATGTAAAACATTCTTTAGAACAGTAGGTCTCGATCCAAGAGGCCAAGATGCACATTTGGGGAGTGAAAAAAATAGCTGATGGCCAGCATTCTACCTCTGTGTTTGGATTTTGTATTTTCCAGAAGGAGGGTCCAGGTATTAGAAGCGTTCTGAGGTCTTTGAAAACTGTTAAACTAAGTAGTTGTTTTTATTTATTTATTTTTAGATTTTTAAATTCTTCGGAGTTTAAAGAAGCACCGGGGATTGAAATCTACTAACTTTAAGGGAGTGATTTCATTTCTGAATAAAATATTTGAAACTCTTTGATGCCTGAAGCCAATTGTAGTCTATGCACCTGTGTGTAAAGGCCAAAATTGGATAATAAATCTGTTACTTTTGAATATAAAATTCTAAAGAATCCAATGTTTTCTCAAACATGTTAATAATTTTAATGTATAAATACAGATGGTGTCCATCTGTTTATTGACTTTTTTCATGTAATCATCCCCTAACAGAGTAGGTAAGAACTTTTTTAAGGAAAAGATGAAAATGATTTGCTTTTTTAACACTTAAACATTTCCTTTTCTCTGTTATCATTATTCATTCTTACTTAGCACTGGAATTATTTATTAGAACTATTACTTGAGTCATTTCCTAGAATTATTATAATTGATTAGGATTAGAATTTAATAAAACAGAAATTGAATAAATGGCAGAGAAAAGCTACCATGGCTTATCAGCCAGCAACCTTGTTTGCATCAGAAATACAGGATGTAACTGAAGACATATGTGAGGAAATAACATTATCCTCAGAGGTATCAATTACAACTACTTGAGTACGAAGGCTCTGCACTCTCAAATCATTCCTGGTAAAGCAGTTTCATCCTTGTTATTAAATTTCTCATCATGAACACATTACTCAGGGCAAATCTTTCCCTTAAGCCAATGGAAAAATCCTTTAAATAAGAATCTTAACACCTTTCCATAACATGAGACTCTCTTTTGGAAATTCCTTATATTTTAGATTTCTTTCATGTCATAGCTCCTGAATGCCAGCTCTCAGGCCATACGGTTAATTAAAGTTTCTGGATGTGATTTACTCTTCTTTTCTTTGACACACGTACTTATTCCTGCACTTTGTAAAATGATTTTGGGTTGTGAATCTAGTTTTTCTTTCTGCCTTGTCTTTGGACATATAATTGCTTTTTAAAATCCCATGAGACTGTGGATTGAAGTCAAGATTTTCTCTTCTATGAAGGGAAGGTTGGTATGCAGAAAGAATGTCATTCCTTAATTTGGAATTTGGCCAGACCACTGGGACTTGTGACCCAGGTTGCATAAAGTATTGAGGGATATTTTTTCTCCTAATCATTAATAGTCATAGATGTGTTCTTTAACTTATGGAGTGCTCTCACAATGTACTAGAGAATTAGCTTAGTGCTAACTTGAATGGGAAGCTTCCAAAGACAAGGTTATACATATACATTCCTAGCAGAGTGAAATTTCTTGACTGTTAAGTGCAATAATTTACTATAGCTTATGAGTTCATTGCTCCAAATCATATGTTATAGGTGCCTGGAGGTGACAGGGGAGTCTAGAAGAGTCTTTTTTGCCCCTTAAACATACATTTACTATTGTCTACAGGATTTAAGCAATTCAGTTATGACTGAGACTTATGATCATAAAAATACTGTTGACCAGAAATCATACATTTTTGTAGAATTCAAACAACATGTGTGTTATCATATACATATATACTTTCTATATCTCTTTGCTACTATAGTTACCTGAAGATTAGAGCAATGCAATAATATAATCATAGTAATAGTGGTTATAGCCACCATATACTGAACATTAGTTTTGTTGAGCACTATGACGTGTTCTGTATATATTATCTCCTTTATTCTGTGAAACGACCCAATTAAAAAAAATGTATATACTGCATTTACAAGTGGAAAAAATAAAAATTTCTGCAAAACAATAAAACAACTTGCCTGAAGTTGCACAGTTAAAAGTGAGTGATCTGGATGGTTAAGTATGACTTATCTGACTCCAAAGTCCACACACACTACACTGTGTCACTGTGGCCTTCTCCCTACTCTGCTGCCTAATCTTCTGTATCTCACCTTGTAATGAGGACTAAGAATTGACTACGGAGATTCCTCTAGTACTAGGAGCTTGACATAATTTAGTTCAATCCTATAGAACACTTAATCCATATGGACTATCCATTTACACATATGGTATATATCTAATAATTGATTGATCAAACAATTAATTAATAGTGAAATAGAGTCAGAAATTTACTTAAGTATGATCATCTTGATAGTAACAGAGCCAAGACTAGAACTCCGAATCACAACTTTTAGTCCAGGAACTCTGTTAGTTTGGATGAGTTTAAGTTACATGAGATTCTAAAGCACTGTCTTAAAAAAGGTGGACTTGTGATTTTCTACTATGTAAATGTCTAGGTAGATTTTTTTCCCAGGCTTTCTGATGTTGATGACCAAGATCTTCTATCACCTAAGCTACTCCTTTTACTGGAAAAGTCTGGAGTGATGCACACATCATCTGCTGATTCAACATTGCAAACTGCAGAATGCAGAAGGGAAGAGGAGGGCATGGGAACTGGCCTCTTAAGAGTATGACTCAGAAATCCAACATCAGCATCATTCACATTCTGAAAGGCCAGAGCTCCATCACAAGGAAGATTTAAATGCAGGAAAGACTGAAAATTTTGGAACGTGAAAGACATCTAATGATCGAACAAAACAGAAGGAAGGGTAGGGGATATAAGGGCACACAATTGTCTCTACTAAAAAGGCACTTATTGTATCAAGCAATTATTTTGATGCATTTATTTTCTGATACCTGTACATTTAATAATTACTACAGTTGTAGATTATGGCTAAAATACAAAAAGAAGTCCTGACCTTTTATATTTTGGCCACCCACAACCAATTATCATCACTACCTAATAGATTACTAAGTAGATGGGGGGGGAAGCATTACTTTTGAGAAAACTTATAAAATTTCATATTCTAATAAAGAATACATTTACTATCAAGTTTATCTTAGCACAGTTAAATTATGGTATTGATTTCAAATAAAATTGTAATTATAATGAACAAGATATATTTAGAATTAACAGTCATAAAATAACCAGTTCTTAGAAATTGTATGTCTTCACTTATAAATGTATAATATTTTGAATATATTTGAAATTTTATTTAATAGGAACTTTATTCTCTCTTTTCTGACATTTCCTAGTTTCTGAGTATTAGTTTATGTGTTTATTCATTTATTCAGTAAATATTTACTGAGAACCTTCTATATTTTAGGCACCATTCCAGACCCTAAGAATAAAGTTGTAAACAACACAGAAAATAAAAAAATAAACCTTGCCTTCATGAAACTTACAATCCGTAAAAAGAAAGATAAGTTCATGTGGAAGGTGGTAAGTATGAAGAAAAAAAATAAGGCAGTGAAAGGGAATAAAATAGACACTGACAATGTAAAAGAGAGGTTATAATTTTTAAAATTGGTGTGTCTTATAATAGATGATTGGCTAAAGAATCTGTGGTACATATACACAATGACATATTACTCAGCCATGAAAAGAGATGAAATAGTGCCATTTGCCACAACATGGGTGGTTCTCGAGATAATCATGCTAAGCGAAATAAGCCAGACAGAGAATTTTGAAAATCACATGATATCATTTATATGTGAGATATAAACCTAAAAACAACAAATGAACGAGATAAACAGACACTCATGGACATGGACAATAGACTAGTGGTTACCAGAGGGTAGAGGTCAGGGGAAGGGGAGAGGTAGATGGGGTAAAGAGGGACAAATATGTGCTGACAGAAAGAAATCTAACTATGGGAAGTGAACACACAGTGTAAATATATATATGACTTACTGTTAAAATGTACAGCTGAAACTTACTGGATTTTGTTAACCAATGTCACCATAAAAAATAAATTAATTAAAATAAATAAAAATAAATAAAAATAAATAAAACTGGTGTCAGGGGAAACCTCACTGAGAAAGTAATATTTGACAAAAGCTCTGAAGTATCTAGCCATGTGAATATTCGGGGAAGAAAAACAATAGGCTCAGAATCCTGATGCTGAAGAATAACTGGAGATGTTTTGTCCATGGTGGAGAGTAAGGTGGTACAAGACAGGAGGTGAGACTCAGGAGCGAATAGAGACCCAGGCCATGTCCCCAAGTCATTGCTTTTAATTTGAGGGAGCAGAGAAGCCTGTCCGAGCAGAAGAGTTAGTTACCTGAGTTGACTTTAATTTTTAAAATTTATTTTGTCTTTTATGTCAAGAATAGACTGTAGGAAAGCAAGAATTGAAGAAAGAAGAATATTTAAGGTAATGTAATTCAGCTGAGAGTTGATGATGGTTCATATGAGGGCAGCAGCAGTGAAAATGATACAATGTCATCAGATTCAGGATTGATTGTGAAAATGAATCTGAAGGGTTTGACGGTGGCAAAGGAGAAGTCACAAAGTTTGAAAAAAACAAAAAAACCCTTATAGAATTATAACAGAAGCTAAGGGAAGACAGTGTCTCATAGAAAGAAAAAAGAAAGGCAAAATAAAAACACAGAGTAATCAATAGAGTGGAGTGATGTTAAGAAAATCAGAATCATCAGTATATTTAGTTTTCCACCCTGGACAGAGCTCTGATTTGCCGAATAATCGTTTTAAAGTGTGTGTGTGTGTGTGTGTGTGTGTGTGTGTGTGTGTGTGTGTGTGTGTGTGTGTTACATTTAAGTGGCTGAGAAAGAAAGACTAAACATTAAATGTATAATATTGACAGTGATGGAAAACTCTGAAAACAAGCAAAAAATAAAGACGGACGAGATGAATTTTTAGGGAGCGTGGTCAGACAGAGTTCTGGAAGAAGAGAGGGAACTATGTGACTCTGGAGGGTAAGTTTCCTGGCTGAGGACATGAGACTTACGGTGAGTCTCAGCTGGGAGCTCCTGGCAATAAGACCTGTGTGGCTGGACTTGTGTGAAGGGGCATGTGAAGTATGAGAGAAAACCTGGTCCTAAAGCAACGCAGAGGGTTGTAGGCCAGGGTCAGGGCCTCGGAGATTATTAAAAGTCTGGTGAAAAGCCATCAGAGGGTTTTATGCTGGTAGGTATATAATTTGACATACATTGCCAGATAAAAGGAAAAACGAGTAAAATTTAAACATAGTGCTAAGCATCTTAGAAATCTGTTATTTTCATTTTATTAAACTTTGAACTTCACTTTTTTGTGTAAATTAAATTCGTCATTAAATATTAAAAATTAAGCCCTCTGAAGGAATTAATAATAGTTATACACTATTAACAAAAGAAAATAAGAGCTGTAAGAAATGGGAAGTTTAATATTTTTGGAATTTAATATGCTTGTAAGAAATATATCTATCATTTGACAGATATTGTCATCTGGTTCTAAATTTTTTTCTAAGCAATTATTTGTTTAAAGTGCAAAAACATTAATTTTAAAGGACAGTAAATCAAAGCAGGTAATTGAGAGGTACAGTAAGATTAATTCTTTCTTTAAAACATGGCCCTTTTTTTCTGTTCTAATAACAAACATCATGGGGTGTCCATCCATAAAAATATGCAAGATATGCACTGTAGTTAAATCATCGAGTTGCTTAATGTACAAACAATATTCCAACACAATCCCTTTGTCTTCTTAAACATGACAGAACTATGGCAATGATATTTTATCAAATATTTGATTTAATTATTAAAACGCTATATATTCATGATCTAATTTGTTTTTCTCTAAATATATAATATATTATACATAATATATTATACATTATATATATAATGTACATTACATATTATACATAACATATAATATATATATTTAAAACCTGTTAGTATGATATTCATTAGTATATTTTACCATAACCTCTCTTTTATTTACTTCAGTTAGAATCAATCTTGGTTTGCTTTAAAATTAAGTTAAAAATATCACTCAACTTTCACAACAGAAGACTCAACATTCAAAACAGAATTTGAATTCTACCATTTGATCATTTCATTTCAAAGCATATGGCTCTGGTCTCAACCAGTGATGTAGAATTCAACAATAGCAGAGAATGTGTATTAAACTTTAAAACAGCTCAGAATAAAACTTTGAGCTGTTTGTTGTAAAATGCTAGAAAAAGAAAGTAATATACTTCACTAAATGACTGTTGTACTTTTTATCTTTGTATTAAGATAACCATGCATTTTTATAACTTTGGCTGTGTCTCTCTAAAATTGGCTTTACTAAATTACATGCTAATGTTATGTTCTGATATATTGTGAAATATAAAAAAGTAGAACACTATTTTTTTTTACCACCTAAGGTTGTAGCAAAAGTTGACCGATATCAAATGCTATCAGGAAAGATGAAACACAATTTTTAAAAAAGATAGTGTTTTACAGGTACATTTTAGAAGAAACACAACAGTTGAAACCACTTTAAAAGATGAAGAGAGTAAGTGCCTACATCAAACATGACCATGGGGAGAAACCAAAGTTACATGGAGAGAATGATAAGGTACCCTGAAAATCTGGAGCTGTGGAAGACAGATGAATGATGTGTAGTATGTAAATAGTTTTGGTTTGTAGCAAAGGAAAGAGTAATGAATAATGGTGAAAGAATAACCATCTGTCTATGGAGAGTGAACAGTGTAATGGTCCCCATCTCCATAAAGCAGGGAGAATGGAAGAAGAGTTTTCTCTTGAGATGAGAATATTTGTGTGTGTGTGTGTGTGTGTGTGTGTGTGTGTGTGCGCGCCCGTACACACACGTTTGTATCGCTCAATATTTTATTGTTTATTGAATTGTTGCTTTTTTAGCCAACACACTCTCTTCTCTGTGCTGCCAGTGGATTTCTCATCTCTGTCTGTAAATGAGTTTTCCTCTATTAAGACATACTAAATTGGAAAAAAAAGCTTTTTAAAAGCAAAGTTATATTGTCTTAGCCACTCTTTGTTGTGCTATCCTGTTTTTTTGTGTAATATATCTCATATTAGTGGTGTATTTCTAACATTCTGGCAAAATATCTTCTCTTTTCACTCTTTAAAATATGATTTCCATCCATAGCAGTTTGTGGAAATCAGGCTAACAAAATACAACAATGGTTTTTGAATCTGCTAACCTTAAGCCTACTTCCAAGGCAGTAGACATAGGTAAAGAACAAATTTGTGACCTACTTTGGCTCCATGAAGTCACACCATGCTTAGTTGATTCCTACTCTTTGTTCAGTTTATATTTGATTTACTTGTGATCTTACAATTCTGCTAATTCAGAAGGTCTGACCAGTCCCACTCTGATTTACTTTCTACCTTAAGGAAATACAGGCGAAATTCAACATATCTGCTTTCAAGACTTTAAATGTACACCTCTATCTTCTAACTCACTGAAGCTGTAGTTTTAAATTCCAATCACCCTATGGAATATTCCACCTAAATATTAATTAATATTTCTTTATTTATTAATAAATAAATCTCTTTATTACCTCGAGTTCATTAAATCTAAACAGAATACACTATATTTTTCCAAGTCACTTACTACTCTAAATGTTATCATTTCTGATGATGTCACCACTATTTTTCCAATATCCATTTTAAAAACCTCGATACCATTTTTGCCTCCTTATAATCTCTCCCCATCCTCTAATAATATGACATATTTTAGATGTGAAGGCCATACCCTCTTCATTCTATAATGATGTGGAAATATTGGCAGACAGATAGTAAATTGCATATTTGAAATTAACATTTATTTGCTTTATTTTTATTTCTGTGTCACAACCTAATAATGGTCTCCTTTCCACAGAGAAGCCACAATAACCTTTGACTGCAATTTTGAGGTTCTTTTTTGGATCCAACATTTCTTATGTTTCCAGGCCCAGCTCACTAGATGTTGAAATCAGTCCAAAATTCTTGGATCATTGTAACCTCTCATTATACATAAAGTCATGGCATTTTGGGTTGTGTGTGGCAAACAGCAGAGGTTGTTGCCAAACACATATTCCCAAGCAATTTCTTAAATGACGCAGATTGATTTCTGGATTTGGAGAATGGAAGTGGCAAAATCAGCCTATGAGGCTCTCCAGGTTTAATACCTGATCCAGCTAATTCATAACACTCTTACTATTTTTAATGTAACAATGCAAGAGTGAGCAGCTTTTAACTTTTCCTTACAGTTTTTGCAAGGCGGCAACAATGAGAGCAGAACAGTTTCTAGATTCCAGGATATTTTTTGCAGGCAAACGTCAAAGAGGTTTTCTTTTGTCTACTATTACAGTCTTACCTCTGACCTGACAGTGGTATGGGTCTCTTTTGAATATTAATAGTAGGATTTTCAAAGATAAATCTTTGCTTTGGACTGTTGGGATGGATACTTTCCCTATCAAGCTGTTTGGATGTCATTTTTGTCTATTTCAATGTGTATCTATTGATTAAAGCATTTATGATTTCACAATTTACATTTGCCATCTTCTTTCAAATCTTCCAAAATTTTGCTATCTTTTAAGTGTTAAGGTTCCCATAGAGGAAAATATGATAAGTCAATTTGGTCTCTTTTTTTTTCCTGTGAAAAATGATGTGATTGATTATAGTAATTAACAGCTAAAAGAAAGCAAAAGGTGTCATAGGCAACTTGACCTATTCACTGATTTAATTTTAGCTGAATAAAACTATAAATAAAATTTGTTTTATTCTAAATTAGGAAAGGAAGTGAATCAGACAACTAAGTCAAAGTTGGGTTTGAGAAGATTGAGGAAGTGAGAAACAAATCTATTTCTATTCTTATTGTTATTTGAAACAATGTGTTCCTTCCCACTTTGGATCTGTATCTCTCTCTCTCTCTCTCTCTCTCTCTCTCTCTCTCTCTCTCACACACACACACACACACACACACACACACACAGCCCTTTTATATCAAAGGGTTTAAGACAAAGGCATGGCCCATTTGAAGATTTTCATGAAGATGTGTTCATTGTTGGACCTGAAATCTGTCCTTGAATGAGGAGTAATGGGTAGAAAGCTGAGCCGTTGGAACTAGAGAGGCAAGAACTCAACCCCAACTTTGTCCTGGACATTCTGTGTGGTCTCATTTGCAGAATCCATTCTAGATTTGCTTCCCTTCATCAGACACAATTCCCTTGTATTCGAAAAGTGCTTCAGGGTGCAAAACTCTAATTACCAAGGTTATTATTTTTCTCATTAACAAGCTTTTATTTTCCTTTCAATTTTCTTTTCTCAATAGACAATCATGCTCGTAAAATGTGAAGTCTATTTAAAAAAAAATTTATTAACCTACAGGGGAGAATTATTTCTTCAAAACCATTTAAGTATATGATGACATCTCTTCAGAATCACTTAATTTAATATGATCTCATTCTTCTCTACAGTAACAATTTGTTTCTTAAAATAACAATGGTGCCAGAGAGATTCTTTCATAAAAGTAAACTCAAAAATAATTTCTGTATCTTTACTAACTGGCCTTCCTTTTGAACTTTCTGTTGTCCTAAATGGTTCCTGTAGGACAATATAAAAATAACTCAGTTCCTAATGAGAAAACAAGACTCGAAAGCATTATTCAGAGATTGTCATCCCCTGAGTTGTATTTATACGTGACAGACTTCCATTGTCTTATGTCATTATTCATGATCTTGAACTGTCTGTTCTAATTTCCAAGAAATGCTAAGCAAAAGAAAGGTTGTAAATTCAGAAAAAAGTTTTCCCCCTTTCAATGAAAATGGAATTGTAGCTGGAAACAAGGTTGATTAGATAAACACCACTTATTTACTCGTGAATATCTATAAATGCTGCTGAGCGTCCTTTGATACAAAAATGAAAAGCTGCAACTTGGGCAAAGAGTAATCATAAGAAATCCTCCTAGTACAATAAAAATATTAAAAATATTTTAAAATCAACTTTTTTGTTGATTTCTTATCAAATCTGGTATTTTTAATGTCATCTTTGCACAAGACATGCATACAACTTAAAAAATACATTTTGTATCATTTTTTATATAAGTGCTTAAGTGAATGTCTGAATAAAAAAATACAGTAGCATTTTATAGAGAGAATTAGATTATATATATATTTTTGCTATAGAAATTAAAGAGCATTTAGATGATCTATAACAGTATTACTATTTATAATGTCAATTGTTGCGGAAAAGGGTATTTGTATAATTTTGAAAGAATTTTAATGAGTAAAAACACACTTTAGTGATTCATTTTTTAAGTTTACAACATCTAAAGAATTGTCTTATTGGTATTTTTTTGTCATTGTGGGCTGACTTGTGTGCAAGAATTAGTTTTAGTTACATGCATAGCCTTGGGGAAAAAATGTAAGGAAAGCATCATAATGTATAGTAATTGGTATGCAAAGCCATCTGGTGGTATAATTTTACTTGCTCTCATCTCTAACTTGTCAAATCATTAGATGGCCTCCAATATTCCGTGTATTGGGAGGAAAGGCAGTGTAGGTAAACACATCATCCTCCATATATAGGTCTATACTCATCAAGAAGTGTACATTCTCTAATTTTGGAGAGAACAAATTTATTTTAAATAGCATTCGAAGACTGGAGCAGTTTAGTTTTTGGCATTAGAACTCCGTCATTTCAGTAGAACTTTCACTCAGTGTCAGTACTGTCTTAAATATTTCTGGTTACAGCGTTAAAAAAAATAAAAGGTCACTGATTTGTATAATGTGGATTTATACTCTCTTCTGCCGTGATACCTCTATCACAAACTATCCTTACTGATGCTTTGCTCACCAAAGTTATAATTTCTAAATTAGCTCATAATAAAGTGGCCATCTACTTCTACCTTATAATGTTACTATGTTAAAACTCTTTTACTTATCTTGTCCTGTTTGTTTTAAGATCTCATATGGAATATTTCATAAGGTTGTCCTTAAAAGTTTTCAAAATATCAAAAATTAACAGTGACCCCAAAGTGAGCTTGAATTCCTGACTCTTTCATCTCCCATGGATTTCCATAACTTCAACTATCAGCATTCCCTGGCACATGCCCATTGCTGGATAAGAGATTCTAAACCAAAAATTTACTGTGTATTGAGTATGATTTCATCTGTGCTCCTTAGTTCTTTTGGACTTTTTAAAAATCTCCAATATCTACTTAATCCCATTCTGACTTCTATTTTCTTCCCTTTCAGTCACGCTCTGACGTTTTCTGCCTGTATCACACTGTGTTAGTGTCCTTGACCAGGTATACAAAGAAGCAGCAAAGTTTGGAAAGTGTTACCTGATTTGTGAAAATGATAGGTACAATTTTAATTTTCTTCATTTCCCTATATTAACATTTTCTACCCAGTTTATAAAATTAGAATTTGACATTACCTAGGGTTAAAGTGAAGATCTAGTCCATCAGACATAATGTGTGTACAAGATATTGTATGTGTTCTGCATATCTGAGGTATATAAAGGAGTCTGTTTAATCTTGCACTTTATACTGGAGATTGTAATGAAAACTATTATCTGAACATTTATATTTATAAATATATCCATAAGACTATAAGCAATGACATTAATACAAATACATGATTCAAAAAATATCATGCCAATGTCATCTTAGAGTTTTAACAAAGCAAAAGCACCATCTCCTTTTAGATAAACTGTGTACATTGGGTCAAGGTCTACCCTCCTGAATTTCACATTGCGCATGCATTTGCCCTCAAACGTCAAGAGAGTAAGACTTTCATTGCTGGAAGGAGATGTTGTCCAGGAGACACAAGTGGATTGGGTTAGCAGGTGCAGCTGCCTCACATATGGTGTCCTGAGGGTAGTAAGTTCCCATCCTGGCTCTCTTCTCTGGCTGGGTAGATGATAGTCCACCATTCGGTGCTGCAATTCTATCGTTGCTAAAATGTGGTGCTTAGATTAAAACATTTGTAAGACCCCTTAAAACATCTCTAAATTTGTGATTATTTTATTGTGGTAAAAACTCAACATAAAACTTACCTTAACCATTTTCAATTGTACAGTTTAATAGTATTAAGTATATTTACATTGTTATGAAACAAATTTTTAGAAACTTTTCAGCTCCCAAAACTAAAATTCTATACTCATTAAACACCTCTTTTTACCTTCACCACAACCGTTGGTCACCACTATTTTACTTTCTGTCTCTGTGAATTTGACTAGATATCTTGTATAAGTAAAATCATTTAGTATTTGTCTATTTGTGACTGTGTTATTTCACTTAGCATAGTGAATTTTGCATAATGAACTTTAATGTTTATCCATGATACAGTATATGACAGGATTTTCTCCCTTTTTAAGGGTGAAGAATATTCCATCTTATGTATATGCCACATTTTTTTTTTATCCATTCATCTGCCAATGAATATTTTGGCTGCTTCTACTTCTTAGTTTTTGTAAATAATTCTGCTATGAACATAGGTACACAATCTTCCTGATAATGTTTTCAATTTTTTGAGGTATATGCTCAAAAGTAGAATGATTGGATTATACTATAACTCTATTTTTAATTTTTTAAAGACCCCCCAATACTGTTTTCCATAGCAGCTGTACCATTTTGCAATCCTACCAATAATGCACTAGGATTAATTTCTCTACTTGCTCACCAGAACTTATTTTTTTTGATAGTAGTCTTCCTAATGGATATGAAGTGACATCTCATTGTGATTGTGATTTGCATTTATCTGATAATTAGTGATATTGAGCATCTTGTCACGTCCTTGTTGGCCATTTGTATATTATCTTTGGATACATGTCTCTTCAAGTTCTTTGTCCATTTCTGACTGAGTTACTTGATTTTTTTGTCATTGAATTGTAGGAGTTAAATATTCTTATGTATTTCTTCCTTGTTCTTTTATTAAGTATTCTTCCATTCCTCTTTGCTTAAGTTAAGACCTTTTTTTAATACCTAGATAAAGCTACTCACATGAAGCTTTCTTCTATTTTTTATTCCATATGGATCCTTTTCACTATGATTTGTTCATACTTTTTTTTTTGAATACTTGTTTTAACTTTCTATATACTAACTGTTATAGTTAGTTTTGTTTGTAAAGAATGAAGTTTTACTCGTGTCTAAATTATCAAACAAAATAATCAAATAGCAAACTATAGTATCCTGAGATTGCATTATGCCTGTGGTGGCAGCACCATTGATAAAACAATGTCATAGTTTCAGAAAAGGAGCAACAATAGCTGTGACAGCCTCTGGGATACACTAAAATAGAAGCCATGGACAAATAGGAGCATCTGTTGCATGCAATAGAAGCAGAATTTGCATTCATCTTGCAAATTCAAGATCAGTGTAATTACACAAAGATAGAAAATAACTCAAAATGTTAACACTAGTTAAATAATACCCTAAAATATTAATACTAGGTATCTTGAATTATGAGTTGATATATGACTTTTAATTTTTTTTATATGGATCTTTATTTTTTAAACATTCAGCAATAGTCTATATTGTTTGAAAAGTCAGGAAAAAGCTAATTGAAAAGCAGATGATGAGCAAAGAAATTATAATAACTAACAGATTTAATACAAGAGAACTTAGAATTGCATTGCTTTTCTACACTGCAGGAAACAGAAATTTCGTGAAGTTGTGGTGTGGAGAGATATGTGTGTGTGCGTTTCTCTGTGTGAGCACTGAGAGGTGTTGGGACTGGAGATTGCTGGGATTTCTGTGTTTATTTTGTGATAGAAAAGGCTCAGTCACCTGAATTTATATTTTTGTTGTTCTTAAACTAGTGTTTGGGAGAAACAATTTTAAATGTTTCTCAAAACTCTTCATCTAGATTATGAATTCTTAAAGTTAAGACAGGATGAAGTCCAAAACATTTTTAAACTCTAAATACATAGAGACTAAATATATACAATTCATTTTACTAATAATTTTTGTACAGCACTATGAGCCAGAGTCCAATGAAGGGTTAGAAAACCACACAGTAATTTGAACAGAGAAAGTTTAATATAAAAAATCATTAATTATAACAGGGGATTGATATAATGAGGAACAGTGTAGTAACAGATGAAATAATTCTACAGAGTATGGAATCTGCAGAGGCAAAGGTTGGGAGTGCCTTCCAACCTCTCAGGCTACAGTAGAAGACCCAAGACTGCTCCAACTGCACCAAGATGGTTTCCAAGCTTGGTTGCACAGTGTAAGAATGTGACTCACTGTGGCTTGTCAGGGAAATTTCTGTGGTGCTGTCATGACAGAAATTGCGGGAAATATGTCCCCCTAGGCTGGCAGGAAAAACACTTTCTAGGGTTCCACAGAAATCCACTCATAGGGAGATGTCTCTCCAGATGCCCCACTGTGAAACCAGCTGCGAGGGGTTGGAAGGGAAGCTGATGGCCACTGGCTGCTGCCGTTCTCCATATACTGTAGGGACCAAGGGCAGGAGAAGCTGTGCCCCACCCCACTTTGAGAGACTCGGGTGAGTGAGCACTCTGAAGTCAGGAAAGAAACTCCTCTACCTCCCATGTCTCTCCCTCTCCTTCTGCCAACAATTTTTTACATCTGGAAGCTATGTAATGGCCCCAGAATCTGTTCCTGAGAGCAGGCAGGCAATAAATAATAAATGTGCAGCTGGAAAGCAATAAATTGATAAATGGCACAAACACCATGCTGCCAGGAACAAGTATTTATTGTCAGATCTGTTTTATCTTCGTTTACTTGGTTGTTTCCTGGATGAGAATTTATAATAATTATAATGATGATATGTATGGCATTGCTTATGTCTGAAAAATTATGAGAAACTTGTAAATAAGGCTGAAAGGTGGGCAGCATGTCCTTTATATAAAGGGCAATAGTTCTAGAAGTGTGGTCTCTGGACCAGTAGTTTCAGTCTGACCTGGAAACTCAAGGGAAATACAAATTTCAAGCTTTGTCCAATACCTACCAAATCAGAAACTCTGAGGGTGAGCCCCAGCAATTGGTGTTTTAAACGGACTCTCCCGATCAATCTGATGTGTATTAATATTTGAGAACAAATGATCTAGTTACTATTGAATAAAAATTCCAGAGTTAATGAAGTTACATGTTAATCATACAATTTTGTCCAGTCAATAAATCTGCTACATGGAACAGATAATCTGAAAAGCTTATGGTCTCACAAAAACACATAAAACAACTTTCTTAACCATACACATTTTTTTCCATAACATCTTAAAGTGAGAAAATTTAACGTGTTCATTAAGATGACCACAAAATAGGATCACTATTTAGCATAGAAAAATAAGTAGCAAATATACCTAAACTTAAAATTATATTTAGCAATCAATGTTTCAGTATTCAATCTATTTAGAAATTATTCAGGTGTCCAATAATTATGCTTAATTAAATAAAATACACCCTTGGCCATAGGCTTTTATATTATATCTCTTTAACAACTTTCAAGCTGCCATGGTTTGCTGCATCAGAATTTCCAGGACTCTTTTTGAATCTGGAAACATATGTACTTTATGAGACTACACTGCTAACTCAAGATCCTTTGGAATAAACAAGATTCAATGAATTAATGACAGGGATTTACTTGTTATTTGTTTGTCTAAGTGTTGGCATTATGTTAAACATTTTTTATTTACATATATATTTGAGAAAGCTCTTTCCATTTATCAGACTATATGTTTATAAAATTAAAAGAACCATTTTTAGCAACATTTGAGTCCCTACTGACCTACTTAGAATTTGGAAACAAATATTTATTTATATTGAGTTTTCCTCGTTTTTATGGTAACTTAATTCTTTACACAAATCCAATAAAATCTGTCCTCCCTTTTACTAGGATTAATTGGCCAAATCAATTGTGCAACCAAGGCCATATATAGAGTGTTGAATTTCAGAAGGATTCTCATTACATCAGACATGGAAAACACACTACCAAGAAATAAGGAGTGATTTGTATGTGGAGCGATTTCTAGGGAACCCTACCAAGAACTAGTTTGGTTTCTGGCTTAGGGTCTCAATCGTACAGATGATAAGGAGGGACCCTTCCTGACAGGAATTCCCTTGAAATTATAGTTTCTACAGGTGAAATATGATAGAAGGAGTTTCATTAGCTTTGGTTTCCTACTCTTGGGATAAGATTGAAAAAATAGAGGCTAAAAATCCAATGCAAGATTCCTTACAAAAACTTTATAATAGCAAATAATGTCATGGTCTTATTAATGGTCTTAGATGTGCACAGCAAACTCAAGGAGTCTCGTACCATGAACTAATAATCTTGCTGTGCCCATGTTTATAATCACACCCAGTCTGATGATCCTAGCCTTTTCACGATTATTATGACAATCTTCAGAGATTGAAAACACTGTTCAAAAAATCATCTGATTCTTGGAAACAAGGAAACAAATTTGGGCAGGGATGTTTTCAATGTCACTTGAAAGAAAGTTCACATAGGTTTTATCTAAGGAAATAATGCACTTAGGGATTGTATACTAAGAACATAGTTCAAATCAATATTTATTATTAATCAACAATCCAGACCTAGAACAGTTGTATAAACACGTAGATTTTTGTTCAGAAAAGTAGGAAATTATTTTTATTGATAATAATACCAAAAGTTAAAGGCCCTGTTGAAAATTAACCTGCTTTGTATCTAACCCCTAAATCTCATCTTAATATTACCTACATATATTTTAGCTTCTCTAATGCTCTTTGAATCAATCACATCTGATTTATTCCTCTCATCATTTAATGAGTTGAATAAAATCTTCAAAATGTGGATCTTTTATATTTGCATGAGAGTCATGTTTGTTAATCAGTTGACAATTACAATTTATTTTTTATTTTTAATAGAGTATATAACCAAAGAGACTTTTGACATATTTTTGTTTTAATTATTACTGGTTTAATCAGAACTTATTTAAAAAACCCTGCAAATGTAAAATGTTTCTTTTTCTTTGTAACTTTAAGTCAATTTTCTAACTCTGTCAAAGATTAGAAAATATTTCCAGTCATTTCAAAATGTTTAGTTAAGTCTTCAATTAACTGATTAAATTCTATTTAAAATAATCTTATTTTAAAATAAATCAATTTTAGTGAGCATTTTAAATTACATTTATTTATTTGCTATTATGAATCTTTGCAAGGACTTTAAATACCTGGCATGATATATTATTCATAAACCCAATAAGCACAATCTTTCTAAGGACTTAATCACATATTTTAATAAGTCAAATTTATAATAAGATTATAATAATTTATAATAGTTTTATTTCATATAACATGATCTCCAGGTACAAGGAAGCTCCAGTGATGGTAGGTGAAAATCCAGTACATTTCTCCCTGGTTCCCTTGGCTTTTTCTCCCCCACATGTGGTCTTTACCTTCAGGATGACATTAGTATCCTAAACCTCAACCATAGACATACATTAATTACTCAGAGGAAGAAAAGGAAATGCCCTTTCTTATGGACAAAAAAACTTACCTGAAGGAATTCAGCTTATATATATTCATATTCATTGATCATATCCATATTTTATTGGTTAGAACTAACAAAGGAAACCTGGCTTCATGACTGGCTTAGCCAAATCATAATTCTGTCTGCACCTTTCCTCTGTACTTCAAAACAGCTTAATATCTATAAACAAATGTTAGAGAAACTAGAAAATATATGACCAACTATTACTAAAGAAAGACAAATATTATATCCTGCTACCTCAAGTTGAAAACCTTCTCAGTGTACAGGTATGTGGCAGAGAGTTCATCTTATTTTTGCCCGATATTTATTCTTTTCTTCTACAGTAAAATTAGGCGGCCATCATGACTGCCTGGCTAAAGATTCCCCAGAATCTCAAACAAGCAGGGTCTGGTGGCTGTGTGACTAAATTCTGGCCAATTGTGATAAAAGTAGAAATGGTATGAGCAACTTCTAAGAAGTTTTCCTAAGGGGAGTGGTCTGTCTTCCTTCTATTTTTTTTCTCCTCTCTGATGAAGGATGGCAACATGATGGATGGAGTTAGAGCAACCACCTTAGACCATGAGGTGAAAACTGTGTGCTTAAGATTGCAATTCTGACAATACGGCTTTTTTATTTTCTTGTTAATGTACAGCCTCTATACAGGTTGTAAACAGACTATATTTAAGTGAAAGAAAAATAAAATTCTGTGTTTTTAAGCCACATTGTTTGGGACTTGCTGTCTGATTTTCAAACCTAATCACAATTAATGTGAATATATTGAGAAGCCAGGAGGTAAATGATTAACTTCTAATTCTAGAAAATAAATTTTAGTTCTTCCTTACAACTTACAGTTTGAGACATTATTCACTATACATAACATATTTTTGGTCACTTTGATTTTTTGTTATAGTAAAAAAAAATCTTATAGGAAGATATTATTATCTTGAATGATACTAATTTCAAGAATCAGTGATTCAAGGAAAAACATTTCAAATTTTCACTTCATAGGGCCACATTTTAAAGTTGCGGAAACTATCTACTGTTTCTTACAAATAAAGCATTTCTAATCTCAATGCAGTTCTGTAGTACATTGCACAAGTAATCTTTTTTTCTGATAATTTTAATCCTAATATGCCTTTTCCTTTAACAAGCTCTGTTTATTTTGGTCTTGGTTGCAAAATAGTTTACTTATTAATAGAACTAAGTAATATAGGTATTTGCTTTTAAATTAAATTATATTCTAGTAAATTATTTAATTATAGTTTAATAACTATTGATTTTCATTCATAACCAATAATAAAAACTTAGTGAATTTTTATTCTTTCAAAATTGTCAGAATGACTTAAAAGTAGATTTCAATTATTTCTATATCATCCTTCTATAGTACAACTGGTTATGTGATAATATATTTTAAATATTTTGGCGGAGAGCAATTTGTTAGTACCTAGTGTTACCTGTATGAATTAGTAACATGAAGATTATTTCTTTTTTTCTGGAATATTTTTATAATTCTCTGGTGTAAATCAGTATATTTTTACATTATCAAGAGTTTTCAAGAAATATAAAACGGTGTCATGATTTTTTTCTTTATTAACTTAAGAGATCTATATGTTGTAATTAATGTCACAATTTTCAAATGTCAGCTCAGTTGTATAAATATATAAATAATAATGAATCACCCAATGGAATAAATAGAAGTACAATTAGACTAGTCAGATTTATTAAATAAAAGTACATTATAATTTTCATACTTTATCAGAGAGCCCTAAGTACAGATCCCATAATCAATTTAATCATTCTGATTAGTTAGTGTGACCTAGCCAGACGCTTCATATTTCTAGACTAAAATGCTTTAATTAAGGGGAAAGGGAAGTGAATGATCATTTATTAAATATTATATGACAGGCTTTGTTGTATGTGGGGTTCTTAGAACGTAATGTTTCTGTACTGATCATAACTCTATGTGATAGATACTGGCATCTCCATCCTGTGTATATAAGAAAACCTACTCATACAATTACATTAAATACCAAAGTCTACAGAGAGAAAGCTGTGAACTTGGCATCTGCACACAACTCAGTTGAACTCCAAAATCTTTTTTATTTCTGAACAAGGAATTAGCCATTGTCTTTTGAGTTCTACTTGTTCTCCTCTGCTACCCTTCTATTTGCCTCAGGAAACTGGCATTTACAAACATAAATCACTGGCTTCCTTATTCTCTGGCCTCTGATGTAGTTCAGCTAGTGGAAGTTACCAGCAGGTGATTAGGGAGAGCAACCTCAGGTCATAACAATTTACCATGAATAATCATGTGTAGGACAGAGAAAACTGTAGGAATATGAGTAAACTGTGGAAGGAAGGAAAGGATAAAGGTAAATTTATCCTAAGGTTGACACTGGATGAGGATTAAGTATTGTTATATCAAAAGTTCTCTCAGAGTTACTGTGTTTTAACACACTGGTAAATACTTACATACTCATTCATGATAAAATAATGTGATTGAAAAAAAAAAAGCTAGCTCTCATGGGGCCTTAGTACAGAAGATGTAAAATAGACTTTTATAAACACTAATAAATATGATTGCAAATTATGATAAATGGTTTGAAGAAAAGCAATAAAAGAAATGAGCAATTAAAACAGGGATTTGATTTAGAATGGGGTGTCCAGGATAGTCATTCCTTAGTAAGTACCATTTATTCTAAGGCCACTATGATGAGAAATATTAGCTAATAAAGAATGGGGGGATAGTATTCAAGAGAGAATCAATAAACAATAGAAATGAAGGAAAATACTATAGTAAGTATTGTAGTTGAAGACACAAATAGAGAAAAGATCATGTAGATGCATTTTGGTGGGTGAGTGTAGGGAAAATATGAGTTTACAGGCTTGGAATTTTAAAAGAGAGGGAGTATGGAGGTATAAATTAAAAAGAATAATTATATTAAGCAATAGAAAAAAACCAGTATATATACTCTAAACTTTAGAACAAAATCTTTGGTAAAACACTTATAAAGCTTTCAAGAAGCTTAATCTTTATTTCTCTAGCATTTCCAGAATAAAGCCTTAAGCAGAACCATACTGGAACTGAAAAGTTTGGCCAAGTTAATCACCATGAGCAGGAGAAGCAGTATTGCTGAATCTTTATTTCTTTATTTGAGATAAGCTATAGCACATCCAATAAATCAAATATCTTGGTCTGTTTGATCCTGCTTTGCTTTCCAAAGCCAATCCTACATGGTGCTATTTAACCGTTTAGTCTGGGTTCAGAAGTGTTTGGCACCTCTCTGCACAGTAGCAAACTAATAAGTTTGAAGAAATAAACAATTGCATGGGTGGCCCTATCTGCATGTTCAAACTGGAGTTAATATCCCCAGAGTTCTTTGAAGCCCTGACTTTAATAACATAAACAAAGTAAAATAACAGTAGTTGCAACCAATGAAATATAACTTAATTTAAAAATTACTAAAGAATGTTAAGCTGTTTCAAGTGAATATGCAATGAAAATAAACTCATGAAGATAAGTGGCCAAATTATCAAAATTAATGTCTCCCTTAAAATAGATTATTATCAAATTCAATAAACACATATGTATACATACACACACAAACAGCATTTGTGGTTGAGACCTGGAACAGTTCTGGGTATGGCCCTATGAAGTTGAGGAGAATTAGATAGAGTAGAGGATGGAAGACTTTAGAATTAGATCAGCTTATGGATTGAGTCAGGACCTAAGGAACCAGAGCCTCATTGAGGTTGGTAATTTGAAGTTTAATACAATGGGTAGTGTTTAGGGTAGCTGTCTTTATTAGGTATGAAGAAAGTCCAACTTAGGGAAAAGCTATTCAAACAGGTAGTGACGTCTGTAAACTAAGTTGAGTTTTCATACAGGCAGACCAAATCAGAGATAATTATCATAAGGCAGCAGAGTACCAGCCACCAAATATGAGTATAGGATTAGGATTTTAGTACTATGATGAAATCAGGAGGGATAAGAAGTTTTGACTCAAGCTTAAAATATGCAGTAGGAGATCAATAAGCAGAAGTGAGGTATGAGGTGTAGATCCCATCTCTAGAAACAGGCATTAGTACAAGTATTAAAATATGGCAAAAATTAAGATGACAGTATCACCAAGAATAGTGTAAATTTGAGATCTTCGTTTTACTTCTGAAGGAACACAACTTTCATCAGTGCTTCAGCTGTGGTTAAAGAAGTTTATAGAGACTGGTTATCAATCTGGGTTTAACTCGTAGTTTATGTTATTAAAGTGACTTGAAAGTAAATATAGGGATATGGTCTCTTTATTTATCAACCAATCTTCATAGGTGATAGATGATAGATAGATATAGTTATAGAGGTGCATATGGACATACAGATATATTCTTTTATATCTTAAGGTATTTAATGGAATGCAAAGTATTTACACAATCTGTCAATATTAACTACTATTATTATGTAATTAATATTCAAAATGTTTCTAACACTAATTTTCAATAGTCATAAGTCATGTTCTCTTTGGATCCATCACTGATGCCAAGGTTCCTTAAAACTGGCACACAATTAGAGTCCCAGTCAACATCACTAAGTAGTGAGAGTTTTAAAGTGGGATGTGAATGTGAACATTGTATAGGTAAAAAAGCAAACAGAGAAACCAGAAAAAAAAAGTCATGACTATGGCATAGACTTATGTTCTAAACAGTTTTATTTTTTTAGATAACAATCAAATGTTAAGAAAAATTAATTACTGGTATCAATTTCCATCTTCATTGTTATGGCAGAGAACATGTGTTTATTAAACCGCTCCTAGATATCTTTTCTGTTGGGTGGATCATGTGACTTAGTAGTGGCCAATGAAAGGCCAAGAAATGACTAGTAATCAAATATGATGCTTGCAAGCTCATATTCTTTCCAAGCAGTTTCTCATTTGTATTTTTGTCCACAAATTAAATGGAAAAACTGCAAGGACATAGAGCAAAGGACAAAAGGAACTTAACTCCTTAAATTGCCATTTGGAAGGGAGCTTTCCAGAAAGTTGTCTAATCTTAAGAATTAGCTCTCTGTTGGGCTTTTGTATGAGTAAGAAATAATCTTTTATCTTGTTAAGCCATTGAAATACTGAGGTTGCTCTGTCTATTCTTACTTATATTTATCTACTCTGAGGTAAGCAAGAAATTTTTAATGTTCTTTTAAAAACTCCAATTACACTAGAGGATGTAAACACAAGAAAATCTTACAGTAGTCTAGTGATGCATATTTAAATGTCTAAAAACTGAGCTTCGTGTAAACAATAATCAGGAAAGTATTACAAAAGATATTGAATCTGAAATCTTTATTACATCTAAATTCTCAGTGAATATACTGTCTATAAATTATTTTAATGAGAACAATTCAGCACTCTGAAGTGACTTTTAAATAAAAGTATTCTAATACAGGAAGAAAGTCAATAGTTACATCAAATAAACTAGCTATAAATTCTGTGTAACTAAGTAAGCAATATTTTTAAAGTTACAAAATTTAAAAAAATTATGGCATGCACAATTGTGTTAATTAATAAAAATGTCAAAAGAAAAGTTATGGACTGAGGAAAAATTTGCAACACATAAAAGATTAAGATCACCAGTAGGACTTTCTATAAATGATTAAGAGACACAAATGAATAATCAATAGAAAAATAAGCAAAGGATATTTACCACTACATAGCAAATAAAAGGCAAAAGACCTCAAATGTATGGAAATATAATATTTCAAAAGTAGTCTAAGAATTAAGTGGACTTTGAGATATTATTTTTAGCTTATGTTCTACTTTTTAAAAATATTTTAATGTTTTTTCATCAACGTTCTCAGTGCCAGAGTGTTACCTTTCAAATACAATGGCACTAGTACCTAATGATTTATGATGATAAAGCTTTATTGAATAAGCAGAAATAAAACATTGCTAATGCTTATCAGCTGGGGAGAGATTGAGTAAATTACGGTGCATCTTCATAATGTAACACTGAGTAGCTTAAATAACCACATCAATAAGCTCTCAATATATAATGTGGAGGCATGGTCATGATTTATATTAATGAGTAAACAAATTGAACAGACAGAAAAAAATGCATAACATAATCTTATCTTTGTAAAATCTAATATGAAACAATCAAATAACTCACAAGTATATGTATGTATGTATGTGTGTGTGTTTATTCATCCTATGGTCATTCAGAACCTTATATATTCCAGGAATTATTGGAATACACCAGTGGGGAGTAAAAAAAGCCTGAATGTGAAAGTCTTACATTAAAAAAAAAAAAGGAAAAGAAAAGAAAGAAAAGTCTTACATTTTAATAGGGGGAGACAGAAAATAACAATTAAAATAGTAAAAATACAATGTGGAGTATGTTAGAAGGCAATATATCTTATGCTTTAAAGGAAATAGAACAGCATAAAGGGATTGCAGAGTTGGGGATGAGGTGAGTTGCTATTTTGAAGTTAGTGATGGGGACTCATTTCAGTCACATTCCCTTACAAGGATGGGGGCCTAGCTGATTTTAAGACACGAGATATAAGCACTGCAAAGCCTAATCAATAAAGATATGAAATTCTACAATTGGCACAGACCATTTAAGATTAAGATTGTGAATCCTTCCTTATTAATGGTAAAATGAATGTACATTTCAAGAAACTGCTTGCTCTAAAGCCCTTATAATAATTGAAGACTATCTGAACAATAATAAATAACAACTTTAGCAACAATAACAAGAATCTGTAAATTAACCTTTAGGAAATATGGATAAAAGAAAAATGAAAACTATGAAAGTATTACAGAATGATAAAAGAGCTATAAAACAGTAACAAATGATGCAATTTTATCCCAAATATTTTTTTTATAGAAAATGTAGTATAGAAAATTGTTGTTCTCTATTCCTATTAAAGTGAAAGAACACACTAACATTGTTGAATGTGGACAGACAAGTTAAAAAGTTAGTGGAACAAAATGGAAGTGAACATATAGCAAAATAATGTGTTAAAATGTGAGTAACTGAACCCTTAAGAAATTATATTGTCTCACTTAATTTGAAAGTTCGTTTAGGTCAGACTTCAGGCAGGGCTTGATCAAAGCTTTTGTGGGCTTTCCTAGTTTCTCAGTATTTCTCTTCTTGTCAGCTTGATTTTGGTCTGGGCTTAGCTTCTTTGAAGGTAGTAAAATAGCTGCAGCAGTTGCATAATTAAAGCCTTTGAACCTTGAACACTGTCCAGAAGGAAGAGTTCTCTTTTTTATAGCTTGTCTTGAAACAAGTCAGATTGACTATCCAACCCTGATCCAGTAAAACCAAGGGGATAATGTTTTATGGGTTGTCTTGGATCACTCACGTTCCAACCGTGGAGCTGAGAGAAAGGTCAGTTAAACACACAAACCTCATGACTCCTTCATGGAGTGGAGTTGATAGAATATATGTTCAGAGGTCAACCAACCATGCTCAATAAAATCAGCATCAAAGCAGTAAATACCCAAAGTAACATTGTGGAAAAGACAAATTAAAAAGAAAACTTCACTAGAGAGCAGAAAGAATTAATTGAAAATGAGAGAGAATTTGGTACATAGAAAAATAGATCACAAAGAGACAATCTGCAAATAATAAAACAGGCTACCCAAAACAGAAATGATAATCAATAGCATAATGGAAGAAAACTTTCCATATCAGAAAGGGAACTTAGATTGGAAAGCAGAAACTAGCATAGGATAGAGTATGATGAAATTGTTAAACCTCGATGAGAAAAAAATGATCAAATATCTCAAGAAGAGAAATTGTTCCCAAATGAGTTGACATTAGATACAATCCTATATATTTTCCATACATGGCCTTACTTAGTTCCAATCCTCAGTATCATAAAACTGTGAGATAAGTCCTATCATCTCCAATTGGTGCTTGAGGAACTTGAAGCTGTAAGGATTTAAACAACACAACTGATGGAGTTGCCAAGCTTCCATTTGAACATAGGCCCACTCGAAAACAAAATTGGCACATCTTCAATTGTCCCATTTAAGAAAGTGAAATAAAAGGATAGCTTGCCAGAAGTTGGAATAAAAAGTAGAACTCTCTTACAACACTATTGCTGTTGATCTGAACTTGCAATGACCATGGAAACTAAATACTCATTATACAGATAAGGGAATAGAAACACTGTCTTCTCCTCTCCCCACTGAGTGACTTTCCACTAACGTGAGCCAAACCTGGTTTTCAGCTAACCTATGCTCTGTCCTAAAGTGAAAGAATCTCCCCTCTGTGTTCCTTATAATATATGCACCTAACAGACAGGTGAATATTCAAAGACTGTTCTACATCTAATAAAAGGATATATTCAGTACCATTAAAACAAGTTAAAACATGGCAGTGGAAAGATATTTTAGCAAGACTAATTCTAACTATTTTCAACTGCCAAACCACTGCCTTCCTTTAATTTGGGCTTTCCCTTGTTAATGTACAACACTCTTAAGCGGTTGGAAAATCTTCAAAGGAAAACCAAGAGAGAACAAATAAATTAAACAAAATATTTCTTCTTTTTTAATGTCTAAAAACATGGAAATATAGAATAATTTGAGTGGGCAATGAATATGCTTTGGCACAAAAAAAAGCTGAGATATTGTATTCTTTCTTGTACCCAAATCCACCACATGCAATCCATTGGATTGGGGAGGAAAATTTAGGATGCGAGACAGAATTTGCTTGCTGTGGTAGGTTACCAAGGGCTAGCACTGACATTGAATGAGGTCTTTTTCCTGAGTAACCAGATTATAATTAAGGAAATGTTCATTGTACAGAAACCACTTATTAAAGCAAACATACAAACAAGTAAAAACTTTATTCAACATCAATTGTATGTATGTATGATGGGTTGAATTGTTGCCTCACCAACTTGTATGTTGAATTCCTAATCCATAGTATTTATTTTGCAATGGAAAAAGAGTCACTGAAGATGTAATTAGCTAATGGAAGATGGAGTCATGCTGAAGTTGGGTGGACCCCTAATCCAATAGGACTGGAATTCTATAAAAAGGGGGAGATTTGGAGACAGACACACAAGAAGAACACCATGTGAAGATGCAGGCAGAGATCAGAGTGATAAAGCAGAAGCACAAGAATGCCCAAGAGTACCAGCAAATCTCATGAAGCTCGGAGAGAGGCATAGAAGTTTCTCTTCTACAGCCTTCAGTGAGAAAAAACCAACTCTGACATCTTGATCTCAGACTTCTAGCTTGCAGAACTGTGAGACAATAAATTGACGTGGTCTCAGCTACTCAGTTGTAGGTACTTTGTTATGGCAGCCCCAGCAAACAAATACAACATGTGACATACTATTCCTTAGGGAGAGGTTACATGAAGATGATTAACATATGTAAACAATGGACCACAATACAAATGTAATGAACATATTTGCTCCTTGGATAGGATAAAGAGAGGCAAAATGGAGAGGAAAACAGAGAAACTAGCATCTGTGTATTCTGGGCACAGAATCTACTCAGGAGCTCAGGCATCTCCAATCACTTTTGAGACCAGGTTGATTTAGTTTTAATCACTGTAACCTTAGTGAACAGGGCCAACAAGCTTTTCAGGGGCTTACTGGACTATTTGAAGTAGGGAGAAATATAACAAAATAAAGCTATTTTGTTATATTCTTCATTTATATAAGCATTATCACAAAATTGGACTAAAATTTTAATTATATATCTACATATATATATATATAGCATGTGAACTTGATTATAAAATTAATATTCAACAGAAGTTTGTAATACTCAAAAGGTATTTGAAGATTAGATAATGTTTGATGTGGCATGAACTCTCAAGATTGTATAATTTTCAAAAAATAAAACCAAGCATAAATTAAACAGAACTCCTTCATAAGTTCAAATAATAATTTCAAGAGAAAAAATGTACAAAATGCTATCAGTGTTTTACATCATATATTGATATCTGATGAGATATAGGTATATTTTAATATGTATATATAAGGTATTACAAAAAATCTCCAAGAGTAACAACCCCTCAAGCACAAGTGGCTCTTAAAATGTAGCCTATTGAAGTCAGATAGAATATTCAGCGAATCTGTGATTTCTCATTTTATAGATTTGTGAAAAACTAACTTAATAGTAAAAGATATAATTATCAATTACAAATGATAAAATTTTACAAAGCAAATACACTATTAGCAAACAAGAACCGTTCAGTTTAGCCTATATGATAAGGATTTTAATATTTTCAAGACTACAAACATAAGATATTTGCATAAACTTTAAATGAAAAAATAAAAATTTTCATGGATTTAAAAAATATATATCCAAAAAGGGCAGCTCCTCAATATCTCCACAGATTTTGAACCAATGTGACATGTAGCTGAAATAAGAAATCAAGATTTGTTTCCTCGAGTGGTTTTTCAATGAAAAAATGTAGAACTTCCAAAGTTAACAGAAAAGCCAGAAGATCTCCTAAACTATTTCAATTGAGTGAACCTCTTGTTCTTTGTATGTTTCTTGTTGCTAATATTTTAATTAAATCCAGTATTTCGATTTGAAGAAAGTTATTTTTGTCTTCTTTTCTAAAGTGTTTTCTTTGATTAAAGTAATGCTGATTTATGAGTATTTTGACTTCTTAAAAATTTGTCACTGTTATTCGGATGGGCTCTCAATCCCTATTTCATTTTCCTTTTATTTTCAGAAACTAAAAAACTTAAACCCTGTTTCCAAGACTTCTTTGAAGCTTGGGTACTGTGAGTGAATTAGGATCATCTTACCAGAGGCACTCAAGCAAGAGCAGAAGGTAGATATGAGGCATAGATAATCCCTGTGCAACTCCTTAATGTTGCTGCTACTTAGGTTGGGCCAAGAGTTAACAGAGTCTATTCTTTAGAAACCTGGGGTGTCAAGAAAAAGAGGTTGTTGACCTGTCTCCTTTACTCTAAGAATGAGGCTTTGGAAACTCATTTTCTCAAGTTCTAAATGTTAAAACTAGCATCAGTCACTTCCATGGTG
>CM053507.1:8857148-8951589 GCA_028627145.1 Eidolon dupreanum
TGGTTTGTATAATCAGCAAATTCCAGTTGTTCTTATCTACTTATTTCATGATTATATTCTGTATTAGTCGGCCACAGGCTGGGTGGCTTAAGCAATGGAAAACTTATTTTTTCATAGTTCTGGAGGTTAGAAATCTGAAATCAGGATTTTAGCAGAGTTGTTTTCTTCTGAGGCCTTTCTGGTTGACATGTAGATGGCCGTCTTCTGTCTGTCTTCACATGCTCTTTCCTTTGTGCATATATGCTTGTGTGTCAGTCTCTTCTTTACAGGGACATTAGTTATATTGGATTAGGGCCCATCCTAATTGCATTTTTAAATTTAATTACCTCTTTTAATATTATCCCAAATACAGTCATATTTAATGTACTGGGTGTTACTATGGGGAACATTATTCAGCCCATAACATGTTTCTTATTCCAGTTTGTCCACTATCTTTTTAATTTCCCTGGTAAAATCTGCCCTATCCTTAGCCAATCAATATAGATATTGATATTAGTATTGTGGTATATCTACTCCCAATTTTTGCAGATATAAAGTTTTAAAACACCACATAATATTCTAAATTTGTTTTGTGTCCTGTGGTCTTTTCTATCAAAAATAAATTAGAAGAATATTAAATTTCAAGAAATATTGTTCAGAAAATTGGAGTATAATGGATATATACAATCCACTGTATGAAATAAATGCATTCAATATTTTAATTACCCTTAATTTTGACCATTCAAGATGTACATAATATGTTTTATTATTACAAATAATAACCAATGACTAAACTTATACAGAAATATTTGTAGGTATATTATTTATCCTATAAGATAAATTCTTAAAGAAAGAAATTACTGTTTTTAAGCATGTATTTCTAAAACATTTAAGATACTTCTTCAAATTGCCTTTCAAAAAGAAGTTATTATACAGAATACACCAGAGTAAATTATCAGTGATAAAAACTAAATAACATTAACTTTTTAAAAATGGTATCTAAAAGCAAGTGTTTATTATTATTCAAATTGCATTTCTTCAAGTTAATAATACTTTGATATTTTATTTAGTATTTTATCTATACATATTCTTTGCCAATTTTTCTGTTGACGTATTTGCGTTTATCTAATTGATCTGTACAAAGTTATCATAAAGGTCAATTTGAAAATGCATTATAGTGTCTTGCCATTACTTCCATTTCACTAATGGAAATTTGCCAACTTCAGTTATCTACATTTTATTTTACAGGAAACTGCATCAGAGAAAATATGTTCTAGAATGGAGAAAAATTGCCTAAATTTACAGTCCATGTACATATTTTATGTATTTGTAAGCATAGGAAGAACACAAAGTTTAGGACGGTTTAGTCAAGACTGTCTCCATGATTGCTTTATAAATATTTAGTAAAAAATTATGTAATTTGGTCATTTTAATTTTCTTTTTTCTCACTTTATATCAGGGAACTCTACATTTCTTTTCAAGAAGATAGAGGAGAGAAGTTGCTTTATTGTCATCCTCCTACATGATGGCAATCTACAGCACCAGCATGAAGAAACTTCTTCTTCTTAGAAGAATAGAATGGCTATATAGTGTCAGGGCAAGAGAAACACCACATAAAGATCAGCTAGAGAAACTAAGAATATATACATGTCTTGAAGGTGGAAAAAATGTGTTTCAAGGCTGAAAGTTGCAAGAAATGTGTAAAACTGTTGGTGGAGACAGTAGAATTACAGAAGGAAATGATGGTCTTTGATCCTAGAAGGGCATCATTTAGAACAATCAGGCTGGTAATGATACAAGCAATCAGCACAAATTAAAGGAAGGTAGAAATTGGTTCTGTAAAAGATAATCCTTATAAAATCAAGGCTTTTAAAATACCAAAGTCTGAAGACTTTCTTGGGATGTAATGAAACATCTGTCCCTGGAAGAATTCAAATTGTGGCTATGTTATAGTTTTACAGAGATATTTCATAAGATATATAGTCTACAGCATTGGCACAAAATAAATCTTATGCAAAAAAGATCTCTTGCAGTTCATTGATTTTTATTTATCTGCAGATAATTTGGCTGTGTTTTACTATGTTTTCTTGGAAAATAACAGGAAATATTTTATTGCAACATATTAAGCTATAGAAATTGTGCCAGAGAAAAAAATTATAATATAATTAAATACATGCTCTTTTTTGTAACTACTGAAATTTTGAGATCATGTTTTTATTAAATTCGAGGATATCGATTGAACTGGAGATAAAGCAGTTATTAGGTGAAGTTCAAAGGTAGCACATAAAACTAGTTTTTGTAAAATAAATGTTTGAAGCATATTTTTAATGGTGATATTCTTTTACAAATCCTATGTATAACTAATAAGGTAAAACAGGAATTATATTGAATCCATTTGTGGCTCCAAAAAAATAATTGTTAAGAATGTGTTTAAAATACTATATTATTTTATTTTGTTTTCTTCTAACCTCATATTCCCTTGAGCCTTCCATGAGTCCTAAATATTCCAGGACTGACAGGGGCAAGTGATGGACCCCTTTGACAAACAAACAACTGAAAACAATAAGGCTTGAAAATTCAGGTATGGTAGGTAGAAGGCTTTTCTTAAATTCTTTTGAAATATTAAAGACCAAGCCTGGAAGTTGCAGATTAAATGAGTATACATACATTTCTTAATGTGAAAAGGTGCCACTTTTACAGTGACTTTAAAAATAATTTTGCAAAATAAATTTTATATTGGTAGAAAATTATAGACAGTGATACTGTAATGAAAATCTAAAAAATTACCTCAGTTTTCAACTTTAATATAGAAAATGTTTTTTAATAAAAACATTGTTTTTATAATCTAATAAAGATTCTGTTTATTTAAGTAAATGTTCAAAACAACCATTTAATTTCATTAGGCTTATAGTAGTAATACCATTCAAAACTCCATTTAAAAAAGTAGGTGTTTCTTTCTTATTGTAGCAGAGGGAGGAGAGGGTTTGGTAAAGATATAAGTCCCAAATATTCATTTGAGCTTTCCTAGTAAAAGATAAGCTGCATAAGATGAAAAATTTTATCATTGATTGTCTTTCTCCTTCTCTTAAAACATTTACAGCTATAAATTTCTCTGTAAGGATAATTTTAACTGCATTTCACATATTTTGATAAGTCGTGCTATTATAATTAAATTTAAAACATTTTATAATTTTCTTGTGATTTCCTTTTTATCGCACTATTTAAAAGTATATGGTTTAATTTCCAAAATTATTGCACTATTCTGGCTAACTTATTGTAATTGATATAAAATTTAATTTCATGGTTGTCAAAAAGTACTCTGTAGGATTTCAAACTGTTGCTCTATATATTACAATAGGCATCTTTCACTTACCACGAGTCACTTAGAGTTAGTATTGCAGTACTTAATGTGAAATGAGAGAAGGTTGAAATAATATATATACATCCCTAATCTATGTATTAAAATTGTTATATATTTTAAATCCTTTTATTATAAATCTCACGATTCGATGTTATAATTTTAGCATTAAACCATCAATTTTCTTTTAAAGAAATTAAGAGAAAAATATAGTTCTTTCAGTTTATCAACAATTCTCATTTCTGGTTGTTTTCATTTTTTCCTATAGATCTGGATTGCCATCTGGTATTATTTGACTTCAGTCCAAATAACTCCTTTTAGCATTTCTTATAGTACAGGACTTGAGAAACGTAACTTCTCAGCTCATGTTCACTTTAAAGTATATTTATTTGGCAATGTAAGTTATTTTGGCCTGCTTGGTGCTTATTAAGCTTTTTGTATCTTTTGGCTGGTGTTTTTCTCCAAACTTGAGGTATTTTTGGTTATTACATTTTAATACATTTTTCTCTCTTTTCATCTCTCTTTCTGAGAATTTAATTGCATGCAAGTTAGACAATTTGATATTGTCTGACAAGGCTTTGAAGCTATATTTAATTTTTTTTTTATTTTTAAGAATAAATAGTTTCTATACATCTTTAAATTCATTAATCTTCCTTATATCATATTCAATCTTTGTAAAACTCATCTTATATATTTTTAATGGACTTTGATTTTTAAGCAGTTTTAGATTTACGAAAACAAATCAAGAGTATAGGAGGGAGTTGCTATATACATTTGAACAGTTTCTCCTATTATTTACTTATTATATTGATATGGTATATATGTTGCAATTAATGAACCAAAATCAATATAGTATTAACTAAAATCCATACTTTATTCTGATGTCTTTAGTTTTCACCTAATGTTTTTTCTCTGTTCCAGGATTGTAAACCTTTCTTCTTTTCTTAAAACATTTACAGTTTGTCATGGTGTATCTCTTTCAGGTTTAGCACAGATATTTTAATTCTGGCATATAGATTTTTCCTACAGTATGACTCTTCCTGGATTTTAATAAAAAGGCTGAGATTTTATCAAGATCTTCTTACTTAGCAGGACTCAAACTTGAAACTTCATTTGTCTTTAATGGGCAACAAAATACATTTTTGTACTGCATTTTCACTACAGTTTTGGTGAGTGCTAATTAATTTGATTATTGCTGAGTTCTTCTGGACCTACACAGTCCAGCATAAGTCAAGAAATTAAAGAATTTATACACAGATTTTTCAGTTTCTCTTCTTCTGTAGCTAATCTCCTTTCTTGCATTCCTTCTTCCCTTAATCTAAAATCCTTTTAGCCCCAAATCTGTCCTGATATCTCAATCTAAACAATGTCTGCTAGCATTGTGTGGATTTTGAGGTACTCTCAGAAGGAAAGAATCTATAAATGACAATCTCACTGTTGCCATATTCTTTTTCAAGGGACAAACTTTCTCCAGTTTTTGCCCACTCCTGATTAGTCTCCATGGCCTTCACATACTTGTTTTTTGTTGTTGTTGTTATATTTGTCCAGAGTTTTTAAATTATCAACCTCAGGGGTAGTCTGATGCAAGTTACTAGGCTTACTTGTACAAGTTACTGATATAAGTAATTTCTGGAACCAGAACCACCATTTGGTTGCTTTTTCAATGATATTCAGAAATATCTCCTAAAAAATATGTGTTACACAAGGAAAGTATAAACAATTAACTTTAGTCAAGAGGTTTTTAGTAACAAAGTCAGTTTATGCAAGGAAATAAAATATTATGGGTCAGAACTTCTAATGTATGTTCTGTAAAGTATATAAGAGAGGTTGGTGTCACAGATTTATAGCTCTGCTGCTGGGTCCACTGCCTGCTGAAATATAGAATGTCTTCCTGTTTTTATTAAAAGCTATCAACTTTTCTACCTGTGGCTAATGTAAGAACTTCAGTATATAAAGTGTTATAAGTTCAGAAAGGGAAAAAAAAAAAAAAGCATAGGACACTGAAGAAAAAATGACTTTGAATCAGATGATTAGAATTTGAATTAGAAATCTGCATTTCTAGCTCTATAATTTCAGAAAGTTTTAAAAATCACATTTAACTTTACATTCATCATCTATATATAAGCAAGAAAAGCAATATTCATGACACAGTTTTGAACAGAAGATTTGATCTTAGTCTATAATTGGTACACTATAATTGCAAATATTCTTATTGCCAAAAACATGTTATAATATCCTCTTTGACGCATGCCATAAAACATGCAAAAAAATTAAAATTTTTTAAAAAATTTATATGATTAATTTCAAAGAGGTTTGACAAGCAATTTACTTCTCATATTGACAGTCTTGCTGATGGATGCTTTAGTAACTTGAGTGGGTGGGGGGCTTATATCTGCTTCTCAGCCAGCTGCTGAAGAAGCAAGAAACAAAGTCCAGCTCCCACATTTGAAGGTTATAAAGCACTAGGCAGGTTGTCAATGTCTATTACTTGATGGGGAGGAAGGAAGTTGAATAAAGAAAATTCTGGACAAATAATGGATATTGAAAATTACTCAATATGTAATAAACATGTCGTTTGGTTACACGTTTTCATTTGAAATCCTAATTTAAGATGCACTTAAACAACAGATTTTAACTAAAAAGGAAAATTAGTAAAAATACTTTAAACTTAGATTTCTCATGGCATTATTTACATACCAAAATTAGTGAAGATCTGTCCTAACGTAACCCCATTATTTCTTTTTGGTGAAAAAGTAAAATCTAATAAATAAGAAAAAAATTTGGACATAAAAGTCACTTAGGATATGTTACAGTTGTGGGAGACAAAATAAATCTGAACCTTCAGAAAACTCTAGTATAAAACAATTTAAAACTACGTAGAATTATTTGGTAAATCTATTAGGAAAAGCATGCATTAACATATTAATATTCCACATGAGTTTATCTTATATATCTTACATATTTGCTGATTTAAATAGAGTACAACAAAGAGACTTGTGTATCTTTGTCATTTTTTTGTTGTTGATATTCTAATTATAGCAATTATATAATATACCAAATATAAAGATTTTATTTTATGTTGAAAAGAATTTGGCTTATAATTCTTGATTTGAAATATTCCAAATTTAGGAAAAGACTGCTAATCTCCATTTTAAAGTGTTCTTACAATCATTGGGAAAAAATTTTAATTGAAAGCTGGGGAAATCAATAAAATCAATAACCCAATACATTATGAATAGATGAGTATGCGGTACATTTCTATCTTGGTTGCTATGGAATATCCAACCTTTTTCCCGAGTACCAGAAATACAAAAGAAAGTCAAGGAATATTTGCCAAATAAAGTAAATAAATGAATTAAGTACATACGGTCTCTGTGTGGCAGAATTATAAGTGCTGTATTAATAAAAAATTAATTCTTACCTATTTCCCTGTTATTATATTTCTACTCTTCCTCTATGTCAGTATTAATATTAATATTGCCATAAAAGTAAAGCTGCCAGATATTAAATTCTAAATTGAAAACTCACTAATCTGGAGATAAGCTTATACGGATTTTCAAGGTGGCACAGACACAACTGTATATTCTCTCTACCCAGAAGAGAGAGAACTAAGAGAGTACAGAGATAGGAACTAAATTTTATTTCCCAATCTTAGGATAAACCCTGCAGATGCAGAGGGAGGCAGATATATAAGCCCATCTTGTTGTCTGAAGGGCATTAGACAAAGGGGTGAATATTTTTTTAATCACCACTATTCACACCCATTTGGGAATTATTCAAATCAACAACCTAATAGTTGAGTCCTAAACCAGAAATTGTATGATTTGTGTACAATTCTTTCTTCTCTCTCCATATGGTTCACTTCATTTATGTTGGTGAATTGAGAGAGAAGAGAAATCTAATAAGGGTACAAAGTAAACTGAGGCAGCAGTGAGGGGATCTCCAAGACAGGTTAAAAAGATTTGCACCCAGACAAGTGAGATGGGATTTAGGATGGGAATCAGAAGAGAGAGATGTTAGGACAGATTACACATTCCCCACTCATAACTCTAACATAGGTTGAAAACTTCTTTACTCCCAAGGGAAGAAAAGTAAGAGGTGAATAAATCTAGGCTTTTCCTATCCTTACTCCTCCTTCCCAAGGAGAAATGGTACCCAAAAAATGTCTGCTGGTGAGATTGAAAATTGGGAATTGTCTATAAGCATGAATCTTTCTGTTCTGGATTCCTTCTATTTTAGCAAAGTCTGTCTAGTATCTTTTTCCTCGTTACAGAAAGATTACAAATGCTGGCTTTGAATTTTGGGGTAGATAAGTACTATTTATGGAGTTGGGTGTCCCAAAGTCCAATTTTGCCTAGAAGGCCACATTGATTTCTCCAATAAGTCTTAACTATAAGAAAATATATTTTGATGTGTCATCTGTTTTACTCTTTTTTTTTCACTTCTAAATTGGATTTGAATAAAAAGATGGGTGGACAAAGAAAGATTGATTAAACATACCCTTGTTTTCAGTATCTGTCTACCCCTTACCCACCTTTCACTGGAGGTAGAGCATGCTTCATTACCTTATTTAAGCCAGGCCTGACCATGTGATTGCTTTGGTAATTCCAATAAGGCTGCTTTGTGTTTCTTCTTTCCTTGCTGGGTTTTTGCCATCCATTATGAAAAGACCAGATCTTAATTAGCTGCTGTAACTTGCTCCCTTGGAGCAGATTTGAAATCATGATACCTCTTATAGCTGGGCTGCCCTAACTGGTCCTGCACATCCATGTCAGTAATATTATAAGGTGCTATATGACACAATTAAAGCTCCTACAAAGAGGCTGGAAACCTAGAGGTGATGCCAAGGAGTTGCCAGGGAACCAAATATGTCAAAATCAGCCAATTCCAGTTACTTTTTCTGCCAAAAACAAAGGAGGCCAAGAAGCAGGCTTCTCCCTTCTACAACCAATAGGTGAACAGTCACCTGGAAGTATGTGTCCTTTTCTTTGTGAGGCCGGAGACTTGTGAACCTTGAGGTCTAGGGCAGGATTGGGAAGAGGAGAAGGACAGATACATGGAGGTGCGAGCCAGGCTGCAACTGACCAATGATTCTAATTTGATCTGAGAATTCTCAGAAAAGGACAGATGGAAGAACCATAATGACCTAGTTTAAAATAGTCATGTTGGGCAACAGAGGCCTCAAGTCAGGGATTAAATTCAGATCTAGAAGTAAAGAAAGGATTTACTCAGACACATCCAAATAATGAACTGTGAATCACATGCCCAGCAATTTTTAAGCAAATTACAATATCCCAAGTCTATCACTTTTTGGAAGTCCCAAAGAATGGATTTCCTAATGTTACTTAGAACAAAAAGAATCTAAGACCACTTACCATGGTCATGACTTACTGCTCAGTGGCAACTGCTCATGTGACCTGTTCCATGTCTATTCAGTCATCTTTTTCTTCCTGGGTTACAGATTCAGTGCCATCCTCCACAAGCCTAGGCATACTCAACTGTTCTAAGATCTCAGAAATTATCAGAAAATGTCTAAGAAAATAGTTCCCATTAATTTGGTCAGCAACCATAGCTTTAGAAGTCACACCTACATAGGGAATTTTTGTTTTCCTTTTTGAGGCATATTCCCTGCCTGTGTGCTGATCAGTCAGGGAAACATTCCCCTAATGGCATGAGAGGTAGATTTTCTTAAATGCTGACATATTAACTACTATGGTCTGAATGTTTGTGTCCCCCTAAAATTCGTGTTGGAATCCTAACATTATTAGGAAATGGGGCCTTTGGAGGCTCTGCCTTCATGAACAGAGTAGTGTCTTATAAAAGAGGCTCTAATCCTTAACCCTTTCCACCATGTGAGGACACAGCAAGAAGGTACTGGCTCTGAATCAGGAGAGTCCTTACCAGAACATGGCCATGCTGACACCTTGATCTTGGACATGTCAGCCTCCAGAACAGTGAGAAATAAATTTCTGTTGTTTACAAGCTACCTGGATGTTGTACATTGTTATAGCAGCCTGAACTAAGACATTGATATAATCCCAATATTTTGAGTTTGTGTCTTCCTGCTTTCACACTGAGATGTGGAGTCAACATTAATCCTATTTTCAGTTCAATAACCTACTTTTACCTTTTATACTCTGTTTGAATAAACAACAATAATAACAGGAAGTTAGTTTTTCTTCCCCAGATGAATCACATTTAAGCCTCTGGACTTCTGAAAACAAAATAATAGTCAATTTACTCTCATGAGGAATAGGGGCTCATTAAGAAAATTAAGAACACACAGATTTTGAAACAATCTCAATAGTCACCATATGCTATGTTGGCAAAATTTAGTCTATTTTTCTATCATGAGTATAAGCTAAAACATTAAATACATCAAGCATTTTTTAGTTTTATAAACTAAGTAGAAAATAGAACATAAAGTGCTTATTACAGCATAATTGAGATTTCTATTTCTAAGCAAATATTGAAGGAAACACCATAATGGGCTGAAATGCTCTTGTTTATTGTAACACTCTTTTTACATGTCAGTGTCTGGACAATGTCTTTGCCAGCTACATCCCTCTAGGAATCCACCTAGGTGTTGGCTCTTGTAACTTCAGAAGAGAGAGCTGTTAGCACTGCTGGCTGGGCAGATGAGGTCAAATAAATATTTATACTCTGCTCTCTTATGTGCCACTTGAGTGTGAAATCAATGTCCACATTTCAAAAACAATATTATCCAAATTTACCTCTTTTACTCTAAAGAGAAAGCCATCGATGAGCACTTTTTTATTTTGGTCATTTAAGGATTCAACAAGTGATAGGAGAAAATTTGGGAACTTAAAAACTATAATTTTCTTGTTCATAATGCAAATGCAAGGGAATCAGAATGGGGATTCTGAAAATTAGTCACCAAGTGTCAAAATGTGGTCGTTCCATATTAAGAAGGCTTTAGGAGGTAATAACATTTTGTTAAAGATTTTTCACTGGCCTACATTTTATTAAGTTACTTCAAATACATTGTCAAAAATTAAGAACTTTTAGTAGTCCTCATTGCAATTTTCTATTCAAAATATTTTGATGAATTGAAAAAGTATGTAATGTGTATCCTTAGATATGTAACATGGCTTCTAAAAATAGCATCAACAATGTTAATTACATAAGCACAGGTTACTAGAGATAGAGAGAAAATATATCAGCATGTTCAAGAGATGGGTCAGATCCTGTCTGATTTCATTTTGAACTTGGAATGTTTGGAATATATATAGAAATGTAGCAACATAGGAGGTCAAATTGAATTCCTTCATGTCTTATGATACTTTACACAAGTACATCCTTTCCTTTTGTCTTTATATTTTAATTTTTGGCAGTTTCATAAACAAATCAATCACTGGAAAGGTCATGACTACAAACATAGTCTCTTCCTCTAACACTTTTCATTTATGGCTCTTTAGAAAGAGCAAGTTTAGTGGATCCTGATTGATGCATGACAGACACTGTAGGCATGTATGTGCTTTAGAGACTGCAAAAGAAAGGAAAGATGGCATTGACTGAGAATTCTTTTATCTCCTCCTCTGGATAGGCATTCATAGTGGCAATTATCACAGGGAAAAGCATACTAAAACTGTTTTTGCACCCCCTAAAAAAGGCAGGGAGAGAAATATAGAAGGAAGAGGAGGGAAAGGCAATACCATCTGCAGAGGAATGTTTTCTGTCTTTTTCACACTCTCTAATGATTTAAATCATTTTGCCCTGATAGATCTATGCAGATATTTCAACAACAAAAAAAGTGAAAGCAAATTGTTTTTTATTACCTTATTACCTTTGCAGCAGGACTCTTCCAGCCAGTTGGATTATACAAACTCGAAGTAGTGTGTGTCCTAATATTTTCAGCTGGTGAGGATGCCTTTTGGATGGAACTTAAACTTTCCAAGAGCTAGTAAACTACTAGTCCTGTCACATAATTCCTTAAGAACCAGAAGATACATCTAAGGTAGTAATTGATGAAATAAGGAAAAAATCTCTACTACTTTCTACCTGCGATAAACTCCCAAATTACCAGTGCTACCATTCAGGACATAGGCATTGAAAAACAAAATTTGCTACAAAGAACATAGGGTAGGAGACATTATTTTATTAAATAATTGGTTACTTAAAAATATATTCACCGACTCAGTTCAAAGATATTATGGAAGTTCATAGAGAGACACATAATGCAATATGTGAAAATAAAAGTTAAAATCAGCATCTGTGGAGTTGTTGGCCACTCGAGGTGATTAGATATAAGACTTGGCATAGGTGCAGAAAAGCATGGCTACCCATTCACAGTCCAGACAACTTGGATGAACCACATGCCTAGTCTAAAGGTAAGCTTGGGGTAAAAATGACTATAGGTAGCCTGGGATGTATGTGCCATTACAATAAGATTATTGTATTAATGAGAAATATAATAATTGCACATTTTTACATTCTATAAATGCTAAAATAACAAATCAATCATATTGAATCCCTCAGGACAGAAAAGTTATCAAAAATCAGAGTTCTCTGTTTTTAGACCATTTTGAAAACAAACAAAAACATATTTATTTACAGGAGGAAACATCAGATAGGGAGGAGGAAATCAAGTGATTGTTCATATTTATTTGACCAAACCTCTCTGAGATATATATTAGGATAGAATTTGTTGAGTTTCTACTTGCAGAAAATCATAATCTGAACATTTATTTAATGTGGCTTTTTAAAATTTAATGTAAAATGGTGTTCTTGTCTACTTTAAAAAATAATTTTAACAATTAGAAAATTTATAAACCTATGCAATATATTTCAAAAAATTAATACTACCACTTTTGTAAGAATATAATTTTAATTTTCTTATTCCTTGTTCTTCATGTTAATTTTATCTCCTATAAAAATTCTAAATTCAGACAATAAATTATGTAGAAGATATACATAATTCTCTCAGTAACTCAAAAAGCTCAATATATTGCCTGTGTTATTTTCTTATTTTTGTATAAGTGTAGGAATGTTATTAAATTATATTAATTTCTTATATGAAGTAATTATATTCATTTTCAATGTTTTCAATTTAAGATACACATTTTTCTTGTCAGCTCTTTACTTTTACCGCATAGTCACATATTCTTGTTGCTAAATTTCATATCAGAGGTAACAAATATTTGTATATAATCTTGAAAATAATTCCTCTTAAGTGATGTAAAACAAAGATAAAAGATTATACAACATTTTCAAGTGTACAAAGTACAGTGATCATCTCTAAGGCTTTTTAAAAAATGTTGAACAAAAACTCACACCTGCAGAGTTTTGTTGGTGTGCTAAGAATCACACAGTTGGCAGGCAAGTAGGTAATAGAGCTAAGGGTAGGAATCAGCTTTAATAACTACTTGAGATTTCTCTTTTCACTGTATTATAACCTACACTCTTCAAATTCACTCCTTTGAGAAAACTTATCTTAATTAGAAAATATTATATCACTCAATATACATCTTTAGAATTATTTAAAGTATGGCATTTTAGAATTAGATGAATAATTTTTTTTCATATTTGTAAATTAAACACACATATACACACAATTTGTCATAGTTTGATAAGAAATTTCCAGAGACAACCATATTACTTAGATAGGAATCACATTGCTGTGTTGGAGCCGAAGATAAATAACACACATGCATGTACTCAGACATGACATGCATTAGGAGTATATAACACTAGGCAGAAGATAGTGCTCAGAATTTGTAGTCAGACACTCCTGGATTCAAATCTGCTGTATCATTCTAAAACTGTTGACTTCCTTTTTCTTTCTTTCTCTCCTGTTTCTCTTACTCCCTCTCTACTCCTCTCTACGTTTCCATTTTTTCCTCCCTCATTCCCTTCTTTCCTTATTCCTTCCTTTCTGAACAATTCAGGCAAAAATCTGTTAGGTTCCACAGAGTGAGAAAGAGGACCTGGTCTGGAAGGAGTTGGGGTCCAAGAGAGGAAAGACTGAACTGAGATGGGTCTGGCAAGGCCAGGATGCCAGGTGCACACAGAAGGCTGAGCAATAAATAAATATGTTGAAAATAATGGGCACCACATTTCTCACAATCAGCGAAATGAGGTTAAAAATAAAAATGGGGGACTGCTAAAGTGAACTTTGTAGTGCTGGATTGGAACTGGAAATATTTACATGAACTCATAGTTTTCAATATAGATAGGTAACTAGACAGATGGAATACATATAGATGTAAAAGTGTGTGTGTGTGTGTGTGTGTGTGTGTGTGTGTGTGTGTGTGTGTGTGTGCATATATTTCTTAGCTCTGTTCCCTAAGAGGACTTTGGGAAGCACTGATCCAGTACCAACAAGCAAGTGGTTGATCACATTTATTCAACCATGGGTCTAGACCCATAATCTGGTTTCTAAATACTAATCCTCACTGAAAGGAATAAGAGCTTCTGGAGGAAATTTCTGGTCCTAGGTAGGGCTTGGTCAGGAAATGTACAAGAAAGAGTATCTTATTCAATATAAAAATATGCTGTATTCAAAGACTGTGGAATCATGACAAAGGACGCAGGACTCAGCTTTAAGGGGTTAGTACTAGCCAAATCTGGGAAATTTTATGGTATCTTATTATAACTTCTTAAATAAAATAAAAATCTGCAAGTACGCAATGAAATCAATAAGTGGATGAATGGAAGGAGAGAGAGCTCTTGCTTAAAGATTACCAGTCATATATATACTGAAGGAATGATGGAATTGGAATATTACCCTTTGTCAATAATTATAGCTCATTTCCCTTAGCATAATGTCTTCAAGATTAATCAATGTTGTAGCATGTCTCAGAATTTTATTTAATATTAAGACTAAATAATATTCTACTTTATGCATAAAAAAGAGCAACCAGTAAGACAACAAACAAACAAATCAAACCAAACCAAACCAAAACAAACCTAAACAAAACAAAACAAAATAAAAACAATGTTAAATCTGGGCAGAGGTGGAGGTTGAAAGTCAAAAGAATGGGGCATTTTAAAAAACATATAGCTAATGATCTAGTAACGTTGGAAATTGCTGGGATGTCAAGTGAGGCACCAACTGAACACCCCCCAATGGATTTATTGGTGACTTTAGCAATTGCTGTGGGAAGAAACTATGGTGAGGACACATATTGTAGTAGACCAAGAGCAGGTAGGAGATATAAAAAAAATAATTGAGACTGGCAAGAGACACAATTTGTTCCAACACATTTGATTGTGAAGAGTTAGGAGGCTAGGGCAGAGCCTGGCAAAGTGTGTTTGCTAGAGGGAGAGATTATTTCGTTTTTGTTTTAGATATTAAAAACTTAGACTTATTTAAGTGCTGATGGAGAAGGATTTAGGTAAAAGGTGAAGGAACAATTAAGGCATCTAAGACCTAGAGAGAGGATAAGTTCAGTGCATGGATGAAAGAATGGGTTTTAGATCAGTGGGATTATCTTTATTTACAGAAGGGAAAAAGGTCATGATGCGCACAGATGCAGGGTTGAATGAATGCTCATCGCATTTCTGGTTCTGCCTCTGTCTCTCTGACTTTGGAAACAGCCCACATTTTTAGGGTCTGTTTCCTTCTATGTAAACTATAGAAACAGGGTTGGATATTTTGATACTTAAATTTCTTTTAATTCTAAAATTCATTAAATTATTTCTTATATTCAATTTCCCAAAGCCAGAAAAGTTTTCCATCTTGCATACCACTAGATTTTATGTGAATAGCTGATTTGGTTTAATTTTTGGCAAAATGTGTAGTTGGTAAAGATTCTGTGTGTGAGCTGTAATGAATTAATAAGATATTCTTTTTGTTTTGTGCTAGCTGATGTAAACAGTATTTTATTGTGGTATTTTGATAATTACAAGCGCGAAAGCTCTCAAAAAAAAAAAAAAAGGGAAAGTTTAGGGAAGAGGTCTTTTTGGTTCTAATTCTACTTCTCTGGGGGTAGAACTTCAGACCTTGCTTCTCTCAAATACTTTTTAACAGTTTTTAATGAGATATAATATGTATAAAAATGCATATATATAGCGTATATGTTTGATGAGCTTGGACATGTGCATACACCTGTGATATTGTTAAGTTGACAATACTAAAAAAAAGTGTCGGCAATCGTGTGGAGAATGTAAAATGGTGCAGAGATTGTGGAACACAGTGAAAAACTAGAACTAACATATAATAGAAAAGTAAAAAATAGATCTATCATATAATTCAGCAATCTCACTGCTCCGTATATATATAGAGAAAATCAGGACTTAGAAGCCATATCTGCGCTCCCATGTTCATTGTAGCTGTAATAAAATTGTAGAATTTAAGTTTCTGGCTTCAATATTTCAGAAAAGGCTAAAATTATATAATTCATGTTAACATTCACAGATATATTAAAAGCCATCACAAAAGTCACGTGGTGATGTCAGTGTGGCTAAGCATTCTTACTTTTGCCTCTTTAGAGTGTCTTGTTATTGCTGAGTCCATTTCAAACCACCTAAATTGAGTCTCTCGAGGCACCAGCCCCACTCAAGAATCTTCCTGGCTTCTTTATGATGTTAGTATCAGTATTGTCTCTTGGAGGAAAATATGTGTCTTCTTGTCTTAAAATAATGAAATATCAGGCAGCACTGATGACAAGGTCCCTTGCAAACCCTAGGCAAAAGGCAGATGACTCAGCCACCTTTTCTGACAAAGTAGCTCTTACTCTCTACAGCTCCACCTCCTATCTCTTCTTCGAATTCCCCTTCTAATTATTATTTCTCTCAGACATGGACAAAAAAACCAAAAAACCAAAAAAACAAAAAAAACCTTTGACCAATATTTTTTAAAAATCTTTATTTTACTCGATATTCAAGACCAAATAGACTTTAAAATGAATGCTTGAACACAATTTTCTTTTCTTTTTCTTTTTTTTGGCAGCTGGTGAATAAAATTGATCAAAGTATTTTCTATTAAAAAAACCTCTTCAAATTTGCCGCATCTGTTAATTCCTTATCCTTTCAAATTAGGAACGCGTTGAGAATTTGCTCAGGTCATTTTGAAGTTCTATCTTTTCATTACACCTCAATCTACTTTTTATTTTCTCTTTAAGCACTCATGATGGTTTGAGCCACTAATGGAAATGCCTGGGGCACTGCAGGAAAATTTACCTCCGGTATTTGCATATTTCCATTTACAAGTTACTTCTGAACAATTTTTGAAGAGGGCGCTGCCTGCTCCAGTCAGAGTTTTCGCCAGCAGGTACAGATCAAGCACCAGGGGGCAGGCTTGGATCACAAAAGTTTGTCAGCACTTCCTTCCCCTCCAGAGAAATATTTATATGAAGGTGGTGTGATTAATATTTTACACATTGGACCTTTGATAAGAATAAACCATTTTGTATCATTTCCATAAATTCAATAGACCATGATTCATATAAAATTTTACATCTTATATTTTTGTAAAATAAAAAAAAAAAACTTTCTCAATCCCAGTTTTCTTTTTAATTTTATTCGTATCATATATTGATAGAAATGAAGACTTCTTTTTTACACATAGTAAATTATCTGTAAATGTTAACTTTAAGTAAGATATTTTTGTAAAATTAACAGAATAAATAGAAAACAATAGAATGGATATTTGTAAAATAATTTGGAATTTTAGAATCTGTTTTATTATAGAAAATGTAGAAATTAGTGATCCCTAAAAAAGAAGAAAATACTAAGCAGCTTTTATCCCAACACCCAATAAGAACCACTGTTACCATTTGGTGTACTTCTTTTAAGATATATTTTTAAATCAAGATGCTTCTATTTATTCTAATCTACCTGCTTCTGTTTTTCGCTTATTGTTGACAATTTTCCTGGAATTGAAGATTCTTTTATATCATAATGTGTAATGGTTTCATAATCTTATATCAATGTGCAGAATTTACATATTCAATACTTTTATTTAGATTATTTACAACTTTTTGATAAGTTTTATTAAAATAAAACATACTATTTGTTTTTCCAAGTTGTTGGACAATAATGTATATATTTATCATATTCTCAACATTTTTTTTCATTGAGAGCAACATAGTTTACCTTCAAAGTAAAAAATTAATCTTAGATAAGGTAGGTATACTAATATACAGCCTCTCAGAAGAAAAGTAAATCACATTTAGAGGCCAATTTTTGCACTAATTTCAGGCATTAATCATATAACTCTCTTTTATAAGGCATTACGTCAAATCACATTTAGTGACTGATCACTTGCCAAAATACATTATTTGAAATGTGGTTCTTCACTGTGACTAAGAATCTGATAAATTTACCTTATTCTCACTATTTAAGTCATCCTTATTTAATGCCAAGTAACAACACCTTAATAGAATGTTTTCCCACATTTCAGGGGATTTTTCTGTGTGATGCCTGGATATGTCAGTGCCAATGAAAACTCCAGTGCATAGAATTACTCCTATGCACACAAATGTGAAGCTATTGAGCACTCTTCTGGTTTTGGAAACTACAAGTCAGCTTTCAAGGTTTCTGTGTTGATATGGATTGCGCAAATAATTATGATTATACAATCAATAATGACAATCAGTGTGAACATAAGCAAGTTGTTCAAAACATTTTTATACCCTGAATGCCTCTTCTATAAAGCAGGATTGGCCAGAGGTGTCTTAGCAAAGTTACTGTATTAGAAATGGTTTGTTTATAGTGCCCGTGTTATCTGTTCTTCATTAATAGACACAGAAAATGTGGGAAGGCATCATGCTGTGTGACATTCAGCTGCTCTAAAGTCTCACATTAATAATGAAAAACTAAGCTTCACATTGATATAAATCCTCTCCATCCCTATCAGCACCAAGAGTAAATCCAGGCATTGGTTGTAAGATCATGTCACTTCTAGATTTTCAACCTCAACTTCAGTGGTCCCGAGGTGATTCTCACACTGGAGTTATGACTTTTCTTCCCAGACCTTTTTGCCTCCAGTAACAAGTGGTCAAAAATGAGCCCTAAACCCTCATACATTGCTGGTGGGATATAAAATGGCATAGTCACACTGGCATACAGCTTGACAGTTTCACAGAATGATAAACAGAGCTACCATATGGATCAGCAATTCCGACTCTAGATATATGCCCGCCCAAAATAAAAATATACATCCACGTAAAAATTCGAACATGAATGTCCATAGATAGCACCATGATTCAGAATAGCACAAAGGTAGAAGCAACCTAAACCTAACAGCTGATGAATGAGTAATAAAAATGTGTTTTGTGCATTAAATGGGATTTCATTTGAAGATAAAATAGAATGATTGATACACGTTACAATGTGGATGGACTTTGAACACATTGTGCTTAGTGAAAGAAGCCAGTAAAAAATAACCACATATTTTGTGATTTCATTTATATGACATATCCACAATAGGCAATTCCACAGAGGCAGAAAGTTAATTAGGGTTTCCCATGGTTGGGAATGGAGAGGATATGCTTATGGCTTCAGAGTTTTGGGGGGAGAGATAATAAAAGTGTTTTAAAATTAGATCGTAGTAATGTTTTCACAACCGTGAAAATACCCAAAACCATTGAATCGTACACATTAAATGAGTGAATAGTGTGATATATTGATTATACCTCAATAAAGCTATTTTTAAAAAAATTATGTCTGAGTTAGCTAGCCCTTCTTGTCCCTCATGCCCCACACTCAGGGTTCCACCAAAGTTTTCCAGCACTGTTTATTAAGACGGATCTTATTATGTTCCTTATCCTTGATATTTCAAGTCCTACAAAAACTCTCAAAATCTTGTCACTCTTTAAATCCCTGTTCTAATCACTGTAAGCCTCTTTACCTTCCCTCGCTCCTATGCTACTAAATGCTCACCTCATCTTCTCACTTCAATGAAAACCTGGTTCTCTCTTATGAGCACTGCTTTTCCTAAAACTCATAAATCTCATTCTAGCAGGTCTAGAGGTGATGTGACTGCACTCTTTGTGCCTCATTTCTATTTTTGAACCACTGTCTTTTTATTTCCTAAAAACTCTCAACCTTGAATCTTAGGTGAATGGTTATATTGATTTATTCTCATATTATCTTCCACCACTGTTGTTTTTTTCAGTTTCTCAATTATTTTAGCTCACAGCTCAATGAGAATCTCTCTCCACCACTCTTATATTAATTCTTCATAATTTGAATAGCTACAGAAATGATTATTCTAATACGTTGACCTCCAAGCCTATTATTGCTTCTCTACTGCCACTAGCCACTCCTCCAGCCACTAGCCAGATGTGATGAGCGACCGCTTGGAATGTGGCTAGTCTGAACTGAGATGTTATGTAAGTGTAAAATATATACTGGATTTTTCCCAAAAGCAATAGTAATATAAAGTATCTCATTAATTTTATACTGACTACATATCATAATAATAATATTTTATCTATATTGGACTAAGTAAAATATATTAATAAAATAGATTTAGCCTTTCTTTTTATTTTTCAATGTAGCTATTAGAAAATTTAAATACACATATATAGCTCATATTTGTGGCTTATATTATATTTCTACTGGATGGCTCTGGCGTAGGCCTTAGTATTACTAGTAATTATAACCTCTCCATTATTCCAGATTCATACATACAACTCTTAATGTCACCTCCTGCGTTTTTCAACCTATTCCCTCTGGTGCTCAAAGTTTAAGATTTTTTTCAACTTTACTTTGATCTCCAACCTTTTGATTCTATGATCTTTTCACTTTCTTTCATCATTTTAATATACTCTTTTCTCTTCCTATTCAGCCTAAATCCATGGACAATTACAATAACCACCTTGCATTCTCTATCCCTTCTCTCCCTTCATTGAACTTACTTGCACAGCTACAACTCTAGTATAATACGAGATTTCTACCTACTACTTCATGTCTCAGTGCAGCTGTATAAAAACACATAACATTGTTGGTGTTATCATATTATTCCTGAAATGTATCAAGAACACTGTGATCACTTCTCTAGGAGTGCACTTATACTAGATATGCCCATGGATAATTTCTTCATCTTCTTAACATCTTCATTAAAATTTAACTTTACTAATGAAACTTACTCTATTCATAGTCACAATCTTCACCTTCCTCCAATCTCCCTCAACTCTCTTAGGATAACAAATATTATTCTTTTTATTTTCCCTTTACTACATTTTTTTCCTTTTATCAAGGTAAAATATATCTACTTATTATTATTAAGTGTAATCTCCATAAGAGCTTGAGACTTGTTTTGTTCACTTATACTTCAAATTTCTGGAACAATGATTACCAGAATGCAGGCATTCAAAAAATCTTTACTGAATGACTGAGTTAATGAATAAAAATTACTTTTTCAAATGTAAGACTAATGTTCATGTCACCAAAGTCTATACATGTTTAAAATAAAATGTGTCTATTTTAGAACAGTTTGTCCACAGTTTTGTATTTGCTTCAAGATAATAAGCAGAGAATTATACATTTTTTTTTTCAATTTTCCTCTTGAACTCACAGGCATAGTGACTGGATATTTAAAAACACTGACCAGGTTAGACATAAAAAAGCACTTATATGGATGATAAAGTATGATTATATATATAAGAAACAATACACCAAAGATATACTACCAATATGTTAATATATAGTCAATAAATCAACTAAAACTAAAGTTCTTCATAAATTTCAAATTAACTAAAGGATAAAACACATATTTTTCATTTGGAAAATTTAAAGTATCCATAACCACAATTGTAACCTTTAATAACAACAAAAAAAAACTTTTATAAAAATTTTCTGAAATTTTCAAGGAAGTTTATATTCATTAAATAAACATTTTAAAAGCTTATATAAATGGTCTATTATAAAAAGATATTCATAAATATCACTTTTGTTTAGAATGAGGCTTTTAAAAGGTAAATGTCATTTTTTTTCCTAAGTACAATCCCTTAGTGCCTTTCAACACCTGTACGACAGAATCCTTTGCTGATGTCTGTGGTCCCCATGTCTGTCTCCTGCCCGGTTCTGTAGCCTCACCTGCAGTCACAGTCCACCCTTCTTAGGCACCAAAATCTTTATATTCCAATTCTATCCTAAGTTCTTTAACTTTAAGTGTCTTTAAGTTTCAGGATAGTCCTGGAAACTATGAGTTTCACCATTTTTTCCTGGTACAGAAGCACCACAAACAGAAATGCCATACAGATGTGAAGTTTTATCATTCTGTCATCAAGACTCAAACGAGCTTTATTTAAATCTATAAAGACAAGGAGCTAGTAGTTGTGTGGGTGAAAATCAGATGATGTGATCTGTCAGCTCAGTTTTTTGTGTTCAACACTCTCTTAACACATGTTAGTCTTAAGGGAAGAAGTTCCAACTATATAATGTCATTGCTCTTCAATCGATTTAGAGTAACAGGCCTCTAATCAGACAGAGAAAGACCAAAGAGAGCTTTGGTTTTGGCTTATTTTGTAATTTGTCTTCTCTGTATAGAAGATAAAAAGATTTTTAATGAGCCATTTTATTAAACGTATGCCCAGTTTTATCTTTATCAGGGAAATAGCTGATTATGCTGTTGTTTTTATAATTCTCTTGTATTAAATTTATAAAAATATTCTATTAGAAATAATGAAAAAAATAATGATGAACAAATATGACTATTACAAAAATATGTAGACAATCAACATGAGAGGAATTAGTAAAGCAATGAATGTATGTGTAATATAAGTTGTACGATTCAGTCATAAGTTTAACATGTAGTTATCAGAAACAACTTCATTATTTTAGTTTTTGATTGATGTATAAGTGTTTGACAATCTAGTTATTTTCAAACTTCACATTTCAATATTGCTAATTTCATAAATATTAATTAGCATGTAAATTAAAATCAAACTCTCACTTCCAGAAACTACTGATATTCAAAAATATCTTTTTTCCCCAAAACTGTTTCATAATGTTATATACTCAGTTAAAATAGATCTACAAGACTACTGTATAACACACGAATATATGTAATACTAAAACTATAGTAATTTTTTAAAGTATAGTAAAATTTTTATTTTTAATTTTAAAGAATGCTTTTAGTAAATACAATTTTTGTTTTTTGCAATATCTCTTAATTCCCATGTCTTTTCTGGCAGCACCCCTCTCTTAAATATATACAAGTAATGACAAATCTCCCCCCAATGTATGTGGTATGTTCATAATACTAACTGATATAAAAGGAACAGAATTCTTCAAGTTGTTTGTGGTAGGAAAAAATCAGTTGAAAACGAAGCACAAACAAAAAGTTTCATCAGGAAAATACACTTTTTAAAAAAAATTTCCTAGGGTTCACAAATATCTCTTGTTCATTTTCAGTAATTTCAGTCAAACCAAGGGCATTTTCTAAGTTAGGTCACCATAGAATAATAATAACAATAAAACAAAACACTCCAAGCTTGTGAGGACTTGTCTGAATGGTTTCATTAGTAGGATGTGTCACCACCCACTTTTGAGTTTTGAAATGACACATATTTCCTGTATTCTTCATTTAGCCAGAGATTTCTTTTGGGCTTCCTCTTCTTTCTAGTCATCTGTAGAAAAAAGAAGAAAATATGAGACTCTAGAAGACATCTCAAGAAGTGGAAACAATTGTCTCTTCTCTTTATTCAAAAATGCATTCTCTCACTGTTTTAGCTACATCCAAGGTCTGTCTAGGTCATCTAATAGGCAAATCTAGCTGAGGAAGTGTGGATCCCAGGAGGAGTATTTGGGCCATCGAACATAACAGAACACACTTCTCCAAGTAGAGGAAAGCTTTCAGGGCCATATGCCATGATGGTATAAAGAAACAGGGGCTAGAGATTACTAGACCTATAGAATAAAGAAAGTGGTTGTTAGTAAGTGAAGACAAAATAAAATGTTTTTACCTCTATATGACCAGTTAAAAAAACAACAAAAAAGAGTTAAATGGTTAATTACATTTGTTTAGGGGAAGAATATGTATGTGAAAATTGTGTACTTGTGTCTATTGTGTTTTTTATGATATTATGAGTTATGCTTATCTAAAACGAGAGTGATTTGAAGCAAGGCTTCCGCATGGTAGATCCTTGATGTCCTGTCTTTCAAAGGAAATTAATATCATCATCTATTTATAGCTTGCCATCACCCTGGCTCACCTATCTCAATCTACCCATTCAGGATTACTTCTTTCAAATGAAACATTATCTCTAGAATAATATACATATGTCACTTTTTCTCAACCTCGTCATACACTCTCATGCTGTCATACACACTCTCGCACAAAGTGTTGTAGCTGAAGTAAGGCAATAGAATAGGAAGCCACAAATGTGCTCAAGCAATAAGACAGGAGGGAGAATCTTTATACAGAGAAGGCAAGAGGCAGAGTGATCACCAAAATCAGGATAGTTTTCTGCTTCTGTATGCTACTCAGATAGTTCAGACATAAAGAGAGCACCCTGTTGAGCAAACCAAGACTCAGGCATAAAATTTCTAGAGCCCTTGATGACATGGAATACCAAACTTCAATGTGATTACTTCATCAAAAATTGCATTTCTTGAGGATTCTGAAAAGGCATTCCAAAAAAAAATAGCAAAAATTGTTTATTATCACAACTATGTATGTATACTCTAACTGATGTGTCTGTAAGGTAAGGGTACTGCCTCCAAGTTAGAAAGTGATGGTCCAAAGTTTACATGAAATACTAAGTCATAGTATTATACTCGTAGTTGATGGAATGAGAGTGGTATTCATACAATTGAGAAAGTCTACACTACTTTTGAGTTGATTTTTTAAAACAATGAAAAATTAAAACATTTATCAAAAATAGTTTTGAAGGTATTTTTAGAATGATCATAAGTAAAAAGAAAGCATTACCTTCATACTTTTATTATCACTGTAGGTGAGACATAATAAAATATAAATTATATTTATCAACTTCACATTGTTATTCCTTGATAACAAATTCATACTGCCGAGAAATGTTTATTTTATGATTGTATTTCTGAATAAGATGTGAATCACTAGGTGTAGAAACAAATGATTAATTACCACTTACACCCTACCACCAGTTATTTTGAAAATCACAATCCTCCTCCCATTTTTCAGATTTTCCACATTTTAAGGAAATTCTATCCATTTACTTGAAGAAGAATATTCTAAAGAAAATTCTCAAGAAAAATGCCAATCAATCCGTTTACAATTATTCTTTGTTTTCTGAATTTGCCCTTACACAGATGTGCACTTCTTATTTTAGAAATTGAGAATATACAGTCAAACAGTGTGTTAGAAAATCAAAGAATTTTCGAGAACCTATAATTGGATAATAAGACTAAGATGTTGAATAAATCTATCAGGATGAATTCCATTAGAGATTTCCACAATAACCTAAAATACGAAGTCATGGCAGAAATACCCTTTAAAAAGATATAATTTCTTTCCAATATGCCAGCAATAAACAATTAAAATTTGAAATAAAAAAAAATACCATTTACATTGGCACCAAACATATGTAGTACTTAGATGTAAGTCTAATAAAATATTTTCAGATTCTTTTGCAGTAAAATAAAAAACATTGATGAAAGTACTCCAAGAAGATACAAATAAATGGAGTTTTAATCTATATTCATGGACTGGATGACTCATACAATCCAGGGTTTTCTCCTCTCATCCATAGTTTTCACATTTATCTTTGGTGAAGGTCTTAGAAACCAAGTCATAGCCTCTCAATTTGATGTACAGATCAATGAAATTCTAATCAAAATACTGGTAAGATACTTTTGAAGACATCAAAAAATTGATTCCAAAATTTTTTTTATGAAATGCATAAAGGTCCTAGAATAAGCAACACGATACTGAAGAAGATCACAAAGTTAAAAGACTCAAACTACATGATTTCAAGATTTTATATATGTATATAATTATACATATAATTATATATAATATATGTAATATATTATATATAACTTCTTATACATCTAAAAGAGTAACCATATTCCCAACACACACAACCTCATGTTAAATTTGGAGTTACTGGAATCAAATAGTATGTCACCACGAATTAGTTTGGGCATGAAGAAAACACCCACATAACCAAATTGTTTTTGCTGCTTAATTAATTAATTTATATTGGGACATTTGAACAATAGCTACATAACTAAGATACTTTTCAATTTATTCCTTCTTACTCATAGCTTAATTGTTTGTGCCAATCATACCAATATTTGTTGATATTACGTTTTACTTTTTTAAAAAAGTAGGGTAAAGCACAGGAACATGAGAGAATATCAAAGTTTCACATCCTCTTCCTAAGTATTATGATGTCATATAAACTTCCTCATGAGTTAAATGCCAGATATGGTCATCTCTGACAACTGATTTTTAGTGGCGAGGTTGTTGATAAAGTGAAAGGGAATTCGTAAGCCAATGGCAATAAAAAAACATGCACTGACTGGTGGCAGAGTGTATTAAAAGACTGGAACTGCAACTTTCATTCATTGAGACATACCCCAGCCCACATGTGTCATCAAAGAAAGTGTTCCATTCCATATAAAGAACGGGAAATGACTGTACATCAAAAGTAGCATGTAATTAAATATATATATGAACTCAGATGATAATTCAGGTTCAAGAAAGGGAGACCACAATGGGTATAAGGGGGAACTTCTGTGGCTTAAAAGCCTCATGTCAGACAGGACCCCAAATCCTTACAGGCATAGCATCTTAGTGGGGCCCTACAAGAAATGTGCCAGTTACAGGAGTCATCCTCAGGAAAGCCCAATGTAGAATCCTATTGGTATTCATATTTCCTTGTCCAGAGGCAATTTACAAATTAGGAGTAATCTCCATTTAAGTAATGTTTTGACATAGCATTTAACACTTACCAGATTACCATTGAATCAGACCAAGAAAGTTGACTGAAGGCCATATCTTCCTGTAGAACTAAAAATGTTTTAAAGATAGAAAAGGCTTATCTTTACCTACAAGTCTTAAATTTCTACCTTCTGTCTAGATTTTTTCTATGAACTTCACAGTCTTGTACCCACGTAATATTAAGTATAATTATATATAATATATAATATTATATATTTGCTTACTTGACATTTTCTTTTCAATCTAATGATGCCAACTAATAATATCCAGGTTTGAATTCTTGATTTTCCCCACCAAATACCTTCCTCCAGTCTTTCCAATTACACTAAATGGCAATATCTTTCTATACACCAACATTGAATTATTGGAGTCATCCATAACTTTTCTGTATTCCTTATACCTCACATCTAATGAGCATACACTAAATATCTAAAATCCAAACATATCTCCCAATTTTCACTATAACCTCTCTACCTCAAATAGCCACCATGTCTTGCCAGCTATAACAATAAATAAATCACTATATCATCATTTTGCTTTAGCACTTCCCTCTAAGCTACGTATAACGTAGAAACCTAAGTGATCTTTTAAAAGAAGTGAAATTTTATCACTCTTTTACTGAAAAACCTCCAGTGGCTTCCTACCTTCTCAAAATGAAATACTACGACCTTCACATGCCTACAGATTCTTTTTAAAATCTAACCCCAATTATCTCTCTGCCCTCAGATCATACTATTCTCACCCTTGACATTTTTCCCGGAACCGTATCAACATCCTGGATGATCATTGAATATACTAAGCATAATTTTACTCAGAGACTTTGCAAGGGCTGTTCATTCTGCCTAAAATGCTCTTCTCCAAAAATGTCTTTATGTTTTGGTCCTCATAGTTTTAAGTTCTTACTGTCAGTTTATTAGAAGGCATTTTCCTGACATAAAACAGTACCCTGCTCTGGAAATTCCTCTCCCCTTTGCCTACTTTATTTATCTTCATAATAGTCATCACCGCCTACCATACTATGCATTTATATTTTGGGTTTGCTTGCTGATGATCTATCCCATTTGCTAAAATTTAAGTGCCCTGAAGTAAGAAATCTTGTGTATTTTTTTTTCACGGTTGTAAATGCTATATTTAAGTTAGAATCTGGGATAAACAGTTTCTCAATAAATATGTGTTGAATAAATGATCGAGAAAATAAATAAATAAGTCATTGAGGGGGTGTCTGTGTGTGGGAGAGTGGGTATGCGTTCATTTTGAATTTATCACCAAGTATGAAAATATTTGGCACATATTCTTTCCCTCGGGGTCATACTTTTGTAGAATGAGACTGTACCCTTTAGATAATAAATAATTAAGTCATTTCTTATGCATCTATTTCAACTGGCAAATACTTAATCTGAACATTTTAAGGCTAAACTCTCCTTGCATGGTTCTACTGGGGTTAGTTAGTTTTTGACACATATTAGCCATCTTTCAAAGGGGCTCTTTATATCCCAGGTCCATTGTTTGCTTTTTCCTTCATGATCTCAATATCTCATATTGTCTTTGATAAATTCAAATTCTACATTTTTTCTTTCAGAAGAACAACATAAAGCTCTGTACCTTCTAATAATCTATTGGAATCTTGAATACTGTTATGATTTTTTTAAATGTGGCAGGTGAACTATGATGGCATTTGTGGCTGAAAAACCACCATTCAGAGGGTCACAAATTTGTTTCTGCCTTCTAGGGTACCAGTATTTATCTCTGGAGCAGCTTTACAGTAGTATAGGAGCAAAATCAGACCAAAGTGGGAAGAAATTTTAGTTTTAATTTTACCTTTACATTATGCTATAAGGAAAAACATATAAAGGAGGTGCCCTAGTGTCGTTAAAAGAAAACCTGGTCCAACTGAGGGTGATATACATACTACATAATTCAGATAACATAAATAAACTTTGCATAATGTAATATCAACTACTATGTTGTTTTTCTGAGCCTTGGATCCAGGCAATTGCCAGTTGAAAAAGATTACTATAGGGGAATGTGTTATTTTTCTTCATGAATTATGTTATATCCAGGACAGAAAATGAGGTGGGACTTGAACTTGGAGAGAGAAAAATGTTCTTTTTCCTTGAAGAACATTAGGGAGTTGAAAGAAGGGATTCCTGTTGGTTAGGCTAAGCTGATCACTTTTACATGGTGACCTGTCAGGAGCAAATCAAGGCTGGTGATGTGGAGCCTAGGACTATGGGCTTGAAGAGCAGATAAGAGTAGTTAAAAGCTACTTTTCCTTTTTATTTCCATTCTCTATAGGTTTTGTCAAGTCTTAGATAGCACAGACCTGTTTCTTTTGTATTTTGGGGTATTACAGGAAATAATGACTTCTTCCCTCTATTAGTGGTAACTAAGGGGCATCAGAGGTGGTCATTGTTGGCTCTAAGTCCCAATATGTGGCCATATAAGGACCTTTGACAGCTTTGAAGGCAGTGCTATACTATTTAGATGAGAAGACAAGCAGGGAGGGACTTGAGTTTATTTATTTATTTTTTTCTAGAAGAAAAATGAGGCAATTCCTAGGTTGTTAACAGGAGTAGCTTGGAAGCCAGTTTTTGAAGTCCAGGTCAATGTGAGCATTGACAAAATAATTTGATATAAAACAGATACATAAATTCATTCTATAGATATGGGTTAGTGAAGCTCAAGAACAAAAAAATACCGTTTCTAAGCAGAATCTATTTAATGGCTTATAGATTGTCTTATAGAATTTTTTTTATAATTTCACAGCACCCACACTACACTACTGGCTATTCTTTTAGCTTCTTTGGCACAGGAATGAGCTAGAATTCTTCCTTTGATTTAGAATATATATTCATTTCTGTAAGAGCTGTTTCATAGAACTTCTCCTTACACCATTTTCTCTCTTTCAGAAAGATGCATTTGGGAATCTCGTGAGACTTGGCAATAGCTCTTGGACTTATTAACACGTCCCCTACACAACTTTCAAACTCACATGCGAAATCTCTCTTGGGTCAGTACTAGGAATCACAGGTTGCTCAAAGGTAAATAAATAACACTAAAGAAAGATTTCATTTGAGAGTAACATATGCAGAAATCACTTGTAAACCATTTCAGTGCATAAAAATTATCAAAATATATCTTTTAAAAGGCATTTTTTAAAAATTTAAATTCAGACTCATATCTGAGCAATTATTTTAATTTGGTTAATTGTATTAAATGCAAACAATGTTTCAGATATCCTATAAAGTTATATACAAGACTATCACATCCCGATACTGTATAAATGTGTAAAAGTAAGAATTTTTTAAAGTTTAGTTCTAGATATCACACATTAAATTAAGAGTAACAATTAGCTTACTACTATCAGAATTCTTGCTTGGACTCATTCAGATGTACGGGAAAGGTTCTCAGCAGTAAGAGAGGGCGACCTTATGTACAGGCACTTTTCATTTGTTTTGTTTTATTGTCCAGGGAAAGTCATATGGCCAAGTAAAGTCAGTGTGGGAGGAGACTGAGCCAAACACATGCATACAGAAAACTTTGGTTGCCAATTTGCAGTCTCTCAGTAGACATGCTTGACATGGGTGGGATTCTAATAAATAAATAGAAAAACAGAAAAAAGATGACAAAATTTTTAATATAAACGAATTTTATCATAAACAATTTTTTCCTTCTAGTTCTGAAATGTAATATTTCTCTCTTCATATTATTTATTTTCATATATACATTTGTTTTATTTTATGATGTAATAGAATCTATGGGTTTAATTTTGGCCGACATGTTCCTTAAGCACACCAAGGGAAAATTAATTTTTTAGTCAAATGTAAAAAAAGACTCATAATTAATATGTATATTTTTATTTTACTTGCCTTCTTATGAGTCCAAAAGTAATTAATATTGATATAAGATAATCCCAATTTATACATAAAGTTTAAATGTTATTTAAATAATTATTATTCTTAAACATACTGATATACCTCCCTTGGTTATCCCTGAAGGCTAAGTTAGAAGCCAAATAAATCTATAATTTCAGTTGGATATAGTTGCTACCACTGAAATTCCATTATTCTAGAGAGAATTCTATGTTTATTTTCAGCTATATTTATGGCTGCTGCTAAGCCCTATTTGAGGAGATAGTGTTATGAAACAGATAAATACCATAAAGGAGACGACAACTGCCAGAAAAAGATTGAGGTAATAAAAAAGGAGAGAAATTTGGGGGCGTGTGGCCCATTTCCATTTCTAACCACCTACAAAGCCTGAGGATACAGTTGCCAGACTATGAATAATAAATATCATGGCCTACTTGAAAAATAATGCCAAATGATATTGTGCCATATGGATTGATTGCTGGGAACCAATCAGAATCTTTTAAGTAATATGAGAAAATTTTGTGCTGAGTTGTTTTTCAAGTTGAGTTTAGTTGAGGCTTGAGAGCTGGCTTATACAGTAAATATAAAATTCAATTTCAAAGTATTGAATTTCTTCAGGAAAATATTTAAGCAATGTATGAGGTATAATCCTGGCCAAAAGCCTGAAGTATTAAAATAAGATTAAATTGTTAGCTAAATAATGTTAAATTCATCACTTTGACTATAACTTCTCTTGGGAAATTGCGCATTTTACGATATTTAGTTTAAGAAAAATAAAGAATGTCTCATTTCAAAATAGATGTAACATAAATTTAATGAGTTCTCTAGAAATTTCTTCTGGGACTTCTAATTACTACTGAGATTGTTTTGTCTCATTTTCACACCATGTATTACAGAATTATAAAAATCTTAAGGTTTCCAAAACATGTAATTTTCACACAACTGTGTAATGTTCAGTAGTTGAGAAAATTAATTGTGATTGAAAGAAGTTGAGCTAATTTCCAAGGTCATTTAATAGATAATTGTAACTTAACAAGGGATGGAATTCAGACTTTTGTATATTTTATAATATTGGCATTAAATTTTATGTAAGCTTGCACAGCAGAATTCTGAAAGATTTTTAAAATTCTTATTCATAAAATCAAATCTAATGATTGCCATGAGAACATAACACTTTAAAAAGGTTTAGATATTTTTTTTCTCCTTTTTAAAATCAAATATTCTTTGTAAATTTTCAATTCCAACATAAAATGTACAGAGATCTAAATTTTTATTTGTGGACTACTGAAATGATAATAATATTTTGTTATAATTCTGTTTTATAAAATACTTGTTCTATATAAGGAAAAAGATCCCAAATTGCCTTACTTTAGCATTTATTTAGATAACTTTTTTGCATATTAGAAGACAGAAAATGTTCCGAGTCACCTTAAAATTGGAGTCGAATTTTCAATTCTCCATTGTTTAAGATAGTAACAATAAATATTTTCATGAGAATGTTTCATGAGTTACAATTCTAAAACGGAAATGATTAGTGCATGTATCATTAACTATACAAATCGGATCAAATTAAATATACTATACTGGAAACAGTAGGCTCTCAAAAGGTACTTTTTAAGTGAATCAATGTAAAAAGACCAAATATTATAATAATGAAAAAAATGGAATAAGTAAACTTAGAGTTTTTTGTTAACTCTATTTATATGCTGTAAAACTATTTCCTAAGTATATAATAGATATAAAAATGTGTGCCCCTTTACCAGATTTGATTTGCTTTCCTACTATAGCTATGACAGGTTTACCAAGATTCTAGGGGCTAGGTTTCATTATTGCACAATTCAAAATTTACATTTTTTTTAATATGTCTAAATGACCTGTAAAATTTATATATTCTAACATAATTACCATGAAGGAAGCTGAGAAAAGTACTTTCTTAATTGGAGATTGGTCCTACCCTAAAATGAAATGACTTGAAACACATCCATTTTATTTTGAATTTTTCTCTTAACAATCTCCAAACAAACGATAGCATGGAAAGTTTAACCACATGATTTATAATTTCATTGTGATTTATTAACTTATATAAGCACTTGAAGAATTTTCAAGTGCATTTTATATCCACTGCTTATTTTGACCTCGATAATGTGGATTGGGGGTCTATATGTGAAAGGAAAAGTTATGGAACTTTTTTGTGGAATTAGGAGGAAAAAATATGTCTTCATAGTATTAAAGGATTTCCTTTAAAAATAGAATGAAAAAAGATAAGGAAAAGTTAGTAAATTCTCTCTATATAAATGTCATAAAGAATGTGAAGAGAAATACTGCATACTAGGCCAACAAACATGGGATCAATAATGAATTATTACAAAGAATATATAAAGCACTTTCACAAATTAGTAAGAAAAAGACTAATAGCTCAACATAATAACTGGTAATATATATAAACAGACATTTCAATGAATGGCTCATAATTGTATGACAGGATTTCAACTGCTTTTGTAATCAGGGAAATTCCATTTAAAACCACAATGAGATGCCATTTTGCACCCACAGACAGGCAAAAATTAACAAGTCCAAGAACATGAAGTTTTGGCAAGGATGTAGAATAACGGGAACTCTTACAAAGCAGATAGGCTGTACATTTAGTGCAAACATTTTTGAAAGCATTTTTGGCATTGTTTAATAAAGCTGAGAATGTGAAGTGTGAACTCATAATCTCAGTCCTGGGAATATGTCTTTGAGAAATTTTGACCTATGTCTGCCAGGAGTCATGTACATAAATGCTGGATGCTTGTAACAGTGGCATTATTTGTTTTAGCAGAACAAAGTGAGACAAATGAATGAACAAATTAACAAACACTGGAACCAGGATAAGTCTTGAGAGGAAAATAAAATAATATAATGTGTTACATTCTTATAATGCAAAACTGTTCTATAGTAAAACAAAAGAAAAGGAAAAGATGAACTATAGTTAACAATAGCTTGTAACTAAACCTCACAAAAATGATGTTGGTTAATAAAAAACAAGTTGCAAGAGGAACGAAGAAATGAAATACAAATATTTTAGTTGTGTTTTCACTACCTGGTTTAGGAGAGAAGCAGAGAGTAGAAGAGGAGAGAGTAAAATTAAGGATGGACATAGAGAAATTGCAGTATTACTGTTAAAGTTTGATAACTTGAGCTTAGAGTCTGTGTAATATTTTTAGTGGCTTACATGTATAAATATGGACATCCATTTATGTTTTTAGAATTTAATAAACATTGAGAACTATAAATAGATGCTCCAATAATTTCTTTTCCCCCTCAACAGTTTATCTTGATCAATCAACACTTAAATACACTTTGGAGACCTCCTGCCATAAAAAAAGTAAAAAGAGATTCAGTTATTAGAAATAATAGAAGAGAAGAAATGTTTGATTTCTCTTCCAGACCACAAGAGTTCCGATTTAGCAAGGAAAACAGAAGCCATTCCATATATTCTGTGTCAGAAGAGATGTAGTATAGGGATCTAGATGTAATTCACGACTGTTGGAAGAGCTGCAGTGAGAAGGGGAGCTGACACCAAGGGTCTCCTGTATGTGCAGCTACCAATGTGATTCTCAGGAAAAAGCATTGGTAAAACTCACAGAGTCAAACATGAAGCTTAGGTGGCTACGCTGCCAGAGGTTTTGTTCATTCTACACAATTCTTTAGTTTCCCACATGGTTTCGATTCAGCGTCTGGAGATAAATCTTTGAAAAACTCTGTTGTAGATGATTATTCTTTTACTACCCTCTCGATCCCTTCAAAGATATAATAAAACAATAATTACATAAGTATTAATCCATTGCCTTCAATAGTGGCACTAATTTAAATAATTTGCTTGGAAGCAAATGTCTTTGGTGTAGCTGACAAGCCCTCAGCCACAAGTGGCTGCATTTATGCGAAGCCTTCCATTTGTTTTATCTTCTTCCTGTGGTTGAGATCAAACATCAGGCAGATTTGTTTTGGTTGCCCTGATTTTCACCAAGACTGCCCTTCATTAGACCACTGTAAGGCCTATATTCAACTCAGATTAGCTACTGGAATTTAAAAATTGTTCCATAACATGTCTCTATATAATTTAAGCTATTGAGAAAATGTTTTCATTGAGACCTACCTCTGGAGCTTTGCTATTTATTACCATGAGGTAACTCCTACCAGCGACTAGGGTTGGATCTCTTAATTTCAGGAAAAAAGAAACTTGCGAACTAGAGATTTTGGATAAAACTCTATACAAACCCATACTAACAGCACACTGACAAATATGTCTGTGAATAAACAGAATACTCATGTTAAAAAGAAAGTGATTCTCAGACTAACAATTCTTTCCTAGATTAAAGAATGTCTGTGACGTTTTAGTCAGTCTACTCTTGTTCTTATTAACTAGATTTAACTGAGCTAATTGATAAATTAACTTATTCTATTTATTAAGATGTAAACTCTAAAGATTGCTCAGAACAAAGAGGTGAAGAGGATTCAGTAGGAAAGTGACGCATTTTTTTCTCTAAAACTATGAGCATACTTAAATTTTTCTAGCTTAAATGCTTATCAAAGGGTGAGGAGAGGAATATGGATATTTCACTAGATTTTTGCTAATCTGAGTAATGGTTATAACTACTTGGAGGAGCTCAGTGTTCAACTTATATTCCAAAATACTTTTTTATCATTTCATCCACCCCTGTAAGACAGGTCCTCTCGTTACCACCATTTTACAAATGGTAGTTATCTAGCTTAAGGTCTTTTAGCTTTTAGAAAGCAGGGCTTAAATCGAACTATGTGCATTTGCCTTTAGACTCACAATAGACTATCTCAGATGCCCCATGAGAGATGACTCCTCTGCTTTTGCCATTTTATTTGTCCATGCCTTATTCTGGGGGGCTATACTTTGGGGAACAATCTCCTGCCTACAAAAACATCTCAAACCAAGACAGTCTATGCTTAGAAATCAACTATGTTACCCCTATATTCCAGCTACATTAAACCACAACTTTTTCCAGACCCAGACACTTCTGTTTTCCACACTCTGTGTAAACTCACGCCTACCTTTCTAAAAAATTTTGGCAGCTTGAAAATGGAACGATGTATCTCATGATTCTTCACTTGGATGGAATTCTTTCCTGTGCTCCTTACCTATTCTACCCTTCATGATCCGTGCCTCAACCTGTAAACCTTTACCCTGCTTTACCCCTACCCCCTTGGGCCCTCTGAACACCAACTCCAGCCCCCTACACCCTGCCCCCGAGCATTCCTTTGTTCATTTCTTGGCTGGTCCCCAGCCTGGCCTGACCTCCATGGCTGAGAGTCTTGGCTAGGCTTTTTTGGTGGTTGTATTAAATCTGCTATTCATATTGAAATGATTCCTATTCTGGGAAATTTTATTCGTTATTTAAATGTCAAACACCTAGTACATGAACATCACTTTTTAGAATAGTTTATTCTTTCTGCTCTCATCTAAAGAAGCAATGTAGCTAAATGATTAAACAGGGGAAAACAAACAAACAAACAAACAAACAAACTAGAATCAGATAGTCAAGGTGAAAACTCCAGCTCTTTGGCCTTCTAGCTGCACAATCTTGAGCAAGCATCTTTACCTCTCTGTGTAGTTCAGAGTCCTTCTCTGTAAAATAAAAGGATAGGAATCATACCATCATTGAGATGATTAAAAGAGGTTAATATACGTAAAACATTTAGAATTTGTCTTGGCACAGGACAAAGGCTATATACTTTAATATTATTTGGAACACCAGAAAGTTACAGTGATTTCAGCCCATATTTTATTTTCCCTTTACAACTGCAATTATTTCTTTTGCAAATTATATCAAATAGGATTCTTCACAGCAATAACTAAATTTGGTTGTCCGTGGTGGGTACCCCTGTACTGTCTTTGACAAGTGTACATATAATATGTGATCTATGGAGACTTTACTAAGTCTGCTTTAATATGATCAGTTTGGTTAATGAGAAAATAAATCTGCATAATTGCAACAACTGAAGTCTACATTTAAAACAAAACAAACAAAAACAAGCAAAAAAGAATAGCACTATGGCTTTGGCAGCAGTGAGAAAACTGAAATGAAGCGTATATGATGAGAAAAGGCTGGAGATGAGAGAGGCTTGCGTGATAATTGTACTTTAATTTTTCTTCAGGGGAAATGGCAAGTGGGAATGGGAAATACACGATTGTGTGTACTCCAGTAATAAGGCCCGATTTACATTTTAGAAATATTTCCAGACAATAATACGAGGATGGTCAGAAATCCTTTAATCAGGTGGAAGCCAATTTTTATAATTTACACTTGAAATAATGATGGTCAGAAATAATGCAGAAAAAGGACTGAGAGGAGCAATAATAATGACGTGAAATCCTGTGAAGTAAGGTGGAGTTTGTAATAATATCTAATTTGTAGGATTATTGTGGAGATTGCATGTAAACAATAAGAATAGTGTTTGGGAATAGTAAGCATTAATAAGTGTTAGCTCTTGGTATTAGATGGATGTTTCTATATATTAAGCCTATGTGTTTTAGCAAATACAATTTTCAAGTGGCTACTCACTTTTCTATTTATGACTTATTTTTTAAAATAGAAAAATTGGAGTGCTAATATTTTATCAGTAGAGTGACTATTATAGAAATTCCTTCAATCTAGGGTGATTATGAAATTTTCTAATTAAAGTTTCCTTGGATTTACATGTGCTGCAAGATTTGGGATTTAAAACTAAATCCTTTTATAAAGGGAATCAGGCAGGAATTTGGGGTTAATTCTAAACCTGGTAAATACACTTCTCAATTTCTATAAACCAAGATATGCTCTGCCCTCTACTAAAAATCACATTTTTTTTTCCTCTTGGAGGCTTTCAGTGTATTGCTTAATGTTAGACAACTATGGTCTGAATGATCGGTGTGCAAAGACAAGAAAAGGTATTGGAATCAATAGCAGAGTGTAATATTTAGTAAATGTAACTAAATGCTTCTACTCATCCATAAATTGGCTCAAGTGATGCCAATATTAGTTTTTATGTGCTAAGAAGAAATTTGGGGGTATTTTTTGGAAAGATTTTAAGGGGATTCCCAGATCCCAATGCATTTTGAGGAGACAATAATTAAGAGAGGGTCTGCCTGGAAGAATATCAAAGGAATTGAAGTTATGCAAAGCAACATAGATAAGATAATTCCTAAGGGATAAGTTTACAAATTAGAAACTAAAACAAACAAAATTAGCCCATCTGGGAGAAATGCATGCCGGAGAGTCATGATTATTTAGTTATTACATATATTATATATCAAGTGATTTTTATAGAAAGCTTTTCTCATAGATAAGACACTCCTTTAATAATGAGGATTTTTGTTCCATTTTCATTGGATGCTAAATTTTAAATTTTGCTCCTTACTATTGTCAAGGAAAGCAAGGATGTGGCCATAAGGCAGGACAATGGTGTTTGCTCATTCATTTAACAAATACCAACTGAACACCTGAAACACGCAGATGCTCTCCTAGGTATTTATTTGCATTGAAATTATTAATTTTAAGACATATGAGGCTGACAAAAATAACATTACTTATACTCTTTCATTGTAATCTACTCATTAAGTAATTTTTACCTGAAAATGAATTATCAAATCACACTTTTAATTAAAAGTTGGGGGAATTGAGAAGCATATGGTAAATAAATTTATACTCTAACAAGCAACTTTGACAAAGATTAAGATATTGATCTTCATTTTTTATTTATGTAAACTATCCAGACCAAAGAAGAGATCTTAAAGCAACAACAATAACAATAAAGAGTACCTTAGGTATAATTCAACTTGATTGAGGTATGAATAACAAACAAGAAAATGCACTCATTTTATGTGTATAGATTGCTGATTTAAATACATCTGTGTTACCACAAATGCAATCAAGATATAGAATATTTCCATAACTTCCAAAGCGTTTACTTGGCCCCTTTTAAGTTGCTTCTCCCCATCTTCCGCTCCAGGCAAACGATCTTCTCTCTGTCCATATAGATTACATTTGCCTTACTAGAAAAGGCAGTTTTTTATTGCATATACATAATAGTTAACAAAAGGTAAGACAGAATATTGAAGTATGTCATTTTTAAAGTGTGCTTAAGAATTCCAAATTTCTTACATAATAGTTTTATCATAACTGCAACATTCACAAATTGTGGTCAGTGATGTCTTTTAGATTAGATCTATTTGAAAGGCTCATGCTATGCCTTTTCTGATGTGTTTAGCTATGAATGATTAGCCCTGCAAAATACATGAGTGGAAGAATCATACGCTATGAAAATGGGAGGACACTTAAGCCAATAGGATAAAAATATAGACAAAGAAGCTAAAGTTAAGAGTCCCTAAATACCTTATCTAAAGTCACCAAGATAATGAGAAAAAAAGTGAAAGATTGAGTCTGTTAATAAAGTGCACAAAGTGACAATTTTTTTGCGGATAACAAATTAAATGCTTGTTTAGTCAGCTCTAGGGTGGTGAATTTTATATATTTGTAATGCTATACTTTCTTAAATAATAATCCGTCATTCCTAATTTCCTGTTGTATTGTAGTCATGTAAGTAAACATGAAATGTTCTAACTTGTTTAGCTGAAATAATCATAGCAATGCTTTCATTACTGTTTGCCCTACACAGTTAGGAATTCACACACTCACAAACGACTCTAGCCAATCTAGTGTTTACTGGTAGTCGCATTGCCATTATTATACTATAAATAGATTTTGGTTGAATTCAATAAACATTTGATAATAACACTAAGCCCAAGTTTGCTTTGTGGAGGACTTAAAACTTTACAAAGCATATCTACATACATTGTCTCAAAACACTTTCTCTTTTTTCAAGAGATTGTATAAATAATTTTCCTGAGATAATAGAGGTTATGAGAGAGATAATGAGAGCTAGAACCTAATTCTTTTTCTTCTTGTCTAGGACTTGTTCAAGGTTGCAGTAGAAGTTTTCATCACTATCAGCTATGTGTATGTGTCGCCCTCAATTCTTCCTCACTACTCATTAGCCATCCAGCTTTCCCTTCTCCTCACACATCTGTGTGGTAACAAGTTGATCCTGTGTTATTGATAAATAATGTAAATATATTAGAATGAGAAATGTTCATGAGTGTCAACCTAAATTTCTATGCAAATATGCAAATATGCAGACATGTTTTTTTCCTTTCTGTAACAGGCCTCAGAGATTAAAATATTATAATGACTAGCCAAATATGGCATTTATTTATATTTTTTAAAATTCCATGGGTCGGCATGATCCATATTTGACTGTGGGAGTAAGAGAGGGTTGGACTAAGATCAAAGATAGATCAACTCTGTCTGGCTTCTTTGTCTGTACTTCTTCAGAGGTTAGAGACAGGCCTCCACTCATATTTTCTTATGGCCTCTCAAGTACTAAATATATTTCATTTATTCAGCGAGAGGAATTTCCCTCTGGCCCTGTCCAGAGAGTGTGTGAAACTTCCAACTTTCTCTTTGGCTCTGATATAACTCTTTAACTCACTTGTATATAATCTAAATATTTTTTAACGTATCTTCATCTTTGCATTTGTTCTTTCTTTAAGAGACTAAGCACCATACAGCAAGTAAATTGGTAGTTTCTTCTTAAGGTAGACACATGCTTAACAGGCTTTCTTCTTGCAAATATGTCACGTGTTCCCTCAATGTTTACAATTTCAAAAGACATCCTTGCTATTGTTGTGCCTCATCTCATAGATGACTTTTAATATGTTTTTATCCTCATAATACATAATTTAAATTTTTTTCTTCACTGCCTATATCTTACTGTAATTTTGTATATTCTTTTTTCTTTCAAAGTATATTCCTATATATTAATTTTTTAAATAAATTTTTACAGAAAACATTCCTTTTAGTCTAGACTATTTCAAACTATTTTTTTCATGCAGTAAAATAATGGATATATCATGTATTAATTTTTTACTATTTCAATTACTGAATATGAATGATTTCTTCCAGTTATTTTTTTATTTCATTGTATTTTTTTCCATATATAAATCAATTGTCTGTAAAAATGTTAGTAGATCTTCACATATCAAATAGTAAATTTTTCAATTTTATTTTAGTTTTTAAAAATTGCATTGATTAGGACATCCAAGAAGATGTTAATTGATAGTAGGTGAAAACACATATGGTGTTGCCTTTAGCAGTCATGCTGTGCTACTAATATTATATCCATTGAGTAGGAAAATTTTCCTCTCCCTTTCTATGTTCTTTCAGCTGGACTAATAATTAAATTGACATGAGACAAATTAATAAGACAAAATAACCAAATGTAATTACATATGTGTGTATGGGCATCCCATGTACATGAGAGAGTCAGAGACCTCACATACACAAGATGTTCAGAGACAAAAAGGTAAAATGAGGTAAATAAGACATTCTGAGCTAAAGAATGAGGAAAGGGTCCTGAGGCTTCAGAGGGAAGGAGGGTAATTTGCAGTACTATAGGGAGAGCAGACATTCAATGATTAGGTGTTTGCCCTGCCATGTAGATAGACCATAATAAGTTACTTCTAGTAATAACTCTTATTATGAGCAAGGCCCCAATTACAATTCTTAAGGGAGAAATAAAAGTGTCTCTTGAGTCTGTAAGGCCTCAGTTGTTTTTGGCTCAAAATAATCCACGTACCAAAGTGACACATGATGCCAAGTGGCACACCTTGGGGAGGACTGTTCTGAATCTCTTCATGCGATTAAAAATAAAATTTGAATGATCTATGTTTAAATATGTATAATAATTTTACCACCAGATCTATATCCCCCCACCCCCACCCACTGAAATGGCAGTAGACAGACTACATTTTGATATAAAGTACTTATAAGATTGAGGTGGCCAAAACGACTACATCAATTGATGGAAGAACGTTGTTCTGTAAAGTGGCTTGGACAGCCAGCAGACTTGATGCTTTAAATAAGATGCACTTCATTAATTTTAGTGTTCAATTTTTTCTTTGTTTTTAAGAAAAATAATTCTATTGTTATTATCATTAATTTATGTTGGATCTGTTCTTTTAGACCATATATTTGCCCTTCATTCTTTGATAGCTGAATACCTCTTGTAGAAGTCCATTCTATGTCTTTGCAGGGCCAACCCTGCTTAGTCTTACTTCTCTTACAAGGTTATGTTCATAACTTAGGCCATGGAAGGGTATGGTGAGACCATTGCCATGACACATGTTAGATGCCTGAGAGGCAACAGAAACTAGGTTAAATAGAGTTCTCTATTAATTTTTCAAATACAGGAAAAAAAGGCTTTTTTTCTTTTTTTTTTTTTGCTGTGATGTTGAGCAGTTATTCCTAACTAACGTTGGACCTGACATCTGACAACTTGCTTGTAATGGAAGAAAACTTGAAGAGAAAGAGAAAGACAGTTTTCTCTTGAAAACTTTGTAGCTTAGTAAATAAAAGAAACAGTGGAAAGAAGGCTAGGGCCCCTCTAACATCAGCTAAATGATTGGAAAGAAACACAGCACACATATAATTATAACTTATACTGTCTGACCTTCCAAGTTAAAGGAAACAATTGACTGCCTCTCTTCTCCACCAAACACAAACAAAATTCTTTGATCGTGGTGTATTAATCTAGTTGAGATAGATTTTTTATTGTTTGCTATGAAAGAGGCCTGACTGATATATTATTATTGTTATTATATCATGATTATTGTATGTTATCTTTTGTTTTGTACCAGTAAGAACAATGGGGAACTATTCTTTGTTGCATAAGTCAGAGATTGAGGAAGCACAGTAGTAAATCTTGTAAAGTAGGTGACATAAAGAATATGAGTAAAATCTAATGTGGTCAAATAAATAAAATTTTAGTAGAAAGTAATAAAGAATTGGCTTGATAAAATATACTTTCTTATCTAGAATGGTTTTGTTTTATTTTTTTGCATTCATTTTTGTTGTTCAGATATGATTGTTTTATGATATATATACTTATACTAACATTGAGTTGTCAATAACTTAATAGTTAACAAATTCACATTAGAATCCCATTCTCTTAAAATTGTATCTTTCTAAACTATTGTGAACTTTCCAGAATTCTGTGTAATTATATACTGCATACATGTTTGAAGTATTCTTTTGTGAGCAATATGTTGAAACTTTAGTCCATTAACTTTGAAATATTCCATAAGGTTGAACAGTAATGTGGTGGCTCATTTCCAGATCACACAACAGGTAAAACGCTATTTGTATGTACAGTTCTAAATACACACAAGAATATCTGTGTATGTTTAAAACATTATTCTAGAACATTATCAGCATATCTAACATAAAATTACTTATATATGAAACCAAGTCAAAAATTTATACTTCTTATTAAAGTATGTCAGTAGTTAAAATTCCTCAGTTAACAATAAATGTATATCAACCTAACTACATTTTGGCACTGTTTTCTAAGAAGCACCTGAAATATTGCTATACTTTACTTCAGCTTTAAAATACTAATATATGAGATTTCATTATATTGACCACTTACATTGACACTGGTAGGTTTATCAAAATGCACTTCTCTATCTTTTCTGAAGTTATGATAGCAGCAAAATTATTTTACTTGTTTTATGATGACATTAAATACATCTATGAACACTCCCCAAGTTTGTTTTTAATTAAGATTCTTTAAGAATTAGATAATTGAGCATAAGCTCATAACATGGACATCTGCCAAAAATTAACAATAGTTATGCTAGTGAACTATGTAACCTAGTAACAAAAGCATTTTAATAATACATTCAAATTGTCCCAAAGTTCTCATAACTAAATACATGACAAAAACTACTCACACATATTACATAAATACCCCGGTGAATATGTACTTTGTTTTATGTCTCAATATTCTTTTTGCGTATTATCCCAATTTTCTACTTCACTCAGGAAATGGGTTCTGTGCCACAGTAGGTGCCAAAGGAAGAAATAGAAAAAATAAAATAAAATAGAATCAATCATTAATTTTAGAATTGAAGAATAAAATTTCTGTAATAAAGAGATTTTCATGAATGAACTTAATGGCTGAATAGACATAACAGAGGAAAGAGAAATGAACTTTGTGACAAATTGATAAAAATTATCTAAGATAAAAAACAGAAAAAAAAGTTAAAAAAATAAATGAACAGAGACATGGGAAGTTGTTTGATGATCTTAAATAGTACAACACATTTGTACTTAGAATAGTAGAAGAAGAGAGAAAATTGAGAACAAAAAATTTTTGAGAAATAATGTTTAATATTCCTAAATTTGGTAAAAGATATATACTTATAGGTACAAGATGCTCTGAGGATATCAAGTAGAAAAAAGGAAAATAAGCCAAAAATGAAGTACATTTTAGTTAAATGGTTGAACACCAAAGATTTTGAAAGCAACTAGAGAAAATTAAGAAATTTCATGTAAAAAGACAAAATTTCAATTAATAACTGCATTCTTATTAGAATCTATGTAAACAAGAAAACACAGAAACCACATCTTTAACATGCTGAAAGAAAAACAGAACAACCAACTAACTCTGGTGACCCAGAATTCTATGTCCATTAAAAACCTTATTAATAAAGGTAAAATATGGATATTTTCAAGTAAAAAGAAACTAGAACAATTTATAACCAACAATGCGCCCTAAAATAAATGTTAAGGGAATGTTTTTAGGGTGAAAAAATAGTAGCAGAGTATGACTGTGTTCTCAGAAAAGAAGGAAGAACATTTGAAATGATAACTATCTCTGGGCAGATGGAAAATAATGCTTTTTATTTGGTCATTTAAAAAAATTTTTGATAAATATGTATAAGATTATCTGTAGGTTTATATGTGTATATATGTATATATGTGTGTATATATATACATATATATAATAAAACAATTGTAGCATAAAGAAGAGGATGTTATAATATAACATATTTGCAAGTTTTTGCTGTTTTCGATAAAGTAGTACATTGCTGAATAAACTATGCAGAATTAAGATACATTGTAATTCTGCTAATCACAAAAAAGTAACAAAAATAGGAAAGTTTAAATGTAGTTCTAAAAAATATTTGAATAATAATAAAAAAGATGGTAAAAGAAATTCAGAGGAATAAAAACAAGAGAAAAGCAGAAAACATGTAAGATGTTAACTACAAAAACAACCACTTTAACACTTATACTACTTGTTAATTGATTAAATGATCAAAGTAAAATCATATTTTCAGAATAGATTAAAAAATAAAACAATATACTATTTACAAGGGACATGCTTTTATTTTAAAAAAATATACTTAAAAAAGTAAATAAACAGAAAATATATATAAAATACAAGGTTTAAAGATAAGAAAACTGGAATAGTTATATTAATTTTAAATAGAAGATTTTAAGACAGTATGTTCTACCAAAAATTAAAAAGAAAATTTTATTATTAATTAAAGATAAATTCATCAGGCAGATATAGCTATCATAAATGCCCAAGCGACTCAATAACAGAATTTTCAAATGCATTATGAAAAACTGAGAGAATTAAATGAAGAAATAATTTCATAATCATAGTTGGAAACATTAGTACCCCCTCTCTCAACAACTGAGGGAACAATTAGAAAAAAAAATCATCAAGTCATAAACATCTAAATGATATCTTCAACATCATCAACTACTTTTACTTAATTGATGTTTAGAGAACACTAAAGTTAATAATGACAATATATATTCTCAAATTCAAATGATAGATATACCAGAGGAGATATTCTGGGATGTGAAACAATGCTCAGTAAATTTTAAAGTATTAACCCATACAGAGTATTTGACTGATATGAAAGAGTATTTGATCATGATGAAATTAAATTTGAAATAAATAAAAAATATAACTAGGAAACCCCCAAATGTTTGATATTTAAACACACAGTCAATCTATAGGTCAAAAAAGAAATCATTGGGGGAAATTTTTTAAACTGAATGTTAGTAGAAACATCACATATCAGTGTTTTGGTATACAGCTAAAGAAATGGTTAAAAGAATATTTAGAGTACTGTAATTATTTTATACATATAATTCTATGAAACAACAATGTTAAAAATCAATAGTTTAGTCTCCATTAAAACTTTAGCAAAAAAGAAAAGTTTGACTCAGAATAATTAGAAAGAACAATATAAAAATAAAAGGCATCAATAAAAAAGAAAACAGACATATAATAAAGAAAATTAACTTAATAAAAATGAATTATTTGAAAAGATTAATAATCACTAGAAAGTTTGATCAAAAAAAATCAGAGGAAAGACACTCTGCCAATATCAGCCATGCAGGAAGGGGTATACATATTTTTTAAAGAACTCTAAAAGAGCATCATTAACAACTTTATATCGATAAATGTGGCAACTTAGATGAAATAAACAATTCATCCATAACCATTGCTGCAAAAGCCCACTTTACACAGGTGTGAACATTCCCTCAACTTGCTTTCTGCCCCAGAATTTTTGCATGCTTTCACTCCCACACTTCTGCAAACCAGAATGTGCTGATGTATTAACACCCACAAAACAACTCTTGACCAATGGGAGATGAAGCACAAAAGCCAACAGATACATTTTTTTTGTTGTTTCTATTCTTTTCAGTTGAAAAACTGCAAGAAGCATTCTACACCAATTCCCAGATACCTCAATGGGTTTCAATGGAATCACATCCCAGTTACTCACAGCTTGATAAGAAATTTATATTGGCTTTGCCTCATTTTCTGTCTTAACTCTTCTCAGTCCTCCACTCTGGTTTCCTGCCATGACAAACACAAACTATCTATAAGCAAGTCTTAGAGTCAGGTTTCTAGGGAAAATATGACATCAGTGGGACCAGAAAATTTGAGAAATATCTGGAAAATAGCAGCTGGAATTGAAAACGACAGGAAAAAAGAGCAAAAGAATTATTTTCTTATGATCTCCAAATGAGTAGCTTGCAACAAAAATATATCTTTTCCTCACTTTCCATGTTCATCACAGTTGTAGTGTAGCTCTATTCCACATGATCTTCACCCATATAATCAGTTGGATGGAGTATTCTCTACCTGGACCAATGACAGTCGTCATATGGAAATGAAAGAAGTATGTCACTTCTCACATTTTATTGTATAAAGCTTGCCATATGGCCATATTTGAGTTCAGTTGCACAAAATATATAACTCTCCAGCAGGAATGGATTCCAAATATTTGTAAAAGTTGCCTGTAATTAACTGGTAACCCTGCATCAAATAATGCCAGAAAGTCACTAGTGTAGGTTGATTTGAAAATGTTAAAATGCCTTAATCGTATGGGATTTTGTGTTATACCTCCAACATTGATTTCAGCTAAGCTATTAAGGAATTATAGGTGTCATCATGCTGTTTGAAGACATGCAATTTCATGTCCCAACTTACTCCTCAAAGTAATAACTGCGCAAATGTCAAACCAATGCAGCTTCAAGCACATAAACATAATAACCCACAGTATTCAAAGAGCTGTTTCTTAATTCTGATGACTTTGTATATCTACTAAGAAAAGTGAAAATTTATGTAAACAAATTCTAAGATTGTGACTACCACAAGAGAATGTTGACTGAGATAAGCACAACATTGGATGGAAATATATTTCCATTTAATAATCTTGGTGAGCTGAAGACAACTAATGCATATCGAAGATAGATTAAGGTAAATACTTGGAGCAAAGATTCAGAGCTACTTCTGAGTCAGAAAAAAAGAGGATAATGCATGTCACTGCAAATCATTTATTTGAGCACTGTAATTAATTACATTCCTTAGGGTAAGAGAAGTCAGCTTACTATTATAATGCCTGTTATATCATAGTATTTCAAGCACCATTTTTGTGTAGTAAGTTTGAAATGCCCTGCAGATATTACATAGCTATCATAGTCCTTCTCAAAAGGGTGCGATGATCTGAATTTGATAATAGCTACCGTTGGACTTGCCTGTGTTGAGCTATTAAATTAAGTTTAGATTGTTGAATCCCGTTCTTTTGTTTTATAACCAAAGTCTGTTTTTCATCTGCATGTACAAGTTGGCCATCTACTTTGGTGACAAAGAAGAGGTGCCTCAGAAAAAGTTCTCAGTCCATGCTGCAGTGTTGAAAGTTTTATAAATCTATTTGGAGTCATATAAACATGACTTCCCTAATCCAGACCTGGCATCATTGATAATGGTTTGTTTGCTTATTTATAAGTTTATTTATTTATCTATTTATTTATTTATTTATTTATTTATTTATTTATTTATTTATTTATTTTTATTTCCTCCTTTCCTACACAAAAGAATGGAGAGGTTTGAAATCATAATTTATTTTTCTTGTTTGCAGTGCCGTCTCACTTGTCATATTTTTCTAAGCTTTAGGCCTGATTGCTCTGAGTGTATGTGTCCAGCTAAAATATGTACTTTATTTGAGGATGGAACCTCTAACTCAACAACATAACTTACCTCTGCGAACATCAGTACAGAAGACTGTCAGCTACATAGCTCTGGTATGTTTATCTCATACATCTCCTTTCTCCCTGCCTCATTTTTTACTTCTTTGAAAATAAGGGATCTAGGGAAGTTTGCTTACAACTTGGGTGGAATTGTGAAGAATGCAACTTAGACTGGGTTCTTGCTAATTTCTATTTCTACATTCTCCTAGAATTGGCAGGATATAAATGAAAAATAAATTGTGGTGTTTTGGGATTTTTTGCAAGACTGAGAGAATGCTTTTGAAATAGTTACAGATGTTTCAATGTTCCTCTAAATGGATCTGAATTTAATAAGTTGAGAGTCTAAGTCTGGGCTCTGTGAGCACATTTGTCTGTTGATTTGTTTGTTTTAATACTTTTGTAGGGTGCAAAATATGTTGGCTAAATGAATACACTATTTTAAGACATATTCAAAGTTTGACTTCTTAACTCCTTCAAGCAATCAAACTTCCATGGAAAGAAATTGTTCATCAATTTTTCAAAGCTTAACTTTTAAAATATGTTTCAGTAAAATAGATTTCAATAAAATGACAGAGCTAAATGTCATATGAGAAAAACACAAATTAATTAAGTAAAATTTATAAATTGATATTTACCTCTTGGTCATTTGAAAATAAGCACAATAACCACTAACTGATATTTGTTTAAAAATGGCTTCTAACTCTAACCTTAGTAAGCAAATGTAATAACTAATTTCACTTAGAACACCCCCCCTTTATTTTTCGGTTTCTCTGTACATATGTATATAAGTGAATTTTCAGAAATCAATATGTGAAAAAATTAAATATGATAAAAGAGTAAGCTTTTAATATATCTATTTTTTTATCTTCCAAATATCAAACATATTCATTCTGGATATGCTGCTAAGTAAACTTGCACTTTATTAACATAATTGGGTTAATTACAAAATACAGGTTGGGTATTTGGGATATTTAAATAAAAAAACATTAATAAGGGTAAGAAATATTTGAGGTACAAAAGTTGATAATTGAATAAAGTCAAGTGATGTTCTTGGTTTTTGTATGGCTATTTAATTAGATACATTTAGAGTAGAGCAGAATATATTACTCTATAAAAACAACTTAGTTTAAGTAAAAAGTATCTCAATATGAAAAAGCTTAAACAATAAGGTAAGTGCATTGTTTCTCCACAAATAATAGTCTAGGGTTGGCTTAGTCTATTGGCTCCAGCTCTCCTTCTTTAAATTTCTCTTGTCACTGTTTTTTCCTATATGGCACCTTCTTTCTCATGTCGTTAGTTGCTAGTCTCCATCATGCAATTGCAGTGTGCAGAAAAGAGAAATTATTCCCTAGTGGCTCTCCTGAGAGAGAGAAAAACACTTAAAAAAAAAAAAAAAAAACTGCAATAACAAGTACAACAACAAAACACATTTTACCCATATTCCCAAACACGTTTCTCTCACATGCCTTTAGCTGATAGGGTTATGTACCTTCCTGCCTGTGACCAAGCTAATGCCATGTGATGATTAGCCACAGCCTGATTTCAATGAGAACCAATCACTGGCTGGGGTTATAGTATTATTTTAAGATAAACCAAACCATATCTACAAAGCTGGCAGGTGCGAGCTTTCCCCAAAATATGCAAAATGGTCAGAAGGCAAAATAACAGTTGATTTCTAATCTCCATCTAAAATATCAAATTTTAATCTAGTTTACCCTCATTATATATGCTTGTTTTTGTGGGTAGAACAGCTTATTGATAAGTTTAGTCATTCTGCTCCTCTAATAAATGTGAATCTATTTTTTTCTAAGAAATATAGAGACCCCAAGAAAAGTGTGTGTGTTCTGCTTACACAACTAAAATACTAATCAACTTTAATTGCACAATCTTATTTATTTCTCACCTAATTCTATTTGAGGCATGTACTGTTATTATCCAAGATAGATACTAAACTTAGATGCACACAGATGTAAATATGGATATGGTATGACTACTCATCATTATCTAGATTAAATCCTTTAATCTGACAATTTTCTTCCCAAAGTAAGCTGAGTTGTGAAAGTTGTTTGTTCCCAATTTTCTATACTTTTCTTGGTCTGGTAAATCTGTCTAGATTCCACTGATTTACTGCTCAAAGATAAATTGATTTTTAAAGCTCTAAGATGTTTGACCTGAGTTTATTCGAACTTGGGTCCATCTCTGTCTTAACGGTCTGTGTACTGAGTTTGGTTAATGTTGTGGCTGTGACTCACCATGCCTTGCTCTTGGCCACAGCACTACGGAAACTTCTGAGTCTGCATCTTGTGATGTCCCCTATGCTGTTGACCAGGTTTCCTGTGGTCTAGACAGTGGCCTGAGGGAAGAAAATTTTTGTTAATATTTATATCTTGAACTATAGTATGTAAATATTGCTTGTTTGAATTTTATTTAAGATTGTCTCAAAAATTTTATTTCAATGTATTTGTATTCAAGTTATTTAATAAGTTACGACAGTGAATATTTGGTGTGTGTTCATTGTCAAGTAAGGCATATTTTGGAAAGAATTTCTTTAAGTACACTACTTGTCATTTTATTTTCTTTATTTTTATATAGCAATCATTTTAGAAGTATAGTTATCACTCAGGTAATTTTGTTTAAAACATCCATAATTTTCAGATATGGCCTCTTTTTATAAGATTGTAATATCTGCCAATAGTCAATGTGTAGTATTTTTATTGGAAATATTGTATTGTTTAATGACATCTATATATCTATTATCTGTCTGTCATCTGCCTATCTATCTATCTATCTATCTATCTATCTATCTATCTATCATCTATCATCTCTCTATCATCTATCATCTCTCTATATCTATCATCTATTTATAATCCATCATCTACCTAGCTTCACAAATTGTTGTAGTACAAGAAAACCAAAGATATGAAAACCAAATGCTAATTTAAAACGAACAGTCATGTTAGGGCTTTATTAATCACATTATAAAAGTTCATTTTAAGTTTTCATAGTACTTTTAACAAATAATCAATTTATTATAATTTTATTTAAGCAATTACACTTCAGGAATTTCTTAGTTGCCTGAACAATAATATATATGAAGATGCCATTAAAATGTCAGGGACTAAACAAAACTAATTAGTCACTGTTCTCTGGGAGTATAAGGTTTACACAGATAGATAGATAGATGATTGACTGATATCACATGAGTAGGTATATTCATTTTTTAGATATTTGGGTTTGTCCTGATAACTGAGAGGTTATATAAAGATATAATATGCTTTTTTTCTAAAGAAGTTAATATATTCATAGTTACAACCACTCTGAATTAAGAGTTTCTTATTTCCCTGAAGTTGTGGAAGAAGGTAGTGGAAATTCCTGTAATACTGGCAGGGAATCCCCCTTCCATCTCCTTTTACCAAGGAAATACCAGAAAGAAACCTCTAATTAACTTTTAGGAGTGTACTTTTTTTCCAAAGAATTCCCATTTGTTCCTTGGAGACTCTGTTATTAGAGTCAGCATGGGAATAGATGAAATAGTTTAGTGGAATAAATGTTAAACTAAGACAGTTATAGTCAAGTCTCAGAGAGATGTTATAAGCCTAGCACAGGAATAATATGAAATGCTGTAAATGGACCAGAGATGAAAGTTCTAGGATTGTCAAAGGAAGTTTTCTAATGTCATCATAACTTTAACACTTAGAATAAAAATTTATTGAATTCCAGACTGTAGGTCATAGTCTGGAATTCAATAAATTCACAGAGATGGGACTGGTTTCATTCAAACACCTGACTCCAAAGAATACAGTAGAGAATTCCCAAGGCTCCCAGGTATGGAGTTTTTTTTTTTTTTTTCTCTTTATTTTATTTCCTCTACATTTCAAGTACTTATATAATTTAACTACAAAAAAAAAGATGTAACCTAATCCATATAGTTACACTATTTCTATTTGTTATAGTTTTTGGAGCTAAAGAACAGTCAAACATATTTCTTTTTTAGAGTTGTAATATTTTGCCTTTGTGTTATCAGTTTCCAGATTAGAAGGTTTTCTGCCAAAAGATTTTTGTTGTGATATATAAATTTGCATCTTCTCGCTTTCTCATAATCACTACTTAATATTATTATTTTTTATATTGGGATGCTTCGTGATTGCTATAATATATAAGATCGGAAGAATTTGCCTTCAATTTTAGGATGTGAAGTGTCTGAGATTAGTAATTTTATTTTTTTCTCCTTGGTATTTCCTGTAAAGCAACCTGGCAGCTATAATTCCCTTTATCCAGTGGCAATTAGTCATTGCTATTTTAATTACTAAGGTGGCAGAATTCAAGCTTCAGCAAGTTTCCATCTTCCCCACATCTACTGTAATACCGTTTATTCTATTGCCAAAGTTTCTAAATAGTTGATTATCTAACCTGTGTATTTCACCTTCTTGTTTCTGGGAAATTAAGTCTGATTTTAGAATATCTTCCTTCATTAATTTGAAGTAAAATCTCACTGATAATAAGCTGATGGTGTGTAGCTATAAACTATAGGTATAAAATATTTCAAATTACATTTTAACATTTGTCACATTAAAATGTAACAATTAGAATTTGCATACAATAGTAAAGGTAAATAACCTTACATTAAATACAATTATTCCTATAGGATTTAGAATTCTGGTACAATAATAATATTTCATTATTCTTAACTCTCTCACTGTTGTGTGCTGATTGTAATAGGGGAAAATATCTTGTCTCTGTTGTGCATCATATCCAATCATTTCTAGGAGTCCTCATCTACACTTGGACTTGATTTTGACTGAGATACTGCACCTTGTTCCTCAGCCTCATGAAACTGTAAGGAGATGAAACCTTTTGTGGGGTCTTGTGAAAGGATGAAGACACTTTACATGTAGAAGAAATGTAAATAGTTTGTGGACAGTGGCCACATTTTGTGGTGTTTTTAAAACATGACCACAAATTCTTTGATACTCTTCCAACAAGAGGTGGGGAATATGCCCTTTTCTCTTGGATTTGGGCAGGATGATTTTTACAACCAATAAAATAAAGCAGAGGATGATAGATGACTTCCTAGGCTATGTCATAAAATGGCATGCAGCTCTTGCCTTATTCATTGAAATGTTCTATCTGGGAGACTTAAGCTTTTATGTATACAGATTAGCTCAAATAATGTATCTATGCTGCGAGAAAGCCCACGCCACCTGGAACTTGCGACAGCAGTCCCAATGTAAGAACTTCAGTTGACAGCCCCAGCTGAGCCTGGCCTTTGTGTTCTCCCAGCTTAGTTTTGTCAGAAATGTATATGAAAAAGCCTCCGGTCACTCAGTCATTTAAGTCTCCAGATATCATACATCAAAGGCAATAAGCAGTCCCTGCTTCCGCTCTGTCCAAATCTCTGACCTAAAGAATCCATTAATGCAATAAAATATTCGTTTTTTCACACCACTGAGTTTGATTTGATTTGTCATGCAATAGCTCGTAATTGGAACACATACTTGGCATAAATCAACAGAATAAAGATTAGTATTCATTTACCCGTTTCAGCTATTTCAGCTATAATTTGACATTTCAGGTATAGTACCTCTAACTTGAAAAAATTTTTTAAAAACTTTTTTTTCTCCCTACACTTGCAACAACATATATTTCTAATTAAACAAGGACATTAAATTTTCACTTAATCATAAAAGTATAGTTGTGTATTTTGTTTTAATAAGATATTTTATTCTAATCACTTGTTTTGAGTTCCTCAAGGTTCATTTTCTTTTAACACTAAAATAATAGAAGTATCTCAAAGATATTTAATGTTTAATCATTTTGTGATAGGGAGAGCTGAACCTGAATACACATTTCTCTTCTGTTTCTGTTTTTTTTTTTTATCTGACTTTCGTTTTAACCTATATCTCTGACTTAAATGATTATTATCTGGCATATATCATGTGAAAAAATTTGAAGTATTAAGTCTTAGAATCTAAAGAAAAATAAATGTATGATTTTTGGTGTAAGAAAAATAACATCAAGGTCTTTATCATAATTCAAGCATATACTAGCTCTCCAAGAATTTTTATATAGTCACATAAACATATGCACATATACATTTGTTTTATCTCTTCAGAATTGAAGAATATCAATAAGGTCTTTCTAAATCATTAAAGACAATCCCAAATAAAATTAAATATTAATAAAATTTGAAAGACATTAACCAATTATACAATTGTAACTTTTTCTGAACATTTAAAGAAATAAAAAATTTAATTTACTAGACATAAAAAGTTTGCATTCTTGGTGACATTGATGTTTTCTTTGAGAAAATCTTCTCAAAGCCAAATCACCCTGAGAGAACCCACACACCTAAAAGGAGAAAAAAAAAAAATCTTTCTTTTGTCTTGGGTAAACAAACAATTGAGGCATCTCTTTTTAAATGACCTTCAGATTTAACTTTTTGATTTGCTTGTCAAATTCATCTTCCCGTATAAGCACTACAAGGATACTTATTAAAAAGAGAACTGTTTTCAGATAACAAAGTATGAGTATTCAAAGCCTGCATTTGGAAATTATGCTCAGATGGAAGAAATGTTATTTATATAGAGTAGGAAAAAATTGGAATTGCACAATATTGTTGAGTCTTTTTCAGAATCTCAATGTTGGCATAAATAAAAAGTCAAATTCTTTTAGAATAATCAATTGTAATAATTCAATTACAATTATTACAGATTGCTCTCACTTCACTAAAGCCAGAACCATCTTCACAAATAACTATTTCTAACTCACAATGAATAAATCTCATTGTCTACATAAATTTCATATCAGTTTGTTGAAATATTGTGTTCTAAAAGTCATATTTTTTCTTCACATTTTTCATACTGAGGACAGTGCTACATTTGTCACTGAAGAAAAAAATTCTGAATAATGTTTTAGTTGTACCATGCTGTATTATCCCAATTCCACTCTCTATATATGAATAAATATCTACCTACCTACATATGTATATACATATATATAAGCCGTTTGTGACAAAGTGGATGGCTCTTGAAATTATCATGCTAAGCAAAATAAATCGGACAGAAAAAGTTGAGAGCCATATGATTTCATTCATGTGAAATATAAAACTGAAAACAACAAATGAACAAGACAAACAGGGATTCCTGGCCACAGACAACAGGTTAGTGGTTATCAGAGAGAAAGGGGGACGTAGAGGTAGATAAAAGTAAAGGGAGTCAAATATATAGTGATGATAGGAAATTTAACTTTGAATAGTGAACACATAATGCAATATACTATGACATATTATTGAATTGTACACTTGAAAACTATATAATTTTATTAACCAGTGCCACCCCAATAATTTTAATAAAAAATAAAATAAAACCATGTTCTCCTATCTGACTTAAAAAAATGCAACAAATAATGTGACCTATTCATAAGAAGGAATAGCACCTAAAAAAAAGTACACATAGTATTAGATCATCTTAAATATAAAGCAGCATCACATCTCTAAATGACAACTAATAATAGCATAAAAAAATAAAACACACAAATGAGTGAACATATTATATTTTTAAATACAAATTTCCAAAATGTTTATGTTTTTGTAACAAAAACAATATATTATAGTAAAATAAATAGTGCAAAAAATTCCCACTTTTTAATCTTACTTACATCCTGGTTAAGTGAAGAACATTTGGAAAATCCTCCAATATTTTGAGTGTCCCTTTCACTCCAAAATGGTCCTGTCATCTCTCAGGGCTGATGTGAAGGTTTACGTAGAACACAGGTACAGAGTAAGTATTAAATGAATGTTGACTTTTTTCCTCTTTATTCCCTCTCTTGGAGCAGGATCAAAATCTTAATCATCCTTATATAATCTAGTGTCTTGAAAACAGTAGACAGGAAGCAAATAGTTGTAAATTATACTGATTTAGTATTCAACTTTTATAAAATTTTAGTTGGATATTTTAAGTAATTTCCACTTATATTTTAAAACAAAAATAACTCACTTTATAATATAGAGAATACTTAACATTTTAGTGTTAAATCAAATTTATTATAAAAATTAAACTACATTAATATAATCATCATAATTTAGTGGTAAAACCTGTGAAAAAGTAAATACATGTGAAAAAGCAATGTATGTGAAAAAGAAAATAAAGCAGAAGCACACCTAATTAAATTGTAAAACTTCCTTCCTTTAACCTTGAGTCATCCACATAAAAAATAGCAGACTATGCAGACTAGCAGACACAATTAATCAAATTCTACATTAGAAAGGAAAGTTATTAACATTTTCTGTATAAATTATTCTGCTGTATACCATCATACCAATAATATAAGTATGATTCTTTTTAAAAAATCTATTCAGTATTTTATTCAGGATTTATTTATGACATCCGTATATTACATGAGAACTTTAACATACTTACAATTCCATTTATTTTCCTTTAACTTTCCAAATTTGAATAATTGTACAATTCTTATCTTCAGTTTATTTGTTCATTTATTCATTTATTCATTTATTCGATAGTATTTAGTGTGCACATACTATGCAGCAGTCACTAGTCAGGTCCAGGAATAAATATAACAGCACAGATGTGATGCCCATGTGAAGCTTGAATTTCAAGGGAAATGACAAATAATAAAAAGTAAATGAACTAATTATAAGATAATATGACAGATGCACCATGCCTTGCCTTTAGAGAGAATATTGATGATGCCATTTTGGTAGTTGAACAAAACCTCTCTTCAGAGATAATATTTAAACAGATACCTAAAGGCTGAGAAGGCTCTAAGACTAGGGTCTTAGAGCATTCCTGGTAAAGGGAACTGCAACTACATAGCAATATCCCAAAGGTGGAAAAAAACGTGATGATCCAAGGAAGGAAACAGAAATCTGTGGTTCAAATTATATGGTTAAAATGTTATCTTTGTCTCTCTGCTCTTGACCCTATTTCTCTGTAGAGGGGTGTGTGTGTGTGTGTGTGTGTGTGTGTGTGTGTGTGTGTGTGTGTGTGTGTGTATTTAACCAGATCTCTTTTTATGGTGACTTCTTGAAACTCCATACTTATATTCTTCACTTTGCTAACTCTAGTAGAATAAGGTTTTCTTGTTTTTCTAATAACTTTGGTAAAAACACTAGCTCATTTTTCATTGGTTAGAATTGATTCTCGTGGTTGTCTAAACCTGGAATATAGGCTGATTCTTGGAGCAGATAAAAGAATAAACCCAACCTGAACCATGTGGAGTGAGTTAGAAAAAGTACTTTTTTAAAGGATGACTGAGGTGTTGTTACTACAAAATGGGCAAACAAATACCAAAAAATGAGCCATCACAATAGAAGTCTTGAAGCATAAAAGTGGGCATGTCAGTTGAATATTTGGAGCTCTAGTGTCTAGGTGGAAGTTGAATGTTCAAAAAAAGGTAGTTATCAACAGATAGATGATATTCAAGAAATGAAAAAAGTTTAGTAGGAAAAAGTATAGAGCAGAGAAAATATCACATGATCTAGACCTATATGGGACTCTAATTTAGAGATTCAGTAGATGGTAAGAAACCTGGGTGATTTGGAGAGGCACAACAGGCTCAGAAATTCTGTAGATGGTTCTGCATTTTCTTCCTGTTCTCTGTACATATTCAATCGGTCCTGACAGTTTTTCTAGGATACTGTTGAGAAGGATGCCTCTCTCTATGCAATCACTTCCTTTTGCTCTACTCAGTTGCTCCTCCAATCCAAACTCAGTGCTACATTCCAGAAAATCTTCAGCATTAGTAAATGCATTAATAGCATACTTTCTTGCTTTGAGAACCATATTTTGGGTTTGCACATTTTAAAATAAGTGTTCTTTATTTCTACAGGATATTGAGAGGGAAGGAGGTAAATGTCTTTCCTCAATCTGCCACCTTTGATTGGTAGTCTAAATGTTATTTCTATAAAATAATTTCCGGAAAGTTCTATACGTTAAAAAAAGAAATCCTGCTGTATAAACTAAGTAATAATTTCCCCCAGAAACTGAGATCAAAAATAAATAATTGAGTAAAATTAACACTTAACTAATGTGTTTTCTTTCTAACTTATTTAAAAAGTTTAAAGCTTTTGAGGCAAAAATAGCTCATGTATAACTTTCTACAACATCTTTATAATAATCAACTTACTTAATGTAACACTCTGATATTATTGGTTTTACTCAGAAATAACATTTTTGCCTTTGTACCAAAATAGGAATAAATGAGATTTAGAAATTTTATCTCTGAAAAAAAAAAAAATGCAAGCATGCATCCATCCTCTTACTGAGTGAGCGGTTTGTATTTAAAATTCTGGATAGAATATATCTCCCTAACTCAGTGTTTTTGTTTTTGTTTTTGTTTTTAAATTGGAAAAATTCCTTAACAAAGCTATAGCAGAAGTCAGAATACTTGCTTCAAATAATACTATTGTTAATAATTAGCTATAACTATGTGTAATCAACCTCTCTGTCAAAGGGAGCTTATATATAAAATCTCATCATAAGATTGTTGCTAGTCTCAGTATTAAAAAAAAAGAAATATATTACAGTGACAGACACATAATGGTTGCATAATTCACATTTGCTGAGTCTTAAAAATCAAGCTCACAAACAACTCATGGATTTCTAGTTGAAGTATTCTGTTTGTTAGGTATTTTCTCATTCAGCTGTAAGATCATTTAAAAATCTGTTATGAAACCAATATACATGGTTCACATTCATTTTAAAAGCATATATTCTGTTTATTTTTTTCATTTCTTTTCTGGCACTGCCTAAAAGCAGATAATATTATAGTATGAAACACAAATTTGTTACTGAGTTTTTCCAGCTCCAAAAAAAGGAAATAAAATCCCAAACTTTTTAGACACTATGTATAAGGAAAACATGTTTCATGGCAGGTAAATATACGCGATGTCTCTAATAATCTCCAGGTGAGTGTTCTTATTTCAAATTGTTCTTAAAATGATTGTGGTCTACAACCATGCTGCCCTGAACAAGCTCGATCCCATCTGATCTTGGAAGCTAAGCAGGGTCAGGCTTGGTTAGTACTTGGATGGAAGACCACCTAGGAAGACCAGGTGTCATAGGCGCAAAAAATAAAAAATAAGGGATTGTAAGCTGACAAGGTCTTTGCAATCCGTAAGGTCAACCAAGGGTTGCCTCACCTAAAAAAAGAAACTAAAAAAGAAAAATTAAATAAATAAATTAAAATGATTGTGGCTGGTTCTATTTTAATCCTTATTTTTTTTTTACGTGAAACAGAAACATTTTCTCTATGATAAAAATTGATCGTATCCAGTATGAAGCTGGTACGTTAGCCTATAGTCTGGGTGGAAATAGGTCAACTCTCATTTAATCTATTTATTCAATACTACTGTGGCATTGGAGAGTTCCATCACTTCTCTAAACCACAGTTCCATTATCTCTAAATGTGAAAAAATTACAAACCTGCCTTATTGTGTGTGTGTGTGTGTCTATGTGTGTGTGTGTGTGTGTGTGTGTGTGTGTTAAGGAATTTAATCTAATGACAATCTGAGAGTAAGCTCACTGTATATGTTATAGCTGCTCTTGTTCTTGTTTCAGTTCTTCTATAAAAAAGAACAATGACTGAAAGTCAAATTGTTTAACCCCTCATGAAATTATTTTTTTGCTTTGAAATTTTTCAGAATTCTATATGCCACTTTTCAAATATTCTATTTGGTAGCTTATAGCTGTAAGTTTTTAGTGGACAAATAAGCAGATTTTGATATAGCTACAATATTCTGTTGTCTTGCAATAAGCCAAAGGAAATGGCAGCCCACAGGATGGAAAAATTCCTGTGTCTTCTGTGTTTTAATTTGGTTTCTAGGTTACTATGTTTTTCTCTTTTGGAGTTTATTCTTTCTGTTTAGAAGACATATCCCCCCAAGATCCTTCAGGAAAAGAGTACATAAAATAAATCTTTGCATCTATATATGTCTGAAATAGATTTTTGCTTTCATGCTGGATTAATAGTTTAGTTGGCATTAGTTTCTTATTGCTGTTATAACAAATTATCACAAATTTAGTTGCTTAAAATAGTAAAATTTTATTTAGATCAACGGGGACTTTTGTTTTGTTTTAAGTATTTTTCAGAAAGGTATCTGTACCTAGACCTCTTATTGTGATTTCCAGCAAGACTAATATGCATGAGAGCTTTATTCAAGCTTAAGCTTGCATGGCTGTTACTGTATTGCAGAATGGGATACTGAGCCTCAAAATGACATTCATCAATTTAATCTGCTGCCTGTGTGGTTCAGTACACACCCTGATTCTTTTTTCCCGTGAAGGATGGACTCTTCTGTGACATCAATCTACTGATTTCTCCCTTACCTCTTTATTGAATTATTTGCTTAAAGTTTGCTATGTTGCATTACATTGTTCTTTATATTTTCTTCTCCCCTATTTCTTCATCCCAGGGCAAATGAAAGGGCGAGGAAGAGAGAAGGTGTATAGGGAGATAAGGGCAAGGTTAGGGAGAGGATGTTACAAACTTAACGGCTTCAAATAATACAAATTTATTCTCATACAGTCTTGAAGATCAAAAGTCTAAAATGGGTCAGCGGAGAGCTGTGTTTCTTCTAAAGGTTTGGAGAAAAATATGTTTTCTTGCCTTTTCTAGTTTCTAGAACTTTGTGCATTTCTTGGCTTCGGGCCCCATCTTACATCTTCAAAGTCAGCAGCAAACATCTTTACAATCTTTCCCTTTCTTAGTTTCTGTCACCAGATTGCTTTTTCTCACCTTTACCCTTTCTCTTCTGTCTATTAGGACTCTTGTGATTCTATCGGTCCTTCTCAGATAATCCAGAATATTTTCCCCAACCAAAATCCTTTTCTCCATGTAAGGTAACACAGTCACGGGTTCCAAGAATTAAGATGTGGGCATCTTGGAGGGCCATTAGGTTGTCTACTGAAGACCCCCAAATATTCATGTCCATCTCACATGCCAAATATGTTAGTCCCATTTCAAGGTCCTGCAGATTCTCAAGACTTTCTAACATCTTCTCAAGTCCAAAATCTCATTTAAGTCTCATTATTACAAAAGGTGCAAATCTCATTAGAAAACATTTTATCTGGTCTCGAAATATAATGATGAGACAGGCATAGAATAATAGCTATCAATGTCTCAGTTCAAAAAGGAGGTGGGGGAATGAAAAGAAAAAAGAGGTTACCAGTCCTAAGTAATTTCTGTTGGGAAATTGAATCCAACTGGGCAAGCAACATAAGATTCAAGGCCTGGGAACAACTCTCCATGGTTCTGGCTCTACCCTCTGGCTCAGGCCTTTGCACTGGGCTCATATTCCCTTTTTCATGAACAGTATTATGAGTTACAGCTGAGTAGTTTTTCCGGCTTGCTCCTTACCTATAGAATTTTGGGAATCCAACAGCCTTCCTTCATTTTGTTCTCCCTCTGTCTCTTTTAGTTCACCTGGCAATGAGACTGTTGACATAACATTCTCGAGGACCCTGTAAATTTCCCTTGTATGTTTCAGAGATTTACTCTATTAGGCAACAAGCTCATCTGCATGCAGCTCTTTCTTGGATAATCCCATCTCTGTTCCTGGCTTCTGTTTAGATGGCCGTGGGGATCTATGAGTCCCTTTTCTAATCTCTCAAAGAGCAACATGTGAAATTGAATACTCTGATCTTTTGATCCTTCTAAAGCTCTAGTTAAAGGTTGTATAGCCACACCCTTGGCTTTCTCTCCAGAGCAGGCTTTCCTGACAGTGAGCCTCCTAATTTGAGTGTCTTTGAATCTGGATAGCCCAAGAATTTTTTATGTCAAATTCTATTTTCTTTTTCTTTAATAGTGTTTCCAATCTGGCTCTTTCTCTTCACTTTTTACCATAGGAGGGAACTAGGTTCTACTTTCAACATATTTTTTAGAAATCTCACCTAGATATTCGAGTGCATTGCTTACAAATTCTTTTTTCCACATAACTGTAGGATATAATTCCACTAAGCTTTCTTTCTGCCACTATGTAATAAAGATTCCTTTTTCTCTAGTTTTCAGTAACATTTTCTACATTTCCTTTTGAGCTCTCATCAATGGTGGCTTTAATGCTCATAATTATATCAACATTTCATTTATGATGATTTAGGTATTCTATCAATGAGCATAGATTGGGCGAGATGTGTAATAAGTGATCTCTGAGAACTGCCTTGTCATTCTGATTCCCATTTTTTTAATATGAATCGCCCTCTATCTGGAAGCTGTTACCATATTTTTGTGTTTTGTTTTGTTTTGTTTTAATTAATATCATTGAGATGTTAGTTTCCTTTGAACTAGAAACCCATTATACTAAGTTATTGTTTCTGTTAACTTGTTTATAATTTTTTTTCTTCTGAAACTTTTATTTTAATTTTTAAATTTCTGAAATTGAGCTTACTGGATTAAACCCGTAATTTAAAAATCCTTTTCTCTTTATTCACCTATTTTCTGCTCTATATTTCCTTCTGTAATTGTTTTTCAGATTTCAGAAACTTTACTATCTTTGTTTTTTAAGATAAAAATTAAACTCTGTTGTTTCTATTTTTTCTCAAGATGTTCTTTATACGATTGTTAGAATTTCAATTTTTCCTACAATGTATGTGTTTTATATAATTTCCTTTAACCTACTTTTTAATTTGTTTTGACACTTTTCATTTAGAAGGTTTTCAAAAATATCTGGTGATCCTAAAGTGTGTGTTTATAGTTTAAAATGTGACACTAAAAATATTCTTTGCGCCCACAGTGTGCTTGAGTGGGACTTGTTGGTTAGTGATACTACAGTGATCAGGTAACATCCAGCCATTGCATCATGGTACATACAAAACTTTATATCAGTTTCCTTTTTCTTTGAGGCCATTTATCATCTCTGAAAAAGAATGCTATAATCTGCTGGTGGCAAGTAAGGGAGAGAATGGTAGAATTTTACTGTAATGCTTAATTTTTGCCATCGCAGCTCCTAAATTACACCCTTCAACATGCTTCATGTTCCTGAGATGAGAACTTCAGTCCTCCAGTCTCTCCAGAAAGTAAACTCCCTGTTTTTTTTTTTTTTTTTCTGGAAGTGGAGGTAATTACTTGACTTCAGAAGGCTGAAAAGGCATTGGGGGCTGAGGTTCTTAATGTATATACTTTCAATTCCATACCTGATTTCAGTCCCATATCATCTCCTTATGTTCAGAGACATCTATATTTTCCAGTCAATTATAGTTACCAGTAAATGTAATATGGTAGATTCTATGAGGTTTATCTTTCGCTGAAGGAATTTCACTGAAATAACATTGACTACTTTTGACTTAGAAATGGATAATTGTGTTTTCCAATGCCACTAACTACATTTTAGGGGATGGCTCTATAGACACATTTTGAAAGATATATATATATTCAACTATATACATATATGTGTTTAAAAAATAAAGAGTAAGTTTTTATAATTAAATTCAATGTTTATTGAACCAATTTTTTCCTCCATAATTAGTTCTGTTCTTCAGAATTTATCTCGTGACTTTATTATAATCAATGCCTCCATTTGTTACTTTGCACAATTTCTTAAAATAGGCTTTCATTGTAAAATCTGTTATTCAAAAACACTACATTTTGATTTATTTTCCACTTTCTAATATCATGACATTAGCATTTTTAATCTCTCCATATCTCCTTATATCCTTTTGTCATTTGTTTTACTAGTTTTACATTGTCATGACTGATAAAATATTGATTTTGCTTTGTAGTTATAATTAAGTTTTCTGTGATAGGAACACAGATTGCGTCTGAAAGTTCAAAGAATAGTAAATAGTGTTCCTGGATCAGAAGACTCAATATAGTTAAAATGGTAATCTTCCTCAAATTAATCTATGGATTCCACAATATCACAATCAAAATCTCAGAATTCTTTATTTTTATTGACAAGCTAGTTTTAAAATGTATGTGGAAAATAAAGGACTTAGAATAGTCTAAACAGTCTTGGATAAGAACAAAGTTGGAGGACCTTATAGTAAATGGCAGCATCTCCCAGCATTTCAGAAGGATTTCTAGTGAGTAAAACTTCTTTACTATTTTGTGAGCTATAACTGCACTCTCTTTGTAAGATTTGGCTCTCAGCTGTAGGAGAAGTTTCTTCCTTCGGTGTTTTTTGTTTGTTTGTTTGTTTGTTTGTTTGTTTAGTCCTAGGGGGTGATGGCTACTTCCTATATCTGATATTACTATATTCTTTAGAGTTTTATTTGTCTTTTATTAGTCAACCCCCCATTATTACAATTCTCACATTAATAATCTTTATATTAAATTCTCCTTTTCAAATTACTGTGTGGGTTCTGTGTCCTAATTGAATTGTAATGGAAATATTGCCAAATAAATAAATAAATAAATAAACCAAATGTACATCAAGTGATAAATACATAAATTAAGTGTACAACCATACAATAAAGTATTTATCAGCAATAATGTACTTCTGATATAAGCATTGTTATTGTTAAATACCAAAACATTATTCTAAGAGAAAGAAATGAGAAAAAAGATTACCTATTGTACAATTTAATTTATATGACATCTGAAAAACAAAATAGGACATAAATCAAATCAGTGGTTGTGAGGGGCAATTATTACAAATCCACATGATGGTACATTTTGGAATGAGCAAGTATTCCTTGTTTTGTTTGTTATGGTGGTTCTAGGATGGCATATGTTTGTGAAGCTCATAGAACTGGTTAGATAAATAATATTTATTTAGGAAGAGAGGGTTTGCTATAAATATATTTTGTTCTCTACGGTTCCAAACTTACAAGTATGGTTGCTCACTTACAGGAGAATATTCTTAACATATATTTTAATAAGTTCTCTAGCAATTCCTCAAAGTTGAGTCATTTTAATTTACTTTATATTAGCCTCATGTCCTCCTACAGTTTGTTTTCCCTAGAGTTAGTGATTACTTTTCTTTTGTCTTAAATTTTCACATTTATCACATCTTCAATATTTTATAAGATTTTACTTTTACCCTCTCATGAAATACACTTTTCTGAAAAGCTTTGCTTTTGCAGTCTTTTTCCTGATCAAGTCTGGACTTATTCTTCTGGACATGTTTTCCTTGCTTGATTTCACTGGATTCATTTTCTTCTCCATTTCATCTTCCTTTTTATTGTTTAATACTTTTACTATAAACTCATCTCTGATTTCCTAAAAATGGATAAATGTAAGCTTAAATTCTGGAGACCTTAAAATATCTTTATTTTTTACTACATTTTGATCAACAAATGTGAAGTTATAGGCTGAAAGTAATTTCCCACAGACACTTAAATTTTCAGATTACAGATGAGATGACTAGTGCCTAATTAATTCTTTTTCTTTTGTTGATAAACTATTTCATTTCTCATTAGAGTTTTTAATTGATACTTCAAAGTGATGTGTTATATGTCAATCTGTGTATATATTTTTGTTAATTTTACTAGGAGATTGATTAAACCCTTTGAAAACTTTTGTCTTCTGCTCAGGAGAATCTCCAGTATTGAGTCCTTCAATAATTTTTCCTCTTCTATTGCGTGAAGCTCTTTGAAATCCCCTGTTTTTCCGAGAACATTGCTCCTTTCTAGTAATTATTCTTCTCTCAACCCCATCCTTCTGGATTTTGTTAAGAGTTACTGTATTATGATATGACTCAACATGCTCTGAGTACAGTTGGTTGGTCTGAGGGAAATAATTGAACCAAGAGAGGTCAGTGAGTTTCTGGGATTTTTTTAAAAGTGGCACTAAAAAGAGGTCAAAAATGTTTTATTTGCAGGAGCTGAATTTTTGGTTGTAAAACTCAGTGTTCACATTTATTGCTATGCAGAGAAAGTTCTGATGAGAAATGAGTTATACCTATATTAATACCTACATCTATGTTTCCATCTATGTTTACATTCATTTGTATCTTATCAAATCAATACCTATATGAAATATAAATCTATGTCTATATCTATGGCAGTTGTTTTCGATTAGGAGGAATTTTTATTCCCAGGGTACATTTATTTGGCTATCATGCTGAGGGAGGTACTACTGAATCTTGTACTTCGAAGCTGAAGATGCTGCTAAAAAGTCTACATACACACAACAGACTCCCATTGCAGAGAATTATCTAGCTCACAATGCTTATAGTACCAAGTTTGAGAAACCCTGATCTAGAAAGAGCTTTAGTAAAAACGAGATCCCTGGTTATGTTTCTTTACCTAAGTATTACTCACCTCCTCATTCTTATTTTCCAAAAATACCTCATTATCATTAAAATGCATTCCTCTTTTATGCTTAAACTAATTTAAATGATATTTTAGTTTATTTCAACAAACGATATCTAAACAGTGACTTTTCCTATTCATTTTCGTGTGTATTAAATAGTGACAGCCATCTTAATGTATTTGAATCATGCTGTTTCTTCCTTGGTTGCCTTATATCCCAGCATTTTTATTCCTGATACACACATAGCGGTGAAAAGAATATTTTAAAAAATAAATGAATAATATACAGATATGAAAATGTAGCTCATCTTTAAATGTAGTATGTATAAATGTATGGAACACCTTTGCTTTCAGTACTCATGACCATCAATGACTGTCGGACTTGAAGTATTACTGCCTTTTAGCAGCCCAAATGTTTTCTGAATCAGAAAATAACATCTGATTTGAGGCCAAGATTTTTTCCCAAAGAAAGCACTCTGAAATTTGGACTTTTCTAGTCAGTAACAAACTTTCCTTGAGGTTAGTGCATTAAAAATGTCCTGGCTCTCTGACTTGGGGGAGGCTGCAAGTACGAGAAAATCTTATTAGAAATGAAAGAGACTTCTATATTAATGAAAAGCACAAAATATCATTCTGCTCATCATGAAAAAAAAAATACCCAAATGTTCTTGGGTAGATTACCAAATGCATTTGTGCATTTTTTTCTTTAAAATTTTCTTTTGAAAATTTAGACCTTAATATTTGTGAATTATCAATTTTTTATGAATTACATGTTTTTTTAACTAAACACTTCAATGTCATTTTTATCAGCTAACATGTTGTGCCTTTAGTTGGAAGAAACAGGAATCAATTTTGTTTTAATAACTAGGAAAATTTATTGACTCACACAGTCAAATGTCCAGAGGTGATTGTACCTTCTGGGCTGTTTGATTTGACTATGTTTCTAACTTCCTGTTTCCTTCTCTTTAATCTAGATTTCAGTATAAGCTTTATCCTAAGGCAAGATTCCCAATGTACTTCCAAGATGACTGCCAATAACCTTGTAGGAGGTGGTATATGCTATCTTGTGTAAGTACCATTGGGGGTTAGAGGGAAGAAATCTCGTAGTTATCTCAAAGAACAAGAGATATTCCTTCTCATTAACTCCCAGAAAGAACAATTTAGTTCACATGATTATGCACTGACTAGCATAATGTCGCATTCTCAAACTCTTAATTAAACATGAAGATACACACAAATCACCTCTGGCCCCTGTAAAAACAAAGATTCTTATTCAGTGGGGTCGAAGTCAGAAAACTGACATTTTTAACAAATTCCTGTGGAATATCTATATTGCTGGTCCTTGAGTCTTTCAAATGATAAGTGCTCCTCATATTTTTTCAGTCAGAAATAATAATTTTTGATCAACTATTTTCAAATAAAATTGACCGTTAATTGTTTTAAGAAGTCAGTATTCAATTCTACTCTGGCTCTTAATGACCTTTTCTGCCTTTCCAGCCTGAGAAAGAACTTTACAAGTTGCCATTAGATCAAGAACTATTAAATCAGAACAATATTTTATGAAAATTTTGAGAAAGAATTTAAAAGACAACCCCACATTATTATTTTGCTGTCATTTGTTTGGAAATCATACTAGAGAAAAATAAATACACTGAGAAAATATTATCTTAGATTTCAGAATACAGTGACAAAATGCTACAATAAAATTTATTGTTTTGAATAAACCACACCTTCTTGGTATAAATTGGTAACTATTAGGTAACTATTTTAGGACCAAACAGAAACTATGTTTTAGCCTTTTTAGGAGTGTTTCATCTCGGTTGTCAACCAAAGAAAGAATTGAGGACAGTCTAACACGGGATTCTTTAAGTTCCTTTCCAAGAAAATGTGCATGGCTAACTCCATAACAAGTTCATCTCAAAGTAAAAAGTATAATGCTCATTAGAAAAGTCACATAACATTTCATAATAAAATATAAGTATCTCTTCCACTCTTAAATTTTTAGTTAATATCTACCACTCACGGTAGTCATTGCCTTTTCAAAATGTTCCACTGACTTCCTAGACCTTAAAACACACATCACTGGTTAAATTTTTTAGTTTACATTCAGTATTCTGACTTCTAATTTCACTGTCCATTTCCTCCTTTCTCTACCCCTCAACAATCCTCTAAAGAAAAACTTAATTTCTTGACAACTGCTTTCTAATCCCTTTTCTGCCTATTCATAGATTCCTTTTTATTACTTCTTTTTCAAAGCTCATGCTTTGTACCTCCATGAGTTTTCTTTTTTCCTGGAATGTTATATCCATATTTCAAAACTTATTGAAATGTCCATTACTCTCAAGGACACAGTAATCTTTCCTTTATGTGCATTTTTAATACCACTTTCTAGAACATATGAATCAAGTGCATTACAATATTTGTTACTATTGTCATATTATTTAATTCATGCATTGTTCTTTAATATGTGTTATTTATGCCATATGTCTTTCCCTAGTATTTCACCTTCTAGATATAAGTATCTCAAAAGATATTGAATTGATTGATTACAATAAAAGTACAAAGAAACTGTTACATTAAAAGTTTAACTACTACATTTTGAAAAATGGCTGTGGCAAGCATTATCTACAGAATATTTTCTTTACTACATTGTTGAATGCTTATCCTGGAATAAGAACTATAAATGATTCCCCATGTTAGGAGAAATAAACTCACATTTGAGCATGAATGACCTATTGAAAACAATCACATGCTGTTGGATTACTTCGTTGTTCTGGAAAATTTAGAATGAAGAGATATTTATGTTTGTGTTCTCTATTTTACGTTAGCCAAATTGCACTAAGATTGGTTTCGTTAAAAAGACAGTGATTCGCAGATATGTTTCAAAATATTTTAATAAGCCTCTTGAAGTTTTAAAAAACTATATCCTTGAACATGTATTTCGGTTTCTTTATGACTTCCATAAATTTGCATTCTTCCTCTTACAAAATTTAAGCAGTGGCTAAGGTATTCTCTGGCCAAGACAGAAGCACAAGGGGAGGTTCTTGGTAATCAAATATTCCATAGTTTGCATTGAGATAGGTTTCACCTCACCAATAGATCATGAGGCAAAGGATTTTCTAATTATTTACCAGAATATTGTCACTCTGGGTGCACTTTAACATTATTTGGGAAGCTTATAATAAAATACGAAAGCCTAGGAATTATTCTACAACAAATAAATCTAAGTCACAGTGGGCTGAAGGGTTCAGACATGGATATTTTTAAACACTCTCATGATGATTCAAGTGCACAACCAGGATTAAGATGAAATGACCTAGGGAATGATTAGTGAATAAATACATCAAACATTTATACATATACATGTGTACAATCTTTTATCTTTTATACTATTGTTCAGATCTCACCAACTTTTTGGAAGAGTTGCCTTTCTCTCCTTTGGATCTTTACTTCTGCTTCAGGCAAAGAATTGGCTTAAATGCTTAGTTTTTGAACAACCATTTAAATCCCTAGGAACTTTCTTGTTAACAGAAAGGTAAGTTTGTTCTTTGCCAAGAGACTTTTTATTGCCTGCTAATAAAACGTTCCAACTTTTTCCACTTTAATCATTAGTCTTTTTATGGCTTGAATTAAATTCTGTGTGCTTTCAATGATACACTCTAGTTACCTCAATTCACCTGGGAGAAGCTATATTCTCAGCAGATTCTAAAGTTTCCTTTCCCCGGAGGTATCTTCATTTAGTTGTAGAAAACTAATGGAGAGGACAGCCAAAGACTTCAACAATGCTCCAACCAAAAATAGATCATTATACCAGACAAGACTTTTGATAAGAGTCTGGTTTCCTTTATTGTTTTCTCACAAGCAGAGAATGTGCAGGCAATAACAATAACAAAAATAAAAACTGCTCTTCTTCTGCTATTAATTATCATTATAAAATAATATATTTAATGTAGTTCATATGTTTTCTTTCATATCATTTTACTTAAACCCTTGAGTTTAGATGAAGATCTTTAAGGGAGTGACTTACTCTTTAATACTCAGGTCTAAGAATTTCATAAAGAATACCAATAAAAGACCATTTGGTCAATTTCAACAAAGCAACTATTTTTTGTCAATATTCATACCACTAAAATTGTAGACACTGTCTTTCTTTTAGGAGTCTATCCAAAAATGTATCCCCTTAAAAATGTTTAAATGCTTCCTTCAAATGCTTCTCATTGGCATATATAGATTTTCCTTCTAATATTAATGAGGAAAACTGCAATTCCTCACTTCGCCTCACATCTAATCATCTCTCTGTACTTCTTCTTTTTTTTTTTAACAACCAACCTCCTTTCTTTCCACCGAATTCTCTGTGTGTTGTAACTTGGCTTCCACTCCAATAATTCCTCTAAACTTGCCTTAATTATCTCCCAAGACCCCATTTTTGCCAGTCCACATCCTCTACCTTGGTCTCTTGGACAGTTAACAGGGCTGACTCTTTTGCAATCCCTTTCATAGTTTCTTTGACTTTAATCACATTTATTTACATTTTGTATCTAATTATTTTTGTTTCTTCTCTTTTTTTTAGGCACTGCTATCTCTACATAAGGCTTGAATGTTATTTCATAGAATTTTGTTTATAGATTGCTTCTCTTTTCAATTTTTACATTTTTCTAAATAATTTCTTAGTTGTTAGAGCTACTGTCTACATCACCATGACTTCAACATTAAATTGCTTATGAAATTTTTTATTTCACAGGATTCTCTAATCAAACTGTCCAAAGCTAAATTCACCTTTCACTTCTCATTTTGATTCAGTCATTAGAAGAATGGTATTCTTGAATAAGCAAGAATGAATGGGCTATATGGTTATTGATAGGAATAAAAGAAACCATCAAAAATGCATGAGTTAGTGGATGTGATAGTACAAGTTGTGGAGTTTTATTTCTGAGTTCACCTATTTCACCAAGAGACCAGATACACTGTCACCGTGTGATTATGTTAGTGGAAAACAGGGAGAAGAGAAAGAAAATTGAAGATGTTGTTCAATAGTTATTTAGAAAAGTAAGGAATTCCTACCAAATGGAGTAGGAGAATGTCAGGATTGCCCTGAAAAATCGCTAAAGACACTCTTGAGAATAATGGTCAAGAATTAATGTGAGTTCCAGTTGGCATTGTATTTTTCAGCAGTAGGCATCTTCTTCAGATGTGGGTACTTAGTAGGCATTAAGTTAGGTTTAACCAGGGTTTTGTTTGTTTGTTTCCAAAGAAAAGATAAGGCAAATAAGTTATGGATGTATTTTTTAAAAAAGTGATTATAATGAAATCTGAGCTCAGTAAGAAGGTAAAAGAGTGAGAAAAATATGAAAGGTTGGGAAAAGATTTGAAGACCATCACTAAAGAACATTGGAGATAAGACAACCTGTGATAGAAACAAGAAATAGAGGAAATAGCAATAGGAGTAGACTATTGAGTCTGAGTTTATGGTGCAGTTTTTAGTAGTGATGAGTTCTAAGCCTATAATAAGAGATAAGAGTTGGAATTGGATTGGAGGACAAAGTAATTATATAAGAAGTCAAAGAACTGAGAAGCTCAGAGACTAGAAGAATTTTCTAAGTGGATGTTGATAGCAATAATAATAATAATAATAAAATTATAGAATCAACTATGTTGAAGAGCTTGAAAGTAAAGCAAGTGGAGAAAACTTTATGGAATGAAGAGGTAATATAAACCAAAATTTGTGAACAATTACAGCAAGTAGTTATAGTAGGTGATATAGAGAGGTTATATAGAATGGTATATAGTACTATAGAGTAGGTCATATAGAGTATAGGTGGTAAATGAATTTCAAAGGTGTGAATTTGAAAGAAGGGAGTGACAAGGAGATGGAAGATATTATCAAGAGCAAATAGTACACTTACCTAGCATTAATATTCAGTCTTATAAAGACAGTGAGAGAAAAAAGAAGCTGTAAGAAAGACATTTCAGTAGGAAGGTGACATTTTTCTATTAAAGTAGGAAGGTGAAGAGGATATTTGATCAAAGCTTGAGTAGGTAGAGGACTTTGCTTAGTCTGGACATCAGAGGAGCCTAGTGGTTCAGATTCAAAGAGATGTATCCTTGTGTAAGAAACAAGAGTCCAGGTAATGAAAGATTTGGGTCTCTTGAGTTTCTGATGGCACTGATACAAATATAACATTAGAACATGCTGGAATTAATCTTATATATTTTTAGTGCAATTGTGGTAGTGAAACTGTGTTTGGAGGTAGAAAATGGTGAAATATCTCTAGAAATACCCAGAGCTCTGTTACTTTACCTAACTGCATAAGTGTGTGAGAAAAAGAGAGAGAGAGAGAGAGAGAGAGAGAGAGAAGAAAACTCTTCCTTATAGTTTAGAACATAATTTGATGCCTTTATATACTTCACCCACTTCCTTCATTAAAATATTAAAACTTCCTTCTAAAAAATTTTGCACTCCTTCCAGCATTCTTACCAAAGTCCATGTGCATTCCCTATTAGCCAATATTCTAATTGCCTCTTTGGCTTGATCATCTTCCTTTGAGTAGTTAACACCATGCTCTCTGCACCCCCCAACCCCCACCCCCACCTCGAGGACAGTCTCTCCTTCATAGTGCTAAAGACAGTCTTTTCTAACATGAAAATCTGTTAATTCCATTCTCACATACAAAATTTTATTGGTTAAAATCTAAACACCTTTCACAGTATTTAAAGTATTTTGTAATCTGGTATATACCTTCTTTCACTTAAGTTAAACATTTTTCAGTTCTTTCTGTGGCTTTTTGAACCACACGTGTACTTATCTCATCTTCTTGCAAACACTTTTCTTTGAAGCTAAATCTGATTCATATATCTCTTTTCAAGTAAGAGGTAATTCCTGTATGTGGCAGTTCTTAATAACCCAAAGCTGACTTAATTGTCCTCCTCCTCTCCCCCGTGATGCTCTAGGACAGGAATCGTCTCTTCTAATTTTCCATTGGCATAACTTCCTTAGGAAGTATGCTCCTTCAGGAAAGATTTGTTCTTCATCTTTTTTTTTTCTTTTCTTTAATGTCCTGATTTAAAAAGCAATGCCTGTCAAGTAGAAGGCTTTTGGTAAATATTTGTAGGTAAATGATGTACACAATGAACAAGGTAAATCTAAACATCATCATGGCATTCACTCAAATATAAGTTTTTATTTTTTCAGGAGTAAATATGCGAACAAGAAGAAAAATACTGATAAAATTATTCTCGTAAATGTTGTCTTAAGGTTAGGCAGAACAAATCGCTCTTTCAAAAATGGAGATAAAAATCACTCTTTTAATTGATTCCACCACTACCATCATCAGCATGGAAGGAAGATTTGACCTTATTGTTGGAGATTAATTTCTCTTTGAGATTGTTATGCTTTCTGTTAACTCAATATTTGGTATTGAGTTAAAGAAGATCATAAAAGGTACAGTGAATCATACTATTAGTTTTTTCCTTAAAAGATTGGGAGGTTAACCTGTATACACATAGAAGATTCTTACAACCATTTTTTTTTTGTATAATTGAATCTAAACATTTCTTTCTGATTTGACTTCTACTCTCTAGAGAAAGATATACAGTTAAAAGTGTGACCGAAATTGCTTTTCTATGATTTGTTGCAAGGTGTTCTTAGTAACTGAAGGTACATACTTTTTATCTTCCATCAGAGGATGCTTTTGAGTTATTTTGTAAAATAGAGACACTCTATGTAATCAGAATTTATAATTAGTTCATGAATGTCACTTTATCATTTAGAGTGTTAGAGATGTGCTCATTCATAGCACTGTCTCTTGATAACTACACTTTTTAAATTTCGGTGTTTACACATTCTTCCCACAACATATATATTTATGGTAGAGCATGAGGGACAGAGCTGAGCTAACTGGAGCAATATCATTTAATAGGCATGGTACTTTATCAAAATTCAACAAATGAGGTCAAGACATTTCTAGGATGGCATGCTCTGTCTTTTAACTTCTGAGGTGGTGCAAGGTATAAATATGAATCTTGCTGTGGTTATTGTGTCTCCCTGAAGGAAGACACCTTCATGATGAGGCTAATAAGGAAAGTTAGAGTAGACTAACTAAAAAATTCTGCTTTTGGATGAGGTAGCACAGCAATAAAATCAAACAAAACACAAACCTTCGAACTCTCCTGGTAGATGACCCAGGAAATCCACTTTATTGTTTAAACTAATTAAAGTTACATTTTCTATCCTAAGTATTATATAAAACATTCTTACAAATCACCACAGCAAAGTTGTCACTTTCTGTAGGCAATTGTTTTGATAATGTGTTTGCAATGGCAGTGAAGAACACTCTTTACTAAAAATATCTTTCCCCTGTTTAATCAAAGTACAGAAATGCCATGAAGGCATCAAATATATCAATGGATCTTGTGGTGAATACAGAAAGCCATGCTGAAAGAATGAGGAAAAAGGACTAGAATGTTTTGGTGAGTAAAATGTAAAATCTAAAAAAAAAAAAAAAAAAATTGATTTCACCAAGTTCTACACAAGTTTGAACGATGGGGAGTTTGGCTGTGACTGGGGAAGGTTTTTGCTGGGGCTTCTAAGGAGATTTGGATCAGCAGGCTGTGTGGTTCACAACTCACAGAGATTGTTTTTACTTCAAAAGGTGGTCCATATGCCAATACAGTAGTCTTCCTTTACCAGCAGAGAATATGTACCCTAAATCCCTGTGGATGCTTGAAATCACAGAGAATCAAACCCTATATATGCTACATATTTTCTATACATATATACCTACTATAAAGTTTAATTTATAAATTAGGCACAGTAAGAGATTAACAACAATAACTAACAATAAAAGAACAATTATAACAGTATACCATCATAAAAGTTCTGTGAAAGTAGTTGCTCTCAAAAAAGTCTTATTTTACTGTACTCAACTTTTCACTTAAAGAAAAACTTTAAGGCTTCTCTTTGATATGTCTGAATTGACAGCATCACCACTCATGTGTTTTGGGGACATTATTAAGTAAAATAAAGGTTACCTGAACACAAGCACTGTGATACTGGGACAGTTGATCTAATAACCCAGATGGCTACTACACCATGGATATACACTGGACAAAATAATGATTCATGCCCTATCGGGATAAAGTGAGACTGTCATCACGCTTGTCAGAATGATTCTGGAAATGTTTATTTCTACAAACTTCTATTTAATATTTTCAAACTATGAATAACTACAAATGACTGAAACTTTGAAAAGTGGAACCAGAGATAAGGGAGAATTACTATATACATGTAATGCTTTATGTCAATGCAGATAGGTGGAGAATAGAAACAGAATATAATGAAAAAAATATTAGCACTAGTTAATTTTTGAGTGTTCATACTCTTTTTGTTTATTGAACTTTTGAAGGTAAATTAATATATTTGTGTTTAGTAAAACAGAACATATATTAAGTTTTAGCAACATTAAAAATAGATTAAATCAAGTTATAGTTGAATAAATCCCCAAAATATACTTACCAAGCTTATTTGACAGCTCTCATTTTTAGGTACAATTATGAATTCCAGTGAAGACTGAATCAAGGGTGGAATTTTGCTGTTTTTTTAAGTTCTGTGGGTTATTTGAGTATAATTTAGGGTGAGGCCGCACTAGTGAACTTTTGTCTCCATAAAAGAGTATTGTTTATGACTTGACCATGCCCTGTCTATTAACTGCTTCACTATTTGAACCAATAAATTTTCACAGCATTCACCAAACTAAATGGAAGCTGAAACTTCACGACAAGTGCAGGTTGCTAATGTCACATGCAAGCTTGTTACAAATCAGCATAAACACTAAATGACCCATAAGCACAAGATTTGAGTCATACTTAATTTTTTAACTTTACGTGGAAAGCAGAATTCAAAAGTCCCCTTCAAACTTGTTGATTTATCATGCTAGTGCTTAGAAAAAAATAAAAAAATAAAATTACCAAAAAAATTTTTCCATCTATTAAATATAGTGAGGAAATATATACTAGATGAAACCAAGGTTCTTAAGTCCTACCCTCTGGCAGAACATAGAAATATATGTGTATATATATACATACACACATTCTGTTTGATACATGTTTAATGCTAAGGAATGTACTCAAATGTTTTATGGATATTTATTTAATATATCAGTTATCTTTAAATAACTTACATTAGTACTTTTTCTTTATTTTTGTTCCATCTATTGTGATAATTATTTATGTACAATAACAAAAAAAATTTGATTTATCATAAACCAGATCCAATGTACCAGTATTCCCTAAATCAATAAAAATGTGTATTACTTAAATAAAGACTCAAGTGTAACTATACATTCTTTGGCAAAATAATGTATTCTTGGAAATTTCAAATGTTTTTTAAATTAAATTTTGATTATTAATCAGAATATATGACATGTCAAATGTTGAATTCTGATATCACATTGTGTTATAAATCAGGATGGATCTAGAGTAGTGAGAGGCAAACTTTTTTGGCAAAGGGAAAGACAATAAATATTCTAGCTTTGTGATCCATAAGGTCTCTGTTGAAACTAAACTTTGTTATTTTAGCCTTGAAAGTAGCCACAGACAATATGTAAATAAATGAGGTAGCTGTGTTCCAATAAAGTTTTATCTACAAAAACAGACGGTGTGCTTGATTTGGTACATAGGCCATGGTTTTGCTGACCTCTGATCTAGATATATAAAATATATTGTTTCTAATTAGACAAATATATTCAGTCTGGCTTCAGTACAACATAGTTATTTATTACATGTTCTAATAATCTACATATGTAAATATAATTTTTTGATATCTCAAAAAGAAAAGTAGTATCAAAAGGTTAATCAAAATGACTTGATTATCATCAAATAGAGTTAAGACTATCACTTAAAAATAAACATAGAAAAAATGTAAAGAAAAATTTTAGTGGACTCATGAAATTCATATTTATAATAATATTTCATATTTTGAAGGACATATTTGTAACAAATTTTACATGGCATTTCACTCAATATTTTGAACCTTTTCAGGATAGCACATATTAGCATAAGTTTTAATGTAACAAATGTGAATGTTTTTGTTTCATTTTAAAAAGTCTGTGTCTACTTGACTAACATAAATTATGTTTTAACTTTTGCATTAAAATTAATCAATATTATTATTAATGTCAACTTGCATAAAACTGCTATAGTAGAAATGCAGCAAATTATCATATTTCATAAAATAAAATGTGAAGTTTTTAATCAAAAAAATTTCTATCATGGAAATACATTAGGGCATGTAATACCTTGTTATCTTCTCTGTCACATTTGCCATCAAAATTGATAATATTTTTTAATGGTGTTCTCATATTAGCTCCAATATGTAAGGAATTTGGAAGTTATCATTGTATTATTCCAATTTTTTAAAAAAACTGCATAAACTGAAAATAAATAACTTTTTCTGAATTTATCAGAGAACTCATATTGCAGGGAACATACCTTATAATATGAGCAGACAACAAATCTAAGATTCATAGTCAAGGTGTCCTAACCTGGTATAGATGCTGTACAAGTCATTAACTGATAGGAACACTTGAGTGGGAATTTTGACAATTTGTTGGAGGCTGACTATAAACTAACATAGAAATGAGACACTCTTGTGGGTCACAATCTTTAGAGTTTTCCACTTTCATGGGTTCTACTTCTAGAAATCTCTTCAGGCTCTTATGGTGAAGGGTCAGGAAAGAATGCAAGTGACTCTTTCACAGAGGAGATAGGAGCCATTAAAAATTCACCCATAATATTCTGCATAACAAAGGCCTACTCTCTTCAGAAAAGAATTTATCTGAGCTTTATCTGACCTATGCTAAGGGCACTTGCCTTATCCAGCCTTCTTTTAGCCTTCTTATTTCAATTTAGGTGGAAACGGCTAAGACACTTGTGCAAGTTGCAGTTTAAGGTTACGAATCAACTGAAATACTGAGATTTAAACATAAGATTATAGAACAATTCCCCTTCTTCACATCCTACACTAATACCAATTGAGCTCCAGGTTAATTACAGTGGATTACAGATGAAAGGGCTGTGATACTTTAGCAAATCTCAAAGACATCAGGGGAGATGAAATCTAAGAGACTAGAGAAATTCGAAGCTTCTGGCATTTACATTTACGGTAAACATTTTTTTTTAAAAAAAGCAGAACTCTAAGCCGGATTAATGTAAACCATTACACTAAAGACCTATTTACTCAATACACCATGTTGAGATGGCGGGGGGAAAAATCATACTTAAAGGCAAAGAAAGCCATGAGAAGACAAGGCAAAAATCAGAAACACATAGATATAAAACAGCTTTTGAAATACTCAGACAGGGAATTTAAAATAACTACAATTAGCATGCTATGAAGTCTAATGAAAAAATTGACAAATGGAAAAATGGACGGGTAATGGAAGCAAATAGCCAGAAACACAAGAAAAGAATTAAAAGGAAATAGAAATTTAAAATGCAGCAACAGGTATGAAGAATGTCTTTGATAACCTCAACAATAGACTGGACACAGCTGAGGAAAGAATCAGGGAGCTGGAATACATGGAACTAGAATCATATATGACATTAAACTTCTCAAAATAAAATGCAAAGAGAAAAGGAAATAAAAAAAAAATTAAGAGCCATGCGACAATTTCAAAAGATGTAATGTATGTGTAATTAGAATACTGATAGAAAAAGAGATAAAATGGAACAGGGGAAATGTTTGAAATAAACATAGCTAACTACTTATTAAAATAATGACAAACACTAAATAATAGATCCAAGATGCTCAGAGAATATTAAGCAGGCTAAATGCTGAAAAATCTATACTATGCATAATGTATTCAAATTGCAGAATAAACAAACAAAAATAATGTCTTGAAAAAAGCCAGAGAAAACTAACACCTTACCTATAGAGGAATACAGATGAATTATATTGGACTTCTCAGTGCAGTGAAAATTTTAAGAAAAAAAGCTATCAACCGAGAATTCTTTATTTGGGAAAATCACACTTCTGAAGTAAATTAAAGACTTAAAAAAATAAAAACTTAGGGAATTCAGAGTCGACAGAACTGTCCTAACAGAAATGTCAAAAGAAAATTCTCCAGGAAAACTAAAAAGCATATAGATCAGTTACTTGAACCTATTTAAAGAAAGAGAGAATGTCAGAAATTGAATAATTAAAAATAAAATAAATGTTTTTTTATCTTAATGATATAAAAACATCTGTTTAAAATTATAATAGCAACAATGTGTTTCATGATTATAGCATATGGCTAAGTTTAGAGGTTTGAGAGACAGGAAAAAATAGTGTTTAGTTCAAGTATAAGGGAATTTTTAGGTCAGCGTAACTATTTTGTAAGATGCCGAATAGTGGATATACAACACTGTGCATTTGTTAAGAGCCATAAAGCTCACCAGAACAAGAGTAAACCTTAACGTTTGAAAATTTTAATAATTTAATGAGATAATGAGATCCCAGGATGGAGTACAGACAGTGACAAAATAATTTAATTCTATTACAAATCGATGAAATAGCCTTGATGAATGGGTGGTAGAGAAAGATGCTGACCTAAATAACTTTGGAAATGAGTGGAATATATAAGGCTAAAGACAAAAGAAACTGTATATATGTACTATAATTTGGTTGATAAAGTAGTTTCCCAATGTGGCATGCATTATAAATTATGAAACCACTGTATGTGTACACTAGAATTAAACAAGTAAAAGGGTGGGGATAATGGAATCCAGATCTGTCATGCTGGAGTGGGAGGTTACAGATAACCAAAGAGAGGAGGCTAGAATGATCCATTTAGTAATGGATTATATTTGAATATGTCAGTATAAACTCATGTTTAGGTTAATAGAGATACAGATATTTACAAGTAGAAGTATTTACAGATATGTGTACATACACAGGTTACTATATTCACATATATTTTCCTGTTCTGTTAGCTGAGGGGCCTAGCAGCGAAGACACCCTAGAAGCAATGAACACATCTAGCTTTCAGATTTTCATTTTTAATATTATCTCCGATAAAATAAATCAAGACTTCTTAGATAAATTACTGTTTTTAAGACTTGAGCAGGAAGCATACAATATCAGTATTTTTTAGTTCCAGAAAGTAAGAAAATACTTATAGCATACACGTGCATGCCTGTGCATACACACACACACACACGTGCAAACATACACACACAGCCCTACAATGAAGTGAGTATATTAAAGCGACACAGGAACCAACTGATAGAAATCCCAGTGGCCAAAGATAGAATAATTTGAACAAAAAATAAAGTAGTATTGTATTGTAATTCAAAGTATAACATTAATATACATGAGTTCATTGTGTTATAAATAAATGACTGAATAAATAAAGGGGAAAGAAGAGACAAATCTCTCCTGCTAAAGAATTTCAAATAATTTATGTAGTTATATTACATTCATGGAAATACAGCATAATACCCCACTTCTTAAGTATGGGCTGCACAGAATGACTTCCTTGCAAAAGGTATGAAAAGGGAAAAGGGTGGTGAGAAGGATAACTTTACAACAGATACATCTGATAAGTACCACCTCAGCCAGATGATCAAGGGTAATATCAAGACTGATAAATTAAGTTGATAAATTATGTATCCTTGATATCTTATAATGAAAATGGCACTTTTCTTTGTTGATCGTCTTCTGAGAAACCCATAACTACAGTCTAATCATGAGAAAAATATAAAATTCCAACAGAGGGACAACCTACAGCACACCTGACCAATACTCCTTAAAACTGTCAGGATCAAAAACAAAGGAGGTCTGAGAAACTGTCAGTCGATAGGATCCTAAGGAGACATGACAGTTAGATGTAAAGTAGTACTCTGAATGGGATGCTGGAATAGATAAAAGATATTAAATAGAAGCTAAGGAATTCTAAACAACGTATAGATTTTAGTTAGCGATTATGTGCCGATATTGTTTCATTAATTTTAACAAACATGCCATATAATAGATAGCAATCATGAGGGAATCTGGGTGAAGGGTTACAAGAACTCTCTATATTATCTTTTTAATTTTTCTGTAAATCTAAAACAAATTTTTCTGTAAATCTAAAACAAATCTAAAAATAAAATATGTCATAAAAATAAAATTATTAAATTATGTTCTTCATCCTTAAACTAAGATTTAAGACTTTGCTTGAAATTCAAGGCAATTAACATTCATAAATATCTTTTTCGGTGTCGTTTTTTAACTGTTCAACCACTTGGCATTTGTGCTTATCATTGATACTCAGTTTAACATTTTCCTCTTCAATATTTCTTATGTCCTAATTAAAATTAAATTAATTCCAGAATTTAAAGTTGCCACCCAAATGTTAGTCAATGATATTGACACATGCTCTCAGTATGCTAGTAACTCTCTTCTATGCGTACTGAGTTTCTCCAAACAAAATCCAAGGATATTTTATTATAAACGTAAATCACATTCTTATATTGCTGTCTGAACTACGTAGATATGTGTAATGTTTATTTCTGTGCTTAAAAGTGAGGCTGAGTGCGTTTTTTGTGGCTGCCAGTTAAACCTACTAGTCTCACACAGAGTAAATGTTGTAGTCTTTCTATAAAAATTAGACCAGTAGTAGTGAAAAACAGCTCTGTTTAATACAGCAATAAATGTTTCTCAATGGCTCTCCTTGTCTTATAATATTACTTGAAATTTTAGTGGCCTAATGAAACAAAGAGTAAATTCCTCACTTTTGGAGATGGTAAGGCAGAAAGGAGAAAAAAATAGGAAAGTTGACATTCTCACCAAATACTTGTCTTGGGGAAATATATCAAGTTGTTTTCTCGTTGTTTGCGGTGGTGGTAAAAGTGGTGCTGTGTTGGTAGTGATGGTAGTAATGATGATGGTATTGATGCTGCTGCTATTTTTTGGGTGATGATGATGTTGTTTTGGTGATGATAATGGTGATAGTGGAATTGATGTGTTTGGTGATTGTATGGTGGTTACTGTTGGATATTGGTAGTGTTGGTACCGCGTTGGTAGTGGTGGCGCTATAATTAAATATATATACAACAAAACAAGCAAAATTTCTACACATTTTTATAGATTGTAGTCTAAAAATGGCTAAGAGGTTAACCTTTTAAGATAAGCTTGTTAATTGCTAACGTAGTTCTCAGGACATGGTTATTGAATATGGCTCAATTATAAACTTTGGCTCTGGAAATTTCTTCACACCCATTCATTCCTCTCAGTGGCCTTGACCAATATACGATCATCTTGATTATAATACAAGGTTCATGTGTTCACATTTTCCAGGAATTCCCCCCATACCATTCTAGTCTTTCGCTTACTACTCCAGTGCAACACATTAGAAATAAAATGTGAAGTATGCTGCAATTTCCTTTAAATGCATTTACAGTTACATTTTTAAGCTAAGCATGTGTATCTTGGAGGAGAGAAAGAGAACCAGGCCACTCAGATGGTTGTTGAAAATGAAATTTCTTTCAGTTTGAAGTATTTAGCCAGATGATCATTAACTGGCAGGTGTGCAGTACCACAAAATTCACAAACACTTGGTTAAACAAATATAGGGAAGAGAGTTTGGCAACAGGAAAGCTTTCTACGTCTACTAGAGAGATTGTAAGAGAAGGTCATCATAAGACATGAGGTTTAAATAATAAATACAATGATAAAAGAAAATATAAACAAAAAAATGGAATGAAATATCAGAACCTAAACTTTTAAAATGAAAATATTATTTAAGCACATTAACACTTTGAGTTATTATTCACTTTCAAATATGAATGACCTTAGAAAACTTGTGAGAATTTTTTTCTGCTTATTTAAAACATCTTATGATTTACAATAAACTAGAAATAATAGCCAATTGATTGTAGCCAATCCTTTTGAGAATTTATTTACCTTTCAAGAATTTATTTACAATCAAATAAAGTACATTTTGTATATTACACTACGTTTTAATTCATTTTTGCAATATTTAGGTAATACTAACCATATGTAACTATGTTCTAAAAATGTACTGCAGAGGGCTCTGACTTGCTATAATTTTTAATAAGTAGTGGTCAAATTTTAGAGTCTGACACTTTCATATTCTGAATTGACCACTTATAAGCTATATAGTTTTGGGCAGTTTGTTTAACCTTTCTGTGTCTCAATTTCCTAATCTGTACAGTAAGCCAGTTACTACTTATTCTATTAACTTTTTGAGAATCAAATGATAGAGCTAAGGAAACTATTAAGATATGTAGAACATGATATGAACTTTAAAAATATCTATCCCTTCACTAAAAAAAAAAAAAAAAAAAGGGAATTTTAAATTAAACTGCATTAATTTGTGTATAAATCACCTAAGTGCTATACTAAAATTCAAGTCTGATAGTGTTACTACCATAATAAATACCTTTGTGTGCTGTCTTCTTCATTTATTAGATATGGTTCAGATTCATGCTGTGAACATAGCCAGCTTTACCTCCAGTGATTTGTTGTCATCCTTTAATCCAATTGCATTGACAAGCATTCGGGCATCTATAAAGATGGTCTTCTTCCCTTGTCCTCTAAAATAATATTTACTCCTATCATCTTGGTTTGGCAAGTTCTCATTCTATAAGACTCGAGTCTTATGTGCTTCTTTATGAGAACACTACTTCCTTCCTTCCTTCCTTCCTTCCTTCCTTCCTTCCTTCCTTCCTTCCTTCCTTCCTTCCTTATTTATTTATTTATTTGCCCTGTTCTTTGTGTATAAACATTTTAAGGCTTGCTACACTGAAATGCCACCATTTCCATATGCAAAATAAAGATAGTAACAATTTCTACCTTAACGAGTAGCTGTGAACTGGTTAACACAATGTTTTTAGATGGTAAACATTCAATAAATATTAATTCGTAGTATCTATGTGTCCATTTCACACTCATGTTTTTATCTCTCATGCATAGCATAATATTTCATAATTTCTGATTTCTACAAATATTTTAATAAGTAAGATATAGTAAATGTTTAGTAAATAAAATTTAACATGAAAAACAGCACATTTTATAAAAATTAGTCTTTGAATAAATTCCACACATCTAAAACTTAATCTATAGGTATCAATACTACATATTTAAAAAATCAGATGGTTATTTTAAATATTTTCAATTAGTATTATTGTCCTCAAACATATTTTTGTAAATTTAGGTGTAAGCTCTATAGATATTAAAATATAATTGTTTCATTAAGAAGTTTACAGAGTCTTCTCAAAATGGGCTTCAGATTGGATTGGTATGGCAGACTGCACACATACTTCTGGTTCAAACCCCTTAAATGCCAGAAAAATATTATACTCTGAATTATTCTCCAATGGTGTTGAAAAAAACAAGAAACTGTGCCACACACAGAGAAGAAATATTGAAAGCTACTGAAACATGGAAAGCAGATGGGAAAAGAACAAAGAAACTTCACTCTAAAAGAGTTCCAGGGTGGAGCTAGTGGGAAGGTAAGAACAGATGAAGAGAAACACATTCCCAAAGATGTTAGGAGCTGGGAGAGTCTTTTCTCAGAGAAAGTAATTAAGGCAGAGCTTTTCTATTAATTCAATCTAGCGCCCTGCACTAACTTCGCATCTCTTCGATAGGAATTTACTGATTGCTGTAAAGAAAAAGCACAACATTTCTTTATCCAGGTCTATTACTATCTTCTCTGAAAGTGTCCCACACACTCATATAAATACGCATACGTCTAATATGTAAAAAATCATATTACAGTGTTTCATCCAAGAAAAAAGATATGTGCAATAGATTTCAAAGTGTTGGTCAAATTATATCAGAGCCCCTTCGATATCACAGATTTATATTACTATACAAATCCAGCCATACTGACTAATCTACAGTTTATAAAATTATTTTTGAAGTAAGGATAGTCAAATTATGGTATTCCACTAGGCCTTTGTTTATTTATTTATTTTTAATAAATAAAATATACCATGCTGTGGAAACATTTTTTTTTTAATGTTAAACTATAAGTCAGTAATTGATAGAGTCAGAATTTTTATTCCACTCTGAGAACTTTATTTTTAATGTTTATGCTGAAAATTATAACTTTGTGTGAGCTGGACTATTAACAGACAGTTCATAGTACTTCTTTAAAATGCATTAACATTATAACTAAAGGCAAAATATTGTAAACAATCTCATCTAGCAGTAAAGAATTGATAAACCTAAATTGTAGTTCCAATCTACAGTGAGATATTGCTCATTCAGACTAAAATCTTTTGTAATTTTGTGGATTTTAAAGTCTTATAAAGTTTCTGGCAGAAGTGAAAGAAGAAAGGAGGCCTAAAGCCCCAGAGTATCTGTTTCACTGTTGAAACAATGTATTTTGGGATGGGTGAAGTATAGCTTAGACCCTACTATGACAAACAACTTGTCTTTCCATTATCATTCCCACCCACTGCTTACCTTCATTGATTAGCATGAGAATGTTTTATAAGTGAAAAAAAGAGAGATTTATTGTTGCTATTGTTGTGTTTATGTGGGTGGGACAAGAAATAGTTTAGGAGAGCAGAAGAGATTATATAACATATTTTCCCTACCTGGTTTCTTAATTTGGAATTTAGCTCCTTGAAGATAGGAGCAAAAATCTCAGAAACATTCAGGGCAAGAACAATGATCAGAACTAACAAAGTTATTAAAGAGAGATGCTATGAAACTGCAAAATAAGCAGAGTTCTTTAGCTGTTCAAGAAGCACAGTGTTTGAAAGAAGGACATCTATTTCTTTGCGTAGAATCTAGCAGCAATGTGGCAGATTGGATATTTGTGCTACATCTGTAGAATATAAATTATTATGTAAAAGGTGGTGGTATCTGTAACAATTTCATGTCCAAAGGGATATTGAGCTGCAGAGAAAGAGGAAATAACAGGTGGACATTTGGTGATGGTAGGAGGCCAGATTATACTGAAATAAAAACATTGCTCAATCTGAATAAGTAAATAAAACAAAGTGTATTTCTTGCAGATCCTCAACAGAGAGGCTCTCCTCTTCAGTTATTCGAGGCCCCAGGATGATGGAAACTTACTTTTGACATGAGCTTCCATCATCTCTGGAGCACTTGGGAAGGGCAGCAGCTTGGTGAATGACGCATGAGCTCACTGCTACTTCCAAATGCAGTCACATATCGCTTCTCTTATTTCATTAATCAAATCGAGTCGAATGGTCGCAGTCATCTTCTTTGGGGCAGAAAATTACAATTCTTTGTCTTCTTGAAAGATAGAGATATAGGAATTTTGACAAGTATAAATTATTGCTGCAAATTTTTTTCCAGTAACTGAGAGTCTGAATTTTGGGCCCCTGTCAGATCCCCATTTCGGATCTCTTCGATATCTCATGTTTTCTCTGTTCACATCAGTGGGTCTCTTGTCAACATAATCTGGTAACACAAAAAAGTGTATATTTGAAAGTTAGTAAGGGCTAGGACATTTATATTTCATTTGCTTTTGAGATTTCATTTCAATAGAGTACTTTAGAAAAAAGAGAACTTAAGAATATTTTCAAAAAAGAAGATATTTACATTATTCTTTAAATGAAAAGAATCAATGCAAATCATTGTGTGTAGCATAATTCTACTTTTGAATCAACATTGTCTTAGTCAAGATCTCAGTAGAAGATAGATGATGTGCTTGTCTTGAACAAGAAAGAGGAGATAAAAGAGAGAAGGAATTCACTTGGCTTCAATTTAACAGGATCTTAAATCAGCTATTAATTTTATTCACACTAAATTCACAGAAGGCTTTACCAAATGCTGAAATCTAAAATATTAGGTGTGAAATGATCAAGGGGAATATAATTCATGAAAAGTTCTTTTTAAAGTGATTATTGCCACTAAACATGTGAGAAGGGACTTATAATTTCATCTCACTGTTGGGGGCTAGAAACACAACTACTGAAAAATACAGATCTAGCCACAAAAATTAATATAGCATATTCTCAGAGTATTCTGGAGGCAAGGCATATATTATTTAACTTTAGGAGGTACTTATTTAAAGCCTTAAAGTTGCTCTAAAGAAGAAAGCCTGTGCAACAAATGAAAGTTTCTAAATTCTAAAATTCTCCGTTTTCTATTCATCTCTATAGCACACAATTAGAAGGAAGGTGTCTTGCCAAGGGCGTGTCTGTTTCCTGGACATGACCTGTAGAAGCCATAGATCAATTCTGGAAGCAACTGGATACTTACATTGAAGCAATCTGGAAAACAGTCTCAATTTCCCCTATTATATCCTACGTCAGGCCAGAAATACATTAAATGTTGTACTATTTTAGTTATTCAACAATTTCTTGATGTAAATATAAATAAAATAATGTCCCTATATCATAGTTATTGTATATTGAATGTACATTGACTTTTGTGGCTTTTGTTGTTTCTTGTTCTGTGAATGTTGTTTCAGAATATGTACTTCCTTGGTAATAGGAAGAAAGTTTAGACTGGTTGGACCTATTAGCCTGACTATGACTTCTTGTGCTTGTAGCAGGAGATTTTTCTAATGCATGATTACTGGGAAAAAGTTTATAAAACTGTAAGATTTTCTGGGAACTAATTGGCTGTTGCTACAATTTCTATATTTCCATAACTAGTGTCTCAGTATTTTGATATTATTATTTGGTTGGAAAATGATGCAAAGAATATTAAATATTTCTCTTTCTCTCTCTCTCTCTCTTTTTTTTTTTTTTTTGCTTAAACATCTGCCAGATATTAAGCAATGGTTATAGTGTACTTCCTTTGAGGAAAAAAAAAAATCATAGTGTTCAAGTAATATTTACCACAAAAAAAGAATATTAGCTCCATCACACCCTTAAGCAAACACATATGAAGCTCAAATTTATTTTAGAAAAGAATTGCAATTTGGTGGCAATACAAATCTTCCTTTTTTGTACTATTGAAATATGCAAAAGATATGCATGTCTAATGTTTTTCAATGCTACAAATTACCGTTCAGTTATAAAGAAACACTTGTTAGAGAAATATTTAGAAGGATTTATTCTAAGAATATATTCTGAAAGTAAAGTTCCATAATATAATTTCTAGACAGAGTGTCCAAAAAGTTGGAAATAAAATCCTTCAGTAGAGGCCATCAAAAGTTTATCCAAATGAAAAATTGTAGACTTGGCTAAAGCACCCCTTTACCTTCATGGATTAATCACTTAGGAAGAAAAACTCCCTGGATACTTCAAAGGATTCTGAAAAGATGTTCTTTCCCAGAAATTTGTTTTAAATTCTGAAACAGAAAGTCAATCTCACCACACTCTCTCACACACCCTAGTGGAAACTAGATTGTAGCCAATGGTTACACCCTTTCCGTCTACTCTCTCAGGCTTCAGAATGGGATTCCAGGGCTCCAGATACATTGCATCTCTTTTTTAAAAACTCAAAAGCAGTCTCTAACTTCCTAAGAATATAGCATGTTACATTAAACAAGAGGAGAGCATTGAAGACACCTCCATTTCCTCAATGGCAATCAAAAACATATGCAGAAGTCATAAAAACAACAGATGATGCCAGAAACTTAATGCTCCAACAGTTGACCACAGAAAACTCATGCCTGTGACTTAGGGGGCAGCTGTCTGCTAGAGCTTCCATGAGGCAATGAGCAATGGAAAAGTGCAGGCCTGTTTGTTCCTGGGGCTTCTGTAATTGTTTTCGGATTGGTGCTTGAGAAAAGTTAAAAAAATAAAATAAAATAAAATAAAATGGATCTTCTTCTTGAAAATTGCTCTCACATCAACTTTGCCTTGAAATCCCCTCTTTATAGAGTATTTCGTGAAAAAACATGGCAATCTATATAGTAGATTACCATAGCAGAACACGGAAAATAATAAATAGGAAATAAAAAATTAATGAATGAAAAAAGTGTCAGAGAGTGACTAGTTCTATGCAAAAATAAATAAATAAGTTGGAATAAAGTGCCACTAAATAGATGGGTGTATACTTTGTATTCGATAAACAGAGTAGAACTAAGAGATGACAGCTAAACTGAATCTTAGTAACAACAAAGAAGTTACGAGATAATCATGGACCATTTATTTCAGGAAGGAGAAAGCAAGGAATGCACTTGATTTATGTAGGTTGCAGCAAGGACAGTGTAGGAGGGAGAGAATTGACAGGGAGAAAAGCGAAAGTATTTTTTTAAAATAGTCATGAAAAATTGTCAGACTTCTCACCATGATGAAAAATATCAACCAAACAACTACCACCACCACCTTTAGTAACAAAATCAAAATATGTCCAAGGTTAAAATCAGTGAGCTAGGTTCAAAACCATAAAGCAAGGAAGCTAAAAAATAAATAAATATTTGGTGAAGGAAGATTAGAATCCATACAACTAAGCTGAACTTGTCATCTGATCTGGTCAGAATTTTGATCAAAAGACCATTCTACCTTTTCTAATCTTCAGGTTTCTTATTTAGTTCAAAGATGTTTAAAAGGAAAAGTCTAATTATATTAGAATGAGTTTATCTGACTATTTGCATTTTGGAAAATTAAACCAGAACAAACCTTGGGTCTGAATCTCTATATTACGGGGTAGATTGACAAAAATGTTTGGTTTATTTAGGTGTGAGCAGACTCCTTGGAGCTGAATTATTTTAACTATGCTTATAAATCATCTTTGAGCACATAAGAATGTCAAGTCCAATTGAGAAGCCAGGAAAGTATTGTAATGATGTAGCAAGATTAGAAGGATAACCTTAAAGAAAAACATCTCTAAATATGATGTATGTACATAAATGCCTTCTTGACTGTCAACGTGAGTTTCACCTACTAAGATGTTCTATGTAGGGAGATTATTCCAGACCAAGCAGGTGGGTCCATTCTAATCACATGAGCCCTGAAAAGTAGAGAACTTTCTCTGGCTAGAGATAGAGAAAAAGAAGGCAGAGAGATTCCTAGTGTGAAAGAATTTCATATCTTGTTACTGACTCTGAGATGTAGAGCTCACATTCAAAGACTAAAGAAAGAGGCCTCTAGAAGTTAAAACAGACCCAATCTGACAGCCAGCAATGGGACTGGGACCTCAATCTTACAGACACAAGGAACTGTATTCTGCCTAGAACCAAAATGAGCTTAGACATGGATTCTCCATTAGAGCTTCCAATAAAAGCCCTGGCCTGCCAGCACCTTGATCTTGGCCTTGTGAGATCCAGAGTAGAGGATCCAGTGGACTACCTCAACTTCTGACCTACAGAACTCTGAAATCATAGATATTGCTTCAAATAATCCAATTAAAAAATGGGCAGAGGATCTAAATAGACTTTTTCCTAAAGAAGATATACAGATGGGCAACAGATACACGAAATGATGTTCATCATCACAAATCATCAGGGAAATGCTAACCAAAACCACAATGAGCTATCACTTCACACCTGTGAGAATGGTTATTATCAAAAAGGCAAGAAACAGCAAGTGTTGAGAGTGTGGAGGTGAGGAAAAGGGGCGAAGGTGGCCAGTTGTATGGATGGTAACTAGACTTATTGTGGTGATCACTTTGTACTGTATACAAATATTGAATTATTATGTTATACACCTGAAACTTATATGATATTATATAATGATTTAACTATGATTTAAAAATAAATAATAAATTAGTGTTGTTTAATGCTCTGTTTGTGGTAATTTGTTACAGCAGGAATAGAAAACTGATATAAGGATTGACTTTTAAAATAGACTTAAAATTTAATTAGAGACAAGGTAGGTCAAAGCTATTAGTACTATTTAAAACCTTTCTGCCAGTGAATTCAGAACAATGTTAAAGAGCACAAATATTAAAAAAAATTTAATACGAACCTGAGTATTTTTTGGAAGTTATTTACATTCAAAGCACAATGTCAATAGCAATCTTTACTCTTAGAATATCTTTCAAACATAGCTACCTCTAAGAGGGTATTGACTTTGTTTTCATTAATAATAATTATGGTAAGTCACTAATCTAAACCTCCAATGAACCTTGATTCAATTATTTTCAATAAATGAGTCATTGCCAATGCAATTCTTAAATTCCAACAGAAAAAAGTGGTAAGTACTTAATCTATAAGCATATCGATAGATAAATGATAGATATATCTATATATATGTCTATACATGTCTATATACATTATATACATATTTAATTATATACATATCTGTATATGTATATAATTATTTTTTAAGTAGAAAGATGAATAATTCTTTTTATTTTAATTTAAATTCCACTATTATGATGCGTTGTTACTTTTTCTTCTATTCTTATTCAAATATGATAATGAAAAAGTTAAACATTTTGTATTTTTTTGTACGTTGACAGACTTCTTCTTTCCAGCTTTCTTTTTCTCATTTAAGTTTCTAACTCGAGACTCTATCCCGCTTCTTAATCACTTTTTAAACAATTTTCAGACACTACAGAAATTAATTAAAAAATGAAAATTCCAGAAGTCAAGGTTAAAATAAAACTTAAAAATAATAACAAAAAATGATTTTCTCACCAAATACAATGATTTTAAGAAAGTATTTTGGCATTTTGTCAATGCTTAATTTTATCACTTTCTCTTGTACAAAATTTCCCATTCTTTTCACATTTCAAAAATGTCTATTTGAATTAAAGAATAGTTCCCCTATTCATTTTTTGTCAAATAGCTTTCTTTTCTCTTGTAATGTCTCAAATCTATACATATTATTAAAAAGGTATTGATAAATGTTTTATAATTATTTAGAATATGAAATTATGCAGAACAGGAATCTTGTAACTTAACTTTTGCAGACTCCTTAGATTACTACAAGATAACTTTGAATTGTATGTAGCCAAAGAGTAAATAACGAATTTCATAATATCATAAATTATGATAACATCTATTATCAATTATGGTAACATCTATTTTTTGGTTTTGTTTTTTGATATGGTTGTAATTCTTGCTTAATTAATAAAACAAACTCCTATATACAATAAAGAACTTTACAATTTTTTGATTTTTAATTTTTCACTCATTCATTTGTTAATTCATTTATTCAGCAAATATTTATTGCATATCTACGTATGGTCAGTACTGTTTAAATTGTGGGGATATAGTAAGAAGAAAAAAAAATGGCCAAAACAACCCTATCCTCATTGGAGTCACATTATATTTGGCAGAGAAGTATCTAATGAGTGTTACAGTGTAGTTCAAAAATATACCTGTAGATTTCTGTATACTTAATTTAGTTCATTTTGAATAATTGAAATTTTTATATGCTAACCTTTAAAAAATTAAATTGAAATTCCATTTTGCTTTTAAAGTTGTTATTAAAAAACAAAGCAAACAGACAAACATACATGGGCACTAACCCAGACTGTAGTAGAAACAACTTACGAGCTGCTTAACTTGAATGAGTAAATATTATTTTTCCCCCCATTTTACAGCTGGAAAATGCCAGAGACAAGCAAATGTTAAGTATCATGCCTGAGGTCACTCAGAGAGGCTCGGTTGAGTCTGGGCTCTAGCTCAGAAATTCCCGATTCCCTGCGGTTGGGACACAAGTTCATAGCGGCTGGCTCACAGCAGCTTCCGGAACAGAACAGTTTTCCTGTAAATCTTAGAGAGTGAGGCTGCTACATCAACATGAGTCCTCCAGAAACCAGGCTACAAGGAAGGTCAGCGACCGCAAGTTCTTATTGCCTTAACCTCTTCGCCCGCATTGAGGAAATTCACAGCAAGGTGAGTCTCGCCAAAAGAAGAGAAGCAAGAAAGATGACTCTGGAGGGAATAGCGTGTCTAATATCTAGGGAGGACAATTCAGAGCTGGCAAAGCCTGGGAAAATTAACTTTTTTCTGTGGAAGTCATGAAATTAAATTTAGCATTCTTAGCAGTTTTCTGACAAATATTTTTACTTTTTCATTAATCCCAAATGAAAAAGTCTTAACTCCAAGTTAAAATTAGAGCCAGGCCATGAACGGCTGTGAATCTGTAGAGCTAAGTTTAGTGTGCTATGCACTTAAACAGTTAAGCTTGGGAGCTTGAAGAGAAACCAATTTGAATTTAGGTATAGCTAAATGAATTCCAAACCCTCTGGCACATGAAACACAGGATTTCCTGCCCTGATGGACTGCAGTGCACTTGGGTGGGCTCAGAAGCCATGGGAGAAAAACAAAATTAAACTCAAATGGCCGGATTGCTAACATTCAATACATGAGAATCATGTTACTAAAGAATTACATTGCAAAAACAAAAATAAAAAAAAATAAAAACAAAAACAAAAACAAAAATAAAAACATACTCAGAGGACTTCATCTGCAGGGACAACAAGCTCACCAATGAGATCACTTTGCTGCTGCAGTGGCATTAAGAGAAATAAAGCAAACTGTCTTTGCCAATGAGAAATGGAGTTCTTTACTTTGCTCCCACTTTCTACCCCCAGTCCTATTGTGCAATTAGTCATTCAACATACAGAGACCCATTTAACATATATTTGTGGGACATTTAAATGTTTCTATATTTAAATTTAATATGTATCTTCTGTTCTGCATGCCAAACCACAATGCACAAGAGAGAAAAGATGATGCATATGTATACACACACACACACACATATACATATATGATTACATTTATAAAAAAGTCAGATCCATCAGGTCTCTAGAATTCTGCATCAGGGACTCAGAGTCAATGATTAGGTTCCAGGAAGGGTTGAGCAGATTATCTTGAAGCTATATGTATATAATGATTTTACTGTGCCACAGGGATTGTAGGTTTAGTTTGGGTAGTCGTGGGAGGAAGTTATTAATGGAGTTTATCAGAGTGAAAAGAGTTAAAACCCCGAAGGGTTTTCCTGACTTTATTACTGACTATATCCAGTCATTTCCTTGGTTGGGTATATTTAATATTTTAGACCTTAAATTATTATGTGTCAATTAGATTGACAGAGGGAAAAAACATCCTTTGGGCAATTGTATCACTTGCTGCCTTTGCTTCCATAAAAACAGAAACTTTGTTTTCTAAGAGAGTTAAAATGATATGACTTAAAGTCTTGAAGTAATCATTCATCCATTCATTCATTCATTCATTCTTTCTTTCTTTCATTTCTTATATGCAGTCATCAAGTTCTATCATCAGATGCTTGCTTTTTCAGCTCTCACAACACATATCACCTTAAGAAAAAATGAAGGCAAAGACTGCCTGACCCATTTCTCTACCCTTCTTAAAATACTAATCTTACCATTGAAGACCTCTGTTTAGAAAACTTCAATAGCCATTAGCAAATGTGTTGGCTTTAAATTCTACTGCCTGATACCAATCTATTAAACACATACTGCCCCTTGCACATACACATTCACTGCTTCAGCAGAACCTCACTCATTCTTTTACATCTACCTGAAATGTGTTCTACTACAGCTTCCCTCTTTCCCTCCCTTCTTTCTTCTCTACCTTCTCTTTTCCTTATCCCTTCCTCCCTCCCTCCCTCCCTCCCTCCCTTCCTCCCTTCCTCCCTCCCTCCCTCCCTTCCTCTCTCCCTCCCTCCCTCCCTCCCTTCTTTCCTTCCTTCCTTCCTTCCTTCCTTCCTTCCTTCCTTCCTTCCTTCCTTCCTTCCTTCCATCCTTCCTTCTTTATCTTCCTCAAAGCCCACCTCAGGTGCCAAGGCTCTTTAAATAGGCTTAACATTGACTATAATGATTAAGATAGAAAAAAAATAAAATTAACACTATCTATTTTTAGCTTTTTCGCTTGGTAAAAATGAAAAAAAAA
>CM053507.1:8952089-9009877 GCA_028627145.1 Eidolon dupreanum
AAAAAAAAATGATAACACACTCAGTTGCTGAGACTATGGGAAGCAGGCACTTACATAACCAGATTATAATAGTGTTATTTGGTACAACCCATGCAGAATGCAATAAGTAGTGGCTACTAAAAGTGAAGATGTGCATGGCTTGTGGAAAAGGCCATTTTTTAGAAAATTTATCTTCTAAATATATACTCACACATGTTTGCAATAATGGATATAATGGTTATTCGTGCTGGGGTTTTATTTTGTTTTGTTCTTTTTTTCATAGCAAAGATTTAGACGGAAGTACTCATAGAAACTTAAAATTAATAAATTTCACATCTAGAGTATTATCTGAGTACATATATATGATATATTTATTTATATAAATAATTAAATATTATTATCTTTTAAATAAGATTAAATACAATTCATTTAGCAGTAGAAAAAGGAACAAAAATATCTATATACTAAAGTGGAAGAATATACAAGATATGTTAACTGAAGACTAAAGAAAGTAAAGTGTCAAAAATTAGAAATATGCTGTAAGTTTTGTAAAAATTGAAGAAACTAAGAGTGTGTACTTACATTTACTTGTATGTTTAGATATATTCTGAAAGATTATATGAGAGATTGCAAACATTGAGGTAGGGTAGGAGGAAATGTCTTCACTAAATATTCTCTCAAAATTATGGAATTGGAAAATGTATTTTTGAAAAGCACAAGCTCTTACTAAACCTTGTAGTTAGACTATTTCCTCCTTGTCACTATATACTTCATTTACTTAAAATTAGTGTGGTCTGTATCACTAAACACTAAATATTGCTCTAGTATGTTGGTGACCAAAGAGTAGTCCAGAATCTCCCGGGACCTTGTTCAAATTTCAAGAGTTCTGGTGTCTGGGAAGGTTTTCAAGCTCATTTCAATGACTTTCAGAATGTTTCCAGTTCTGACAGGATGTGGCATGTAATGGGATGGCTGACTTTCCACATTTCGTGGACCATTGCATATCCAGGAATCTACCGTAGGTTGCTGAGTATTTCTTAATGTTGGCATCTTTAGTTTTGAGAATTACTAAATACTGGAGACACATTAGTAATCTGTAAATTCTAAAAACCCATAATGCTTGTAGTTTCCAAAGGGAAATACAAGTAAACATGAGAAAAAATTATAGTAACATAACACTCGGTTATAGAATTCATTATTATTATGGTTGCAAAAAGGAACAAACACAATTTTATTAATTACAAATTTCATATATATTAAGTATTATTCCTTATATGAGGAGGAAATTTGTTTTTTTAAATGTTTTTCTATTCATTTTTGTAGGTACCCATAAAACAAAAAGAGAGCTTCTATTGGACGAAAAGTTTGTAGCTGATTTATGTTTCATATTTTTCTAGAATACACTTTTATTTCAAGATAATTTTTTTGTTTGTTTTAAATTTCCATTTGGTTACTGGAAGATTATTGTGATCCTTTGGCAGTGCCTTGTTTCCTTGACTTTTTATGGGTTTTTTTTTTTTTTTTTTTGAGTTTTGCACTGTTGTCTTTGCATTTGAAGTAGCAGTTGCCTCCTCTCATCTGTACTAACTGCCTCTGTGAGAGAAATGCCTTCTATCATTTCTGCTAGAGAGTCTAGGATTTTTCAGATCTTCTATGGATGCACCAGTTCCATGCTTCTTGCTCTTTCTTGTGGCAGAATTCTTAAGCTTTTGTTCTTTCTCTGGATCCTGCAATATACCGGCCTAGTGCTGATGGTCCCTCTTCTGTTTTCCCAAAGATGGTGCTACAGTTAAAGTTTCTGGTCTCTTTCTTGCCCACAGATTTTACTGATTTTCTTTGTGGGGGTGGGAGTCAGTGTATGGTTAAGGCTTGTAGAACACTGGGAGTGTCCGTGGGGCCAGTTGTGGGGATCCATAGGTGAGACTTTCCCATTAGCTGTTTGGCAGGCTTCTTGATGCACTTCACAATGTAATTTGGACGCTCTTCCTTTAATGCACTCTGAGAGTCCTGTTTGCCTCTCTCTCAGACTCTTTCTTCCTCCTACTTACAGAGCACCTGTTTAGTATTCTAGATGGAGTAAGAAAGAAATTACTCCTTTGTCAACATCTGGCACAACTGGGAAAGCTGGATACGCACTCACACATTCTCTTTTCCCCCATGAGAGTAATCCAGGGCGAGGGATATCTTTCTTAGCCCTAAGTTGTGCCATTTGTGGGGTGGGTGATCAAGTAAAGTCCAACTGTTTCTCTTCTCCACTCTAATGTGTCCAAAGTCACTTTTTTTGTTTGTTTGTTTTGTTTTTTGTTTTTTGTTTTTTTTGCTCCAACAGGTTGCTGGAATTTCTCTTCTGTAAATCTGAGCTTCTAAAAAGGCTCTCTTGTCTGTTAGTGATAGTCTAAGTCAGCATTTCCTAGAGGTTCCTGGACCATGACCAAGGCCAGCAGGAGCTGGAGGTAGATCACGGGCCTCTGAGGGGTTCACGGCTGGGACCAAGGTCTATCTGTGTATATTCCAACTCTTCCTAGGTCCCTTGGATGCTGGTTCTGTAGCTCCCTCAAAGGCACTTTGTCACTGGATGAATGGCAAATTCTTGTTGAGATGGAGACAAAAACAAGTTTTATGCTGAGATGATACTGACCAGAAAATGAATATTTAGACATGATTTTCCAAATTAATTTCATTGAGTTGTGAACAATTTGTGTAAAATATAAGTAACATCAGAAACAATGATAGTTATAGGATTCATCACTTAGATTTGCTGCATCCCTGAATAATTGGTTTTCAACAAAAACCATGCATTTAGATGAAGATCTGGGGAAATTCTTCTGTTTATTTTTTTGCCACCCCCCCACCCCACCCTGATCTGTTGATCTTAACTGGATTCACTTATTTTTGGGCTCAGTAGTTAGTCTGGGCATTGGCAATTGGCCTGCAAGATGAGAGCAGTTATATCTTAGATGTCTCACTATCCATTGGGCTAGGGCAGGCTTTCTTTTGTGGTAATGAGTTCCCGAGCAACAAGAGGGAAAACACAATAGGGAAGCACATGTCAAGACTGCTTACAACTCATTTGATAAGATCTGATTAGTCAAAATAAGCCATGTCAGCAATCCTGATTATAGGATTAGGAAAATAAACTCTACCTCTTGTTGGGATGATCTGCAATATCACGTTTGCAGGGAAAAGGATACAGGAAGGAGAATGATTAACCATTTTCATAACATACCACAAGTTGATCTCTGGCCTTAAAAATTCACATACCATTTCCATGACAAATATGCTCATCTCCAACTCAAGACCTTCAAAAGTGTTATGCACTTAAATCATTGGGCTCAAAGTCCAGTATCTCATGAGCACTTCAGATCCAGATGTGGCCCTTAGGTGTGTCTCTTACTAACCCCAAAACTTATGAACTAAAACAACAAATAATCTGTATACTCAACATCCAGTGGAGAGGCAGGGACAAGATAATCACAATAAAAACTCTCATTTAAAAGAGAAAAGAATGGAAGGCGTATAATCACTGGCACTTGGAAATCTAGGTATGTGAATATTGCTATACCAGATTCAATCTGGGAACAGAGAATATTCCTTGGGTAAAGACTAGTTTTCTTCCCTGGGAATCACTCTTTGTTTCATTCTTATCTACTACTTCTTGGATGTAGCTCCCTAGCTCATGGTATTCCACAGATCTGAGCTAAACACTCTGGCTTTTGTGCCTTGCCTACTGAGCAATCTTTCTTTTCCATAAAAGAACATTTTGTGTCCACAGCTAAACAGCTTTCTTATCCTGTTTCCTTTTCAAGAAATGTGAGGGCCCTAAGACCTACTTGCAATTTGAACAATTCCAACCCCACTTAAGCCAACCTGGTGGCCATTTTCTGGTGAATTTTCTTAAAGACTTTGTAGGATTCCTGAGCACTGGGTTATACTCTACCTCGTTAAAACAAAAATAAAGCCATATCTACATTGTTTTCAAAAAAGGTCACTCCATACTTCAGGCAAAGCGTTGGACTACTGCAGGACGATGTTCTGAAAAGTATTGGAACCTATTTCTTTCCAGTTGAAGTCTGCTATACCATAATTATTTTGGAGATATGTTTGAGTTCAGATTGCTATAAAAAATTACCACAGACTGGATAGCTCTTAAACAACAGAAATTTAATTCTTCCAGTTATGCGGCTGGGAAGTCTAAGATTAAGGTGTTGGCAGATTCATTGTTGAGAGCCTGCTAGATAGTTCATAGATGATTGTCTTCTCACTGTGTTCTCACATGGCTGAGAGCGTGAGGTAGCTCTCTAGAAGATGGGGGTCTCTTTTGTAAGGACATTAATCCCATTCATGAGAGCTCCACCCTCATGGTCTAATCACCTCTCGAAAGTCCCACCTCCTAATACAATCACATTGGGGATTAGTTTTCGAAATATGAATTTTTGTCGGAGACACGCACATCTAGCCTATGGCAGACCTTAAAAAGAGTCTCAGAGCCATATTTGAATGATCTTTGGCCCCAAGCCTCATTTTATATTGAGAATCTTTTATTCACTTTGAGACTAGAGATAAGAAGAATGTTGCTTTCAGTCCAATTTGTCTTATTCTCTGTGTATTCCCTCTAAATTCTGATCACAAGCTAAATACTTCTTTTAGCCCTTTTTTCTTTCTCTCCTCATATCTTACTAAAGGAAGCAAAAGAAGCCTAATGATATTTTCAACATTCTACCTGAAAACTATCTTGGCAGAGTCCACAAGATAATTTTACTAGTTGTTTTAGTATCATGTTCTCCAATAGTAGTTGTTTTTTTCTCTCTGTTTTACCAGCCACCGCTAATAATGTTTTTCTGCCATTTTCCAAACCTCAGCCAATAGCTAGACAATCACCAGAGGCAAAACGACTTAGCTAATGTCAGCTACCTGCAGACATGTGAGCGAGCCCAGCCAAAAACAGCAGAGGAACTACATAGCTGATCTCAGCCCAAACTGCAGATACACAAATCTGTGAGTTAATAAGTAGTTGTTTTAAGTGTTAAGTTTTGGGTGGCTTATTGCACACCAGTAGATATTTGATGAAAATATTCTGCATAAATTTTTCTCATTGCTCTCCCTACCCACCTTTCTAGCTTGAATACACCTTTTATTAATTTTACTTATACTTTATGTTCTGTCATATGACACTGTCTTTGAAATTACATAGAATCGAGTTTTTGAGTTCTATCAGTTATTGGCCCTGTTGATTTCCAACATCCCTAACTATAAAATAAGGATAATGCATGCCTCATAGAATCTCTACGTTGACTAATAAATAAAGTAAGATATGTAAGATACTTAAAATAATGATAGGCACTGAATCAATATTAGTCTCCTCTTCTATCTTTACAGTCTTAAAATAATATTTAATGATAGATTACAAAAAGTGGATATAAAATTTTTTATCTTTATATGCATACCCCATTACAATATGACTTTTCTTCTCCTCTCATCAAAAGGCAGGATCTGTTTCTTCACTCCCTTGAATTTGGTCAGACATTTGACAAATAGTATGTGGCAGAAGTAATGTTGCAGGATTTTAATGATAAGCTCAAGAAACCTTGCAATTAACATTCTCACACTCTTGAAAACCAGTCACCAGTCCAAGCTAGCCTTAGAAGAGAACTGGAGTAGTCTGTTGATGGCTTGCGGCAAATTTCACACATGTAAGCGAAGTCATCCCCCAATCATTCTGCTCTCCAACCACAAACGCAGGAATGATTCCAGGTAACTCCCATGAAGCAGAGATGAGACATCCTAGCTGAGGCCTTCCCTAATTGCAGGATCATCAACACATACATGTTTATTTTTTAAAACACTTAGTATTTTTCTATACACCAAAAACTAACTAAAATAGTTATTAAAATGCATGATATTTTATATTTCAAGACTAGACAGTATACAATCTTTATGTGTAAAAAGGGATGCCACATAATTTTTTCTTTGAACAGAGCTATTATAAAAATGGAAAATAATAATATATGCCAAAGTATCTTGTAGACAATGGGTATATTCAACTATCTATTTATCAACTTATTATTTCATCCTTTATTCAGTGCATTTCTCACATGAGTGTTTTATGTCTATTTATATAACTTGTTGTTGGTATTCCAATGGCCAATAAGAGAAGTTAGTACCAAAAAAGTTTCATAGTTTGTATTATATACAACCAAATAGTCAATAAAAACACTATGAGACAAATTCTCAAATATATTAACATTTCTGTAAGCATGAGAGTTATCTAACCCAGTATTAGAAGGATAGTAGAAAAATATCTCAAGGTGATAATAATAATAAAAAACTTGTAATATAGACAGCTTCTTATTTTGAGAGAAAAAGTCACCCAGTAAGGAAAGATATATTATATGTACACTGCAATGAAACAGATCCAATCCATAGCTGGGGTAGTCATAATTGTGCGGAATTCAATGTGAGTAAATTAATACTCTCTTTGTTTTTCCAGATCAGACCTCATGAAATGACACATCAGATGATGTAGTTCGAAAGAGCAGTTTATTATTCGTAAAAACTAGATTAGAGATGATACTTAAATACCCGGCAAATTTGTTAGCTTTCCTCTGTATTACACAGTTTCTGCTCTAGTCACAAGCAAACTAAAGGAACTATGGGTCTCCACCACAGAGACAGAGCTCTCTCATGAAGATTGATGCAAGACAAGGAAGCAAGTGTGGATTTGTGTCTTGCATTTTACTGGTTATTAAAGAAAAAGGGAAAGGATTGGTACAGGTGTGTTTAGTTTCTTCCCTCCAAACTTACCAATAACTTAAGTCATTTTTCCCCCATGGAGAGAAGTAAGTGACAATCAGAGAGAGAAACCAAGAATATTGTTTAAGCTGAAGTCCCTTTATCTATAAACCTGAGGATTAGGAAATAAAGATACCTTTTAAATAATATGCCTACTATATGGCTATCCCAATTTATATGCATTCACAAAATAAAGATAAAAGTTGAGAACAAGTATTAACAGAAGTACTCACTTGAAAAAAAAGCTACCACACAGTATAAGCTTCAGTGCACATCTGTATTCAGTACCCTCAACATCCCCCTCTTATCGGCTCTTATCTGTCCAGCTTCGGTAAGGGAGATGCGACTGTCCAGACCTGAGTAACTAGCCCACTTTAAACCCTGGGTAGAAATTGGCTTTACCAAATCGTGAGTCCGGAGAGGCAAATCCAAGTGTTACTATCTGAAGGAAGAATAGATGCTATGTGGTCCAAAAAGCACCTATCTACTATACCATTCTTTATAAGAAATCGATTAAAAACAAACATACTTAAAATGAAACTGCAAATATATTTAGTATGAGAAAATGTAATTATTTCTTATAGATGCATATGAAAAAACAAAATATTGCTAAAATCTTTAATTTAGATTTATCCAGCATAACTATCGATGTTATTTATTTTTAATATTTTAAATCATAAAACAATGAAATTATGTTTCATTAAAATTCATGTTTCTGGAACTTTTTTAAGGAAACAAGTAAAATAGTATATATGTATATATGTCTTTGTACATACAGACATACATATATACAGATATAATCTCATATATAACTAGATTATTTTTAAAACACTTTGATGTTAAAGTTTTAAGAATCTCAAAACTAATGCATTGATATAGTTTAAACATGCTTAATGATATATATTTATATATATGTGTTTATATAACATCTAGGTTGTGTTTTAAAAGATAATCTTACTATCAAAGCCAAGTATTAGGGTAAAAAGGAATTCCACAGAATTGACTTCATTGAAAAAGTTACTTTCCCAAAACTTCCATGCTTCCCTGCTCTGAAAATGCATCATTAAAGATGTGTCACAGACTTAGAGTTTCACTGATGAATGACTCACAATTATATACTTAAAACAGGAGAAGCATACTCATTGAAGGCATTCTAACCCCACCTCTACTTTTTATATGAAATAGGAATGCAAGAAACACCTTATAACTAATAGTTCTTTGATATAGATGACTCATAAACAACACTGCTATGTAAAATACCATTTACAAGTCAAGCAGTGTGAATCAGGAGGTGAAACTTTCATATATGAAATTTCCTCTATAAACTAAGAATAGCATATTCTGGCAGAGAACAAGTCATATTTCCCTAATAAATGTTGTAAACTTTTAATATCAGGTAAATACTGTGTGGCTCATATCAGAAATATTTAGTTTCACTTCATTCAAAATATTTGTATAGGACCTTAAGGTGTTTCTAGAAATTTATGCACATTTTCACTAAAGTGGATGTAATTTATCAAGTAGATTTATTGTCTTCTCAATAATTTAAATGTCCCAATAGGTCGTTTTGATGAAGTAATTAAAGATCCAAATTAAACCTGCAGAAAAACAAAATATGTGAAATATATAAAAACAGAATTCTATGAGGAATAACAAATAGTTTACTTAGATTAATTATAGTCAATTAACCTATTGTTGCATCTATATATATTTCTTTAAGAAAATATAGCTACTCAAAGGAAATAAATATTTGCTTTACAAGTAGTGACAGCAATAGAGAAATTCACTGTTCTAAGGCATCACTTTTTGCCGCCATGTCAAATTTTTACTATATAATATAGACCTCAGCTCGATTTTTTTGCAACTTTCATGTTCTAGGAAATAGTTTTGCTTTTTATTCCGAGGTGAAAACAGATGTCGTAAACTATAATTTTCCTACATTTCTGTTTCTTTTACTTCTACAGTTGCTTCAGTAGTACCTATACTAACCCCTTTAGAATAGATGTTCTTTCATGTGCACCTGGATTCAATCACTTTTTGCTTCATGCAATTTTGCTCTTCACCTAATTCATGTGATATTTATATCCTTTTTCCCTATGAATTATTTCAAATAATAAACATGCTCAAAATTCTTATAACTGAAAAATAAAAAGCTAATAAATAACTCTTTCCTTAACCTACCCTCTTCTTCATATTAGTCTTTCCTTCCCCATTTCTTTCTTTCATGATCAAATTTCTTTAAGGCATACTTACCTAGCTGGACTCAGGCACTATTGGCTTAGATAAAACCTCAACCCATAGCAATTACCTAGACTATGGAGTTTACTCCATGGCCTTGAGCAGTTTTTAATGGTGCTGTCTTTAGATGGAGTGATTCTCAGAAGAAAGATAGCAGAACAAAACAAAACATGCTGATGCTGACCACAGACTTGTCAAATAATCCATCCGGGGAAAATGATTGAGGGGTTGTGAAAAGCCAGAGATGTTTCGTCATTGATGCATCCTTCACGAGGAGGGACTGATCAGAAAAGAGATATGCATCCCCTCATCCAAAGCAGCATTCAAATTTTTGTTCTCATAAACCATTAGGCTTTTTTACTAAAACTATGGTCAATCGAGGTTGTAGCTCTTGGGAAGAGGTTAAACGTCCATTGTGAAAGACCCTCATCCCTACCCCTACTCCAACTTCTATCTCTCTATCGCTTTCTCTGTCTTTATTTCCATCTCCATCTACTTATAGCTTTCTCAAAATGTTCTATATTCTGTCATGACTCAGGCCTTTTTATATTTTATTCCTTTGTTTCAACCTCCCTTTCTTCTCTTCTTCACCTAGCAACCTTTTATTTATTTTTTAATTTCTATTTGTGCAGTAAAGTTTCTCTTTTCTTCTCTAACTCCATATCCTCTGTCAACACATTATACTTAAAAATTTTAACTCTCCTGTATCTATCCTGTGACACGAGCTGTCTGTGACAGAGGACAAAGGATTATATTCATTGGCTAGGTAGAATTTGTATTCAGTACAATTTAAATACAATTTAAATGTATACTGTGACTTTCAAAATGTTCAATGAGATTATACTAGGGAAAAATCATTTCATTAAGACAATTAGTGCTAATGCCTGTTTTTATTTTTAGTCTTCACATTACTGTAAAAATTTTAAATTTTATCTTTACCTATTAGTTATAAGATAAAGTTATATGTTTGACAATAATTCTTAGAAAAAAAATTGGGAACTTTGATTTAAGAGATATTTAAAATCGCTAGTTATTTAATCTTAAATTTCTCTTAAAACTATGATCGATATATAAATTCTGGCTAAAATCTTATTTAAAAATCATTTGTTTATATTTTACATCTAAGTCTTCTATTGTTAAACTGTAACTCATATGTAATTTATTCTCTTTTCTTTCAATGAATGTTATTATAGTTGAAGTCACATTCCTCTTGACAATACGTAAATTCTCATTGACTCTCTCAGTGTAGAAATCATAAGACATAAAATTTAAAATGTTAAGCCTAATTTTCACAATTCAACAGCATATTCACTGGGACAAAAACACTTTTAAAAGTAATTCTAAAGGAATTATCTTACTTTTGGATTATAGATCCAATGACTTAAGGTATCCCATAATTCCAGGAGGGAGAGGTGGAAAAAACAATTGTGAAAAGAATGGCTTGGAGAGAAAGAAATCTCTGAGAAAAAGAGAAATATTTCAGAGGGCTGAAGAGCTGTTTTGTTGGTTAATGCTCTTGTGCGTATTGTCACTATGCATTTCTACTCAGTTTTTGAAATACACATACACACACTTTTTGAATTATTCTTTTAATGAACCAGCACTTTTTACCAGAGGTATATATAGTCTAATTGTAGAGGAAAAAAATGAGGTTTAAAATAATCACAGTTATATCCTGTGGTCAGAAAATTTTACCTAAGCAGGGTAAACCCATTTTACAAAAATTGGAATTTGCCGTTAAAGCCAGGTAAAAACAGTAATGTCCACATAGTTGATCAGTAGACTCCTGCAAAGTGTGTGAGCATTTCATTTGGTTTGTAATGGGCAAAAATGACACCTTTGTTTGTGTAAGAATAATGTAATACATAAATCTGAAAACTATCTATTTTGAATGTCCCATTATCAAGATACAGTCCTCAGGCAGTAACATAAAACATATAGTAATAATTATAAAGAATATAAGTAGTCTTTTATTACAAAAAATAATTCTACATTAAAGGCTCTAGGGAAATTTTGAATTATAGTACTGTAGATTTTAATCAGTTGCCTACCTCATCTTTTTTATAAATATGGAATGGAGAATAAAATCAATTCTATCCACACAGAGCCTTTAAGAGTTGTATGATGAAGGTCATCAGATGTAAAAGAAATTTGTTAGAACTAGAATAGGTAGGTAAAGGCTAGAATTAAACATTTTGCTAACTGAACAGAAACCATAACAGCTATGAATGAAACGTTAGTCACACATTTGAAATTCCGTCATTCATTCTTCAGCAATATCAAATTTTTCACTTGTATAAGCTTGTTATGATTTGTTGGTGTTTTTGTCTAAAGACAATTTGACTCACTGATAAACTATTCTAGCTATGCATACCCTTCTTCATACACAGTTATGGAAGTTAGTATATTCAAATAAAATAAACTGAGGTCATTCAATGATACCAACCCATCTGTTGTTAGATTGATGATGGCTCATAGTATCTAGTGTAACATCCAAAAAAGTTCAAAGAGCTTAGAGCACACTGTATAATTGCCCACAGCTGGGAATAATGAAACAATATGATGCTAGAGACTATGGAGTAAACCTGAAATAACATGCAAAATTTCCAAATGATAAATTTGTTCTGTATTCATAGTTTTGCTCACACTGAGGGTTATAGAGTTATGAAAAAGAATTGAGAACAAACCATAAAGAGAAGCAGAACCAGTTAAAAAAGATTTCAGAGCTAGAACATTGCTTAAAATTCAAGCAAGCTATGACTACTATTTGATTTCAGCCTTAAATACTGGTTTCAAACTTTAATTCTTATACCTATGATGCTTGAAATGGTATGAAATTGATTTACTAATAGATCTATCATTAACAATTTTATCTTTCAATCATTAAATTAGGCTAAATCTTTTTTAACTTATCACATAAAAGAGAAATTTAAAGTTATTCATTACTCAATGATGTCAAGGTATCAAAAGTAGTCATCAAATTTTCATAACATCTCTAGAATCCTACTATGTTTAAAATAACTGGTTGAAAAGCAACATACTGACTTAGAATTCTAGTAGATGATAAGAAGATCATTATTTAAAGCAATAGTTTCAAGACAGGTTCATGTGGCCATGGAAAAATATATAACATTTCCCCTATGTTATACAATTTAATGTATTTAGTATCAAGAAATGCTCTATTCTTTGAAAGTAACTTGAGCAGGTGTGACTTACAAACCCAGATGAAGGGACTGCTATTAGTTTTCTCATAAGTAGGTAAAAGCTGTGGAGTGAGGCAAGGATGTGACTTAGCAGTGAGCTCCTTGCTGTTTGTGTACATTCCCCTCACCCATTTGACTATTTCTCTTAACTAATCAGCATATCCTGAAGCTGCTCTGAGCTCTCCCAATCTGTTCTTAGTTTCTTAGCTCTGTCATAACAAAGTTCCATAAAATGAGTGGCTTGAAAAAACATAAATTTATTTTCTTACAGTTTTGGAGGACAGAAGCTCAAAATTAAGGTACCACCTGGGCCATACTCCTTCCAAAGGTAATCCTTCTTTGCCTCTTTTCCAGCTTCCAATGGGTCCTGATGTTTCTTGGCTTGTGGCAATGTAACTTTAATCTCTGCACGCATCTTCACATGACCTTCCTTTCTCTGTTTCTGTGACCTCTCCTCCTCTCAAAAGGACACTGGCCTTTTGATTTAGGGCTCATACTAAGTCCAGAATGATTTAATTTTAAGATTCTTACCTAATTACATTTGAAAAGTTTTTTTTTCCAAATAAAGTCACGTGAAGTCTTGTGGCATTGAATTTTAGGGGGACCCTCTTCAACTATTCAACCTGTTTCTTTAATTCTCAGTTATTCAGAACTGATTTAGCAGAATCTTCAGTCTCCCAGGTGTAGCTCTTACTCTTTGTGGAAAGCCAACACCCATGTTTAACAAGTGATTGTACAAAAGGTACCATTTCCAGTTTTGCACTTATTAAGAAAAATAAACATTTTCCTTTATGCTACCCCACATCACTGTAGGAATAGTAAACTACGTGCTTGGCTGGTGTTTGGATTCCACATCTCAAAAATTCTTAGTGTATGATGGAATGTGCCAGTTGGCAAGCCTACAGAATCGTAGCCTCTTGATATGTGTCCCCAACTGAAAGAGAGGTCCAAAAGCAGAAATTCTTAACTGCTTCTAAGATAAACAAATGAAAGGAATCAACATAATTGGACATGAACATCTGCTCCTACTAACAAAGAAGAAGTGAACATGTTATTTGTCAGGGTATCTGTGTCTGTGTTGTGGTAGAAGAATGATGAGTCAAAGCACCCCTAGAAAATAGTCTGAAGCAAAACACATGTGGTAACACTATGGGAAAGGGGTGTAATACAAGGTCATCAAGGTTGAAGACAAAAAAACCACATTAATGTGGCAAGTTACAATGCTGTCCATAAGAAACACAGCTGGTTACTGGGGGATGTAGCATGTGTATGGAGAGGTTACTGGAAATAGTTTACTCAAGATGTCTCTTTGAAGAATGGGGTGGACAGTAAGTAAATGTAGATAAATAATATGTTAGTTTCTTTATTTCTTCTGATAGTCATTGACCAAATTTTACCCCAGTGGTCTGAAATCCCCAACATTTCTGCATTGTGTTACTTTGTACCCCCGACAGTAACTAGGGATTCCATATTTTCCCTGGGTTCAAGTAGGTCTGCACTGCGCACTGAAGTTCCTATCACTTCCACACAGCAGGTAAAAGAAAAAAAAAGACTGTGTTATTGTCTATGCCATGACGCAGGGAGGCTGAGATAGCCAGTGGTGCTATGAAATTAGGTATGGTGTGACACTGATGTGGCACCAGGACTCTACATTGAACAAGCAGAGGCCTGGAAGAAACCAGTAGACATGAGCAAATATCTTCGGAAATACCAGAATTCAATGGTAATAAATGAGGAACAACCTTTAGTCAGCTGCTCAATCTGTATAGAAATGAACAGGGCTCGTCATTTGGAAGGTAAGTCTCCAGATTCATGTTCCATGAACCAGAATCAACAACAGAGCTAGTAACCAACTCAGCCCAAATAATTACTTTAAATTAACATTTATACTGTTTATCAGGTCTTGCCACTGAGATACCTTATCCAACAAGAAACCTCTTTGCTAGAACACAGCAGGGGCCCTCTAAATAGAAAATGTATAATTCAGTCAATTTGGGCTACTACAACAAATTACTATAGACTGGGTAGCTTAAATAATAAACATTTTTCCTCATGGTTCTGGAGGCTAGATGTCTGAGATTGGGATGCGAGCTAGCATCGTTGGTTTTGGGAGACTGTCTTCCTCCTAGTTCAAAGATGGCTACCTTCTCACTGTATTCAGATATGTGAGAGAGAGAGAGAGAGAGAGAGAGAGGACTAGAGGGAGAGAGAGAGAGAGAGAGAGAGAGAGAGAGAGAGAGAGAGAGAGCGAACGCAAGTTCGTTCTCTGGTCTCTTCTTATAAGAACACTAATCCCATCATGTGAGCTCCACCCTAATAAACTACCTTTTAAGGACCTGATCTCTAAATAACTCAGCATTGAGATTAAGGTTTAACTTATACATTTTCGAGAGACACAAACATTCAGCCCATAGCAGTGACTTCATGCATCCATGCCCATGTTTTCTTTGATCTTCAGTCTCCTGGAACCAATAACTCCATACAACACAGACTTCACCTATTCTTTCATCCTCTCTCCTTATGTCTTCCTCTTTCCTGATTCCCACCTGTGGTGGACGTTAACTGTCACAGATTGGAAGAGGCATAATGACTAAATACAGCATGGTATCCTGTAGTGCATCTTGGAGCAGAAAAAAAAAAAAAAACACAAAACATTAATGAGAGAAAAAAATAAAACTGGTGAAATTTGAATAAAGCCTGTAGTTTAGTTAATAACCTTGTACTGACATTGATTTCTTAGTCTTGATTAATGTGTCATGATTATGTAAGATGTTAACATAAGGGAAGTGAATGAAGGACATATAAGAACCCTCTGCTCTATCCAACTTTTCTATAAATCTAAATTTATTTGAAAATAAAAAGTTCAATATAAAAACAAAACAACCTTAGAATTATTTTCCTGTGGCTGCTGTAACAAATGGCCATAAGCTTGGTGGCTTACAATAATAGAAATTTATTTTCTCACAGTTGTGAATGTCAGAAGTCTGAAACAAGGGATTGTCCAGACTGCTTGTGTTCCTTTGGAGGCTCTGTTCTTTGCCACTTCCAGCTGCTGGTGGTTCCTTGATTTGTAACCACATCACTTCAGTCCCTGTGTTAGTCCCCTCATCTTCTCATCGTCTTTGTGTGTCTTTCCTCTGTGTTTCTCCTATAAGGACATGTGTCATTGGATTTAAAGCCTACCTATATAATCCAAGATGATCTAATCTCAAGATTCTTAACTTAATTACAGATATAAGGATAATTTCTCTAAATAAAGTAACATTACCTTTTTGGGAGGCTACCGTTCAACTCAATATAACTCCCTACTCAAATGTGGCCAAGACTAAATAAATCAGTGTTAGGCATCTCCTAAAAAAATGGTGTCCTCTAATTACAATGATTGATCCAAGGTTAGGCCTATCAACCTATCCTCTCTCCTTATGCTTTCTCCATGCTGCCCATGTCACCTGCTCAGTGGCAAAAGTTTATAGAGAAAAGAATCAAGCTTACTGCTAGTGAGAGAGAAAAATGAGAGATAAAGAAAGCTAATGATAAATATTCAGATCCAGGTGTCCCTAGATTCAGCATCTATCTATTTTCCTTATCATTTTATTATGTAAGATGTGAGCCATGATATTTAGCAGGTCTTGGGCATTTCAACTCTGAGAGTCCTGATTGATAAATATATATTGAAGGATGTTGTCAAAGTGCATAATATTTTTCGTAGCTTAAAAAGTTGTGTCTAGTTGAGAGTTCAGCTGGAAAACACACTTGTTACATAGGTTTATGCCATGTGTTATATCTATTCCAGGAGCTAAGAGCCCTCTGAAAATACATAGAAAAGAATTTTCATGATGACAGTATTTTTGACTTTCAACTTCCCTTGGTGCTTTTCCAAAAATTTGAAATAAAATAAGTTACTATTCTATCCAGGTCTGTAACAGCTTCTATGAATAACAAGAGACTTCTACATGCTTCTGTTAACATTTTGGGATCTGTGCAAACTAAGAAAATCAAGATAGAGCATGCACTTACAAAACTTATGACAATGTCATGGATTTAATCTTGGTTGGTCAAACTCTGCCCATTTGAATAAAGGTCTATTTTCAGGACTGACATTAGTTAGGCTCCTGGAATCTGAGCTCTTGGACCATTCTGTCTGATAAAGGTGTTCTTGCATGTCTGTGGCCTTTTACCATGCTGTACCTGATTAACTAGATAGTTGATGCTGTCAATGTGATTTATTGTGAATACTTGCTTTCTTCTGGGGGTTGAAGATTAATGTGGGAGCTATATGCCCACATGATTGACCATCAATAAAAACCCTTGACAGCAAGACTCAAGTGAGCTTTCTTGATTGTCAGCACTCTACACATCACTCAACATTACTAGGGGAATAATGCATGCCTCTGCAGTTCCACCAAGAAGTGTCACATGAAAGCTTGCACCTAGTTTCTTCTTGACTTTATCCTGTGACTTTTACTTGTTCTAATTTTACTTTGCATCCTTTTATTATAATGAACCATACCATTTCTGAGTCTGATGAGTCCTTCTAGTGAATCACAGAGTCTGAGAGCAGTCTTTGGAACTCTAGGTGCAAAACCCAAAGAGGAGAAACTAGTCCCTTATATAGAGTTAGGCAATATTGAATTTAATGCTGGCTTTCAGTTTGTACAATGTATTTCCCCAATCATCAACTATTGTAAGCTTTCATAGTCTTTTGATAAAGGTTGGAGTACCTGAATGAAATCCTGATGTACTTCCTAGGCATTGATTTTTATACACTGAAAAGTTGGGCATTTTTGAGATAGAGCTTTCAAAAACAATTTTTTAAAAGATGTACTTTTGAGAGATGAGATGTAGAAATCCATGGTGATGTATTGTGAAATAGAACATCTGTAGTATGACAGACCTGCTACCTGAACTGCTACCTGGAATAACAAGGCTTCTGAACTCTCATAAACTTTCAAGTGCTCCTGCTGTCATCAGTTACAATATTTCTATCACCTGACCCTTCTCCAACCTGTCACACACACACACACACACACACACACACACACACACACACGCATACACACACGTATGCACACACACACACAGACACACACACACACATTTCTACTTTCCTTTCTTCTTTCTTCTTAGTATTTTCTCTAACAAAAAAATGAGTTCAGAAGTGATCAGAGGTTTGAATAAAAGTCTTGAAAATAATTTTATCTAGAATTCAAAGCACTTTTAGCCTCTTCTCTAAATTCTGGTTTACTTTAACCCTTTTACTATCAAAGTGAATACCTTTAACTTAGTGGATACTCCAGCTTTTTAAAAGAAATCCAGTCTCAGATAAGGGAAACACCAGGTTATGATCTAATTCAAGCATCACTGCTGCTTCTCACAGTTAGAAGCATCTCCTGGAGAGGCCCTGTGGCAGTCTGACCTCTGCAGCCAGACACTTTTGGGAAAACTAGAAAGACTAATTTGTGTAAAGTTAGGTCATCATTTTTATTTCCCTTTTGAAATATTAGTTCACTTTTTTACACAACGTTGAATGACAGAAGATGTGGGAGAAATTTTGTCATGTCTCATCCTCAGCTGCAGTTATGGAGCCAAAGTTGGCATGAGAAACAAGTCATTTGTTATTTACCAAAATATTTGCTCCAACTTAAGAGCTATTCATGGGTGCCTCCAAGGGTACCAAGTACAGCAGAACTGGATTGTATTCATTCAAAATGACTAGCTATCCATCATGGCAGACAATCTCAAACTCAAGTTTATTTTCTAAATGTAAGAAATGCATTGCCCTCTTAGTTTCTTATATACAAAGAATATTCTTAAATTTATTTGCTCACTTGTAATTACTGATATAGATAATACAGAAGGTACTTCAACTCAGGAAATAATTTTTAAACTTTTTGGACTTAATTAACATAAATATTTATGGCTATAATTTTGGGTCAGAATCTGGATTAGGAGTAAGCGACCTATTTAGGTGAAAGTCAATCACTTGATGAAGTCAAACCAATAAGCTAATGAAAACTTCTCTCAAGAATATAAAATCAAGTCAGGTGTAGGTTTACTAAAACAAGGTTTACAACCTTGCGTGTGTGCAGGTGTTTGCTTACATGCATCTTATCTGTACCGGGCACAAAGTCATTCTGTTATATTAGAAATTGAAGCTCTTTGTCTCTAGCTCAATGGCCATGGCCTCAATGACTGCTTCTCTCAAATAAATGTTTGTATAATTTTTAGTGTCTGGTCTTTCAGACCTTCTGGGAACTGTATTATTTTCTGTAGCCACCAGACTTTTGAGAACCTCATTCCCTTTGGGGTTCAGGACATGCCAAGATGCAGTTGTGGAATGGTGAAACACACATTGTCAACTTTGCTTTCAAGTTTTCCTTTAGCCATCCCACTCATATTATGCTTCATTCTGTTTTGATTTCTAACTTCCTAGAAGTCTCTCAACTCTTCCAGAGCCTTCTCTCACTAGCTACTGTTCTCTTTACCTTCATCGAAAATCTATTCTCACTGACTAGGCACTGGAAAGAATCTGATATTTAGTTTAATTTATATTTATATTTATGTATAAATAATTATATTTACATTTATTTTATTTAAACTAATGTGTTAATATGTATATATATTATCCATCTAGAGATATTTTCATATTAATAAATTACTTTTGCTTAAATCAAAGATCCTAAACTATGCCGAAATACCTGGAGAATTAAAAAAACCAAAACTATCCATGCTTAGGTCTTGCCCATAGAGATTCTGATATAATTGGTCTAGGGTGTGACTTGGACAGCTGCATTGTTTAAAAATGTTCCTAATGTGTAGCTTGCATGCTGTAAAGAAATATGTCTTTTTTAAATGAATTTTTTTTTTAAGCATCAGCCTAGCCACTTATTCTTTCATTTAAGAGATTTCTGTGGCTCCTCAAAGTAATTTGGGAAGTTGCCTCTTTGGGCATCACAGAAGATGATCTGTGCTGGGACTCTCTCCCCACTGACCTCCTTCTATTTATTTTTTCTATTTTGAGGTTAATGCCAAATTAATCACTCTTATAATCAAATCTACTTCCTTCAAAATTCCTACGGTCCCATCACTGTGCATAATGCAAAATATTGTTGACAAAAGAGAGTCCAACTGAAGAAAAAGTCTGATAAGAGTTTATTTAAGCCAAACTGAGGACAATTGCCAAGAAGTAAAGTCTCAACAGATTGAGAGAATTCTCTGGAGAATAGCAGTTTTGCAGTTTATTTTATACATTAGATTCAAAGGAAGAGGCATGAGGTGAGTTACATGAAATCCATTGGTAATTGATTAGGAAGCTGGGAGAAAGTAAAATGGGCAAATATATGGATTGAATAAAAATCAAATGGAGAGTCACATGCTTCTTTTACATCAGTGGGTATAGGATAGTTAACATTCACAGCACCTAGAGATGACATGTGGGCAACACCTAAAATGTGGTGGTATGCCCTAGTGCTAGCAGTTGTGCCTTCGAGGGTTCTGGAAAGAAAATTACTCTGACATTTCAAAGGTATGTCATCTTAGATGCACAAAGACAATAGACAATTTCAAGGATAAAGATTGACCTTTGTCAGGGAAGCTATAGGTCTAGGACATGACTACCCTCCAGGACCCACTTTTAGCTAGAAATTTATACATTCAGACCACCCTGTGTGGTTCCTTTGGTCTCTGGGTTAATAAAGCTTGCCATACAAGCCTCCCCTGAGCTTGTCAGATTTAGTATGTGTCCACTTTTTTTCATCCACTGTATGAAAGGTAATTAAATATAAACTTCCAAGAGTATATAGACAAACTTCTTGGTTCGAAAATCTCTATTCCTATCATGTCTGATTTCTTGCTTCCGGGATTCACATTCTGATAATTGAAAAGACAAAAGATGATTTTATACTATTAAAGGATTTTATACTATTAAAGGATGACTGCATGAGTTTCCTCCTAATAGTTCAGATGATCAAGTTTACCAACATAGGAAAAAGTAAACAAAAAAAATTATGCGAATAACTTAATACATTCATTTGTATAACAAATATTTTTAAGGAAACTACTGTGAACCAAATATATTAGGTGCTGAAAAGAGTGTAAGCACTAAAGACACAGACTTTGATCTCAGAGAGCTTACAGTCCAGTGGTGGAGGGTGGCCAGAGGTGGGAGGAGGCAAACATCCAACAAATCGGTGTTTCAATATAATTATTGTAAGTAAGGGGAAACACAGTGAGTTAGTTTGGGGAGGGTGGGGTGAGGAAGAATACGCTTCTTTAAGGAAATGTCTTTTAATTGAAAATTGAAGGGTGGATGTGGGACAGAGGGGTTAGTGGTGGGGAGAGGAGAAAAGAGACAGGGGAAATTGAAGATGTTTGGATCCGAAAGTAAGGGTGAGCTTGGTGATTAAGATATTACAAAAAATAAAAATAAAAACAAAGAAACAATATCAATATGACTGGAACAGAGTAAACATAGAAGAGGCTGGTAAAAGATATGACTGGAGAACCAAGCAGAGGCTGGAACTTAAACAGCCCTAGAGGCCCCATTATAAAGTTTGCATAGATACAAACAACAAATTGATGGGCCTCAGACGGGAAGGTGGTGTGGGATGAGTAAAATGGTGAAAAGAATTAAGCACAGATTTCTAGTTATAAAAATAAGCATAGGATGTAAAGTACAGCATAAGGAATATAGTCAATAATATTGTAATGACTATGTATGGTTTCAGATGGGTACTAGACTTATCGGGCTGATCACTTCATAAGGTATATAAATGCCTAATCACTATGTTGTACACCTGAAAGGAATATAATATTGTATGTCAACTGTAATTGAAAAATAAATTTTAAAAAGTTTGTATTTTTTTTTATTCTAGAAGTATTTAGAATTAGCTGCAATTTTTTATATAAAAGATGACACACAAATAAAGATTGAAAAAGGCTTTCTTCCCTTTTCTTTCTTTCCTCCTCCCTCCCTCTCTCCCTCCCTCTTTCCCTCCCGACCTCACTTCTTTCTTCCCTCCCTCGCTCTCTCCCTCCTTCCTTTCCTTCCTTCTTTCCTTCCTTCCTTCCCTCTTTTTCCTCAAATTTTACCTTCTCAAAGAAGTCCACTCTGACTCCTCTATTCAGTATACTAGCCTGTCCCCACACTCACCCCTGACCTTCCAAACGCCCTCACTCCACTGCAGTTTTTTCTTGCTACCAGTGAAATAATTTACTGATCACATTTTTCATCTGCTGTCTGTCCCTACTCACTAGTGCAAGCATTGCATGAGCGGAAAGCTTTCTGCTGTTTGCTGCTCTATCACAAACAGCTTCTTAAAGAGGTACCTAGTACAAAGCAGAATATGTGCTCAACGATTATTTACTCAGAACATGAATTTCTCTCTTGGCTAAATCACTTGATAAACTTTTGACCTTTTGCACAAACTCACACTAGACAGTTTAAACTTAATTTTGAAGTACATAAAATGAGTTTTTTTTTTTTTGCTTTAGGATTTTTTCCAATGGAAGTCTTAACATTATTTATTTAAGCTTTGTGGCACACATGGTCACATGCTCAGCACAGAGGTCATGAACCAAATATTCTCATCAAAAAAGATATATTTTTTTTACATCAGACCCAGAGGTACAATGTTGGCAAGTCAGCACATGCAGTATTTTTCTGGGCCTGTTCTTATACATATCCCTTTCTTTTCACAATCCACAGCATGAAATTCACATTTAGGAAAGTTATTTTTTAAGTTCACGTATTGAGCTCCAAATATGTAGCTAAGCTCAATCTGCCTGTAGATGCCATAGCAGAAGCTTGAATATGTTTTAACTCCTGAGATAGCAGAACTGTCATTGCCCAGAAAGTGGCAAGCTCCTATTTCTGAAAGGACACTGACTCTATCTCTAGAGGGTCTGAACTGTTGACCAGTAGAGGGCACCTGTTACTCTTCAAAACTGACTCCATGCCCTGACCGTTGAGAGACACACTTTACTCATTCATTTAAAGAAGTTATTCTTGCCTTCAGCCTATTTTTACTTCCTTGCTAGTCATCCAGTATTATTAATCTTAAAATATAAGTAATATATAATAATAAAAAAGATATGCAAAAATAAAAAAGAAAGTCACTGATATCACCATTACCCAGAGAGAGCATAACTACTATAAATATTTGAAGTGTATTATTTCAATTACATATGCAAATAAATTTCATTAATTTCCAAAAAATGGGATCATAGAGTGGTTACTATATAATAATATTAAATATAGAAGATGAGTCTGCAGCTGCATCTCGTTGTGTCAGAAAGTATGCAGAAGTAGAAGAAGGAGAAGGAGGAGCATGAGAAGGAAGAGAAAAAGAAGGAACAGGAGGATAGGAGAAGAACAAGGAGAAGGAGGAGGAGAAGAAGGATGGAAGAAGAGAGAAGAAAGAAGCAGAAAAAAGAAAACCCACATTGAAGGGTTGTGTCAAAACAGGGGAAACAATTGAAGGGCAATAATCAAGGGAATAAATAAATAAAGTAATACCTTAATCCAAAGTATAAAATAAATATCTGAGTTTATGTAGATACCAACAGAATGATTGAATAAGTTAATAAAGATAAAAGACAAATCTGATTTGTGGGAGATTCCCAAATAATTGAAATAACCCCCTCTCAAGTGTGGGCTGTGTATAGTGACTTCTTTCCAAAGAATACATACAGTCAGGAAAAGGGAGAAAAAAGTAAGTTTGCAATGGATAAACTTGACAAGCACTACTGTAGCTAGGTAATCAAGGTCAACATCAACAAATCCAGGGGATATTAAATACCCAGTATGTTTGATAAAAATGACTTTATCTCTGTGACATTTTTCTCCTAACGCTAGAGGAAATGAAGATTTGAAAAGACTGAAGGCAAATTTCAAGTTAGTTGTATTTATTAATTAAGTGGAGAGGGTCACGAATCAGGAATGTGGACAGCTTCCAGCAACTAGAGAAGGTGAGGACATGGCTTCTCCCCGAGTCTCTACAACAGTCCTGGTGACACCTTGACATTAGCGCAGTGTGACCTGTATCAGACTTCTGACATCATAACTTGAGATAAATTTGTGTTGTTTAAGCCATTAAGTTTGTAGTAATGTGTGAAAGCAGCCATAGGAAGCTAATACACTGGTGGTCTGTATGACATGCCAGCAACTAACTCCTCTGGCTCTCAATCCAGTGTAAATCTTGTTTGTATGAAATTTTGCAGAGCAACAGAGAGTTATTATAAAATTGTCGCATAGTTATTAAATTCACACACACATATATTTAGTTAAACTAATAACTAGTTAAACTAAACTAATAGAATGCATAAATAATACATCCTATTTAGTGTATAAGAATATAAAGAAATGAATTAATGTTAACTAAAGAATGAGCATATTTCCTCAACAGTATTGCTCTGTTCTATCTTTTGCCTCTCTACCTTTGAAATAATGGCTCAACCTATCCTGGCATTTTTTTTTTTATTAAATTATATCCTTCCTTCTTTGACTGAATAATTCCTATTTTCCTTTAAGATTCATGTCAAATATAGACTGCTTCAAACAATATTCCTTATGACGTCTAGCTGGGGTAGGTATTACTACTTCCAGATGTTTTGTATGTTCTATCCTGGCACTCTTTGGACTATTCTGTAATATGCTTAGGGGTTTTATCTATGGCAAAGGAAGCTCCTTATCTTTGTAGCTCCATAGTGATTCTTAGTGCTGTCCATATGGCTGGTATTCATTAATATGTTCCAGAATGAATAAATGAACAAATGATTATCCTTTTCTTGAGTTTTTTTTTTAAAGTCCTGGATCATAAATAATCCCTTTGCTTTTGATAGGTTACTGCACTTTTCCCCGGCCAGTGTATAAACATGCTCAATTGTCTCTTAGCTTAAATAAAACAAAACCAACCAATCTTAAAGCTTTTTCTCTACTTCAAATTTCCCTCTACCCTAGAACTTTCCTCTAATTATAAGGCTTATAGAACACATTCACATTCATTGTTTCCTCTTTCATCTCTCCAGTTTGGTCCTCATCCTTCTCTTTTGGTAAAATGAACTTTTTTCTCACCTGTATTAGTTTTCTAGGGCTACGATAATAAAGAACCAGAGACTGGGTGGCTTAAATAACAGAAATGTATTTTCTCATAGCTCTGAAGCCTAGACCTGAGTGCAAAGTGTCAGCAGGTTTGGTTTCCTTGGAGGCTTCTCTCCTTGGTTTGTAGATAGCCATCTTTTCTCTGTGTCTTCACATGGTTTTTCCTCTGTATGCACACACTCATGATGTCTCTTTGTGCATCCAAATTTCCTTTCCTTATAAGGACCCCCATCAGATTGGATTAGAACCCACTTTAACTAACTCATATAATCTTAATTATGTTTTTAATGCCCTATCTCCAAAGTATTTTACAGTCACATGGTAAGTTAGTGGGGATTAAGACTTCAACATATGAATTTTAAGTGGGCACAATTTAGTCCATAACATCAATCACTGGTCAATACAAATGCTCTTTGTAAATCCTTCAGTAACTTCATATTATCAATACAGTGAATATTTCCCAGTCTTTTCTGGCTGAAATTCTTTGGTATTTTGCAAAATTCAGCACTCCCATCTCCTTGAAATAATTTTTTATTCCCTGATACCCACACTGCTACTGTTGTTCTCTCTTTGCTTTCTTCCAAAACATCTAGTCTTTGTTCTCAACTCCCTGCATATTCTTCTTTCTTTGTATACATTCCTTAACCTGTAGCCCTCTGTCTTCCCTACATCAGTCCCCTAAGTAAACCCATTCAAACTTTTCACTGGATATTCTATGTGTGTGTGTGTGTGTGTGTGTGTGTGTGTGTGTGTGTGTGTATTAATAAATGCCAACTTTCTATTTCTGTGTCACTCCTCTTTACTCAGCATTGACCTATATATTCAAATGCTTACCAAATGTCCTTTGTTAAACTCAGGATATTTTCAATGAAATGTATTATATTTATTTTTTGCACTTGCTTTTTCATTTACATATATATTTGCATGTATAAGACATCTACTTATCCACAAGCCCACCCCAGATATGTGTTTTCCTGAATTCATGGTTTCAATCCTCACCTCTTAGTTCTACCTCTATGTTCTGCTTTTCTAGCTTTCCTTAAGACACTCATGGCTTGTATCCTCAAAATCAGCAATACTCTTTTATCTGACTGTCCTCATCTGTTTCCGTACCTCACAACTGGTCTATCTTCTACATGACTTTAAGAGTGATGTTTCTGAAATTATAATCATGTTACTCCAGAGCTTGAAATCTGCACATACTTCTCCAAAGTTTTTAGGTTAAATTTTGGAAATTTGTTATAAGTTCTGTCATGATCTAGCTTTTTACTAACTTTCCGATATAATCTCGCACCAACCCAACATTGTACTTCTCTTTAGCTAAACAAACCACTTTATATCTCTCAAGTCTCTCATGTGTTTCATGCTTTTGTGCTTTTCCAGCAGCTGTTCTTTGCTAATGAAATGCCCTGCCATCTTTTACCATCTCTTTACTTCTTTTTTTGGCCTTCACAATTCAGATTATGCATTTCTTTTTTCAGGAAGTTTCTTGGACTGTCAATCTGACTTAGATGTCCATCTACACTATCCTTTAATGACCATTATATTTTCCCATCATTGTACTTACAGCACTTAATTTTGACATCGATTTATAAGGATAACTCCTCCTAGAGGAAAAGATGGGGCAACATTTCAATTATTTTCTTAATGTTTCTGGCACTTAGAAAAGTATTTGAAAAAAATAATGAATTCTTTATAAGTAGATGTGTGGATAGATGGATGGATGCCTAATGATAATTATTCAGCAGTAGTAAGAAAGATGAATAAAAACACAAGTTAAAAAAAAAAAAAAAACACGGGAAAACCTTTAGGAAGGTAGTACAATAGCCCAGAGGAAAGGTAAATGAAAACGACAAGGTCAGCCATGCTTAACTCACAAGGTTTGTGTTTGTGAATATCTTTGTGTGTATGCGTGGACAAGCGTATTAGGATATAAAATAAGACAATAACGTGAAATAGCCTGTAAGTGGTTAAGGAACAATTAGATGTTGATTTTTATTTTGTTGCTGACTTCGTTTCTAGAACGATGAAGATAAAAAAGGAAGAATTTACAGATGTAGAATTACTATAACCTAAGAAAGATCAAATATGTTTGTCAATAATAAATATAAGTCAAAATTATAATTTAAATAAATTTATCTTTTCCACATATCTGTATATATTTTATATATTTATCCATTATTATCTAATAAATCAGCCATTTATAAACATAAACACAAACACACTGGTATTTAGGAATCCCTGTTATGACCCTACTTTTTAAAACTTCGGATAAATTAGGTAAATTCTACATAAACCACTATCAAGAGAGCCTTCTTAGGTTATAATGTAACAGAGGATGACACCCAACAGGCTCCTCTCCCTCCCCTTTCAGCAGTCATCTGTTCTTCCACTCAGGAATTTGTTATCTACTTTTAGTTATTAAGATGGGAAATGTACTTCAAAGAAGGGATTTTTCCCCCCTGGGAGATTGCTGAATATTAAGATACATATCCTTAATATTTATTACACATTTATAAGGTACCAAGTGTTGTGTTAAGCACTTTAATATTCAAAATATCCTTTGCGATATGGGTATTATTGATATTTCATCTTACAAATGAGGAAACTGAGTTGTAATGTCACATGGGCAGTAAATACTGGAAACTGTGTTTTGAAACGAGGCTCTGATTGTGGCGATAGCTTATTGTGAGTGGTCATAAGACTTTCCTTAGATATCTTGTCTTTATTTCAAAAGGGATGATACTCTCAAATTTGTTTTAACTACACACATATTTCAGTAGAATCTTTGAACATGAATATAATGCTAAGGGAAATCTCAGTAAATAATTATCCCCATACTTTGCTCTACCCACTCCTAAATAACAGTTACTAAATGGCAATTTAATTAGTAATTATTCACTTTCCCTGGAACTCTGCTAATGACAGCTTAGGCTGAAAGTGAAATGAGAACAAAAAAACTTCTCTTTACATAAACTTGAAATAAAATCAGTGCTACATATATTTTAACTTAGAGCACACTGAAAATTTTGTGTTTTTAAAAAAGTGAGATAAAATTCCAAATTATTAGAATTTAAGTTATATATTTTAATCTTGGCAAATAAAATAATAGTCACAATAAATAGAAACAAACTATTAATTCATGCTAAAACATGAATGAATATCAAATACATTATGCCAAGATACTAAGTGAAAAAAAATCCTCAAAAGCTATATACTTTGTGATTACATTTACATAAGACTCTGGAGAAGACAAAACTATAGAGACAAAAAACAGATCAACTGTGGCAGAGTTTGAAGAAATGTAGGGAGAGGTTAATTATAAAAAGTGTCATGAGAATATTTTTAGGGTGATGAAGCTCTTCCACATGGAATTCTGAATACACACTACTGTATATATTTGTCAAAACAAATAAAATTGTATGCCACAATGAGTAATTACAGTAGTATATATTAAAAACATATAAATCAGAATATAGAGGAAATATGGAATGCAAATTGTGACAAATAAATCTACAGTATTACAAATAAATCACATAACTACACTGAAGGGAATGGGGAAAAAAAGAGTTGTTTATGGCAACTTTCAAAAACAGTATTTTGACTGAATATTGTATGGCTAAAGACATAATGAACTGTACACATACACCGTATTCTAGTTAGTAATTGATTAGCAATTCTTAAATTATTTGTATATTATGCTTTAAAAAATAAGTAAATATACTGTTGATAAGGAGAGCCAGTTTTGTCAAGAAGTCATAAATAAGAAAAGAGGAAGGATAGAATGAACCCTGTGTTGCTAGAATGAATTGTGGGTGTGTATGTGTGCATGTATGTGTATGTGTACACTTAGAGGTTGATAAATATATAGGTAGATGATAGACAGATAGATAATAAATAGATAATGTGTGACGGCTTATATTAATATATATACACATATTTCCTGTCTCTGTCCTCTGAAAGCTTCTAAAAGCAGTGACACCTCACTAGCAATAAGTACCTTAGCTCTTGGCTCTTTGTTTCTAAATACCATTTTATAATTAAAAGAATGACGCCTTCTCTGAGATCTGGTTGATTGCAGAGCCAAGGCAGGGAAATATATGATGAGCTTAGAGTATCTTGTGGTGTTAGAAGATAAGGAAATGTTCAAAGCAAACAAACCAACCAACAAGGAAAAAATGATGGGAGCATATCAAAAGGGTACATGAGCCAAACTAAAAGAATAATTTAATAAAGTTTATTATTCAAACTGAACAACATTATTGAAAACAACAACAATAAAAATAGTCCAAAGATTAAATAATTCACATAGGATTCCATGTTCATTAAAAAAAATAATCGAATAAATAATAAGGGGGAAGAAACTTCCCTTCCTTTCAAATAATTCTAATAAATATAGAAGAAATAGAGAAAATAGAAAATTGCTGTTAGCACCTCACATTGCAGACAATATCCACCCATTGATATGAAATTAGTGAGTAAAAATTTAAGTGGAAACAACATATTTGCTAGACTTGAAGTATTTCATACAAAATATTTAATATGCACAAAGGGAATCATAATGGTTTTAATTGTAGAACCACAACAGATACAATTCTAACCTAGTAACTGGGGTTAACATACCAATAACACATATAAACATCATGTGCTCCCTGACATAACGCAGGAAGAAATCCATATCAACTTCATAGCATCCCTCTCAATAATGCATAACCTCAATACAATCATGAGAAAATACCTGGCAGATGCAAATTGATAGACATTCTGTCAAATAACTGACCAATACTAATCAAAAATGCCAAGGTCATGAAAGACAAGGAAAGACTATGGGACTCACAGATGAAAAGACAGGAGACATGACAAATAAATACAACTTAGGATGTTATATTGGAGCCAGGAACAGAAGAGGGGCGTTAGTGGGGAAACTGGTGAAATCCAAATAACTCTGTAGTTTAGTTAACATAAATGTATCAAAGTTATGTTCTTTGTTTTAACAATTGTATGATTATGTAAGATGTTAAGATAAGGCGATGAGGAGTGAAGGGCTTACTAGACTTCTTTGTACTGATTGCGTAACTCTTCTGCAAATCTAAAATTATCTCAACATAAAAAAATAAAGACATTTATATTCAAATTATTGGTATTTAAAATCTTTGCTGAAATAAAATAAGGGTTACAAAAACCTTTATAATAATGTTGTGAAGCTTAGTAGAATATTTTGGCAATTGTTTTTTTTTAATTTCTTTCCCCAGTCTCTGGGTTAAGGAGAACAAAAATAACAATAATATTATTGAAGTGTAATGACAATTTAGAAAATAGACATTGAAAATATCCAAGTAACCATGCAAATAATATTCAACATACCTCTTTCTCATGGATTTTGTACTTACAAAACACCAGTACTATTTAAGACACTTACGCTGCAATGGACTTATGGGGTGAGGGTGAAGTGAGGGCTGGGGGAAAACAGTTAATTTTAAGGGATCTAATTAAAAGGAAAAACTTACCTGTGAATTACGTCTGGTTTCATTCTGAGACATTTGAGCTCATTGTAATTATTAGAATGGCAATTTTCTCATACCTGAGTAATATAAAATAGAAAATGGTTTTAGAAACAAGTAGTATACTGTTGCAAACATATTTAATAAAGCTCCATGGAAGCGTATTTTATTAGGGGGTTGCCCTATTAAAAATAGTGTTTTAGGATTTACTCAGATCACTATTAAATTACATCATGGGGCAAACACAATTAAAATGAAACTTTTCATTTCAACTATTCAGAATATGTGTCTAGAACGCCACAAACTGCACTAGGAAGGATAACCATGGGAGAGTACTGTGATAGAGAGCAGCCAAGTATCAGAGCAGAGTGGAACGTAGCAGTGCCCTCGACTTTCAGATGGATGAAAATCTACTGAAGACTCTAATTAAGAATGCATATCTTCAAACCAACTTCCCCACCCCATCCCCAACCAAATGTGCACAAGCTCGTCCCGTCAAAATTTTGCAGACACTCAAAAAACGTCTATAAACACTGGTGTAAGGAAAGTTAACATGAATTTAAAATGTCCAATCAGCACTTTGTAAAAAGCAAACCAACTATTAATGAACATAAAAAGCATGGTGAAGTTGTGCATCAGATTTTAATCTGTGAGTTGTATGTATGGTATTTTAACATATTACTCCAGTAATCTAAAGTATTGAGTCAGCTAGTTTGACTGAAAGATGGATAGCTTATCTTTACAATCATTCTCTTTTCCAAGCTTGTGCTTAACCATATATTGGCCATCCCCAAGAATAGAATTGCATTTTGGACTAATATACATGTATTCTTTTGTTCTCCCAATAGGTTTTCCATTTATGGCTTTGGGATTTTGAGTGTATTTTTTAAAACCTATTTATGGCACGTGAACACCATGGGCATTGTAACTCCAAGTTTGAAAATAAGAGTAACAGGCATATTATGGGTTTTGTACATTTCTCTACTTTATCTTCAGATCATTAATAAAGGGGATATTCTTTCACTGAGCTCTAATACTACTGAAAGATAAAACAGTAGTGTAAAGGCTTGTTTTGTGTTGGTGTATTTAGTTATTGTAGTAACCATGCCCACTGATGCTTGGTTTAATTTTTGTATACACAAAGTATGTCCTCTACAGAAAAAACGAGGCTTAAAGCCAGGGTTTTCAATATAATGAAATGATACTTGTGGACATTTGGCTGAAAAACATACACAGTTAAAGCAAGTCACACACTTGGCAAACATTCTAAGATCTAAATATAGCAGGCATTTCAGTATAATTTGGTTTATGACTAAATTTTCCTTAGATTAAGGGCATGGCAAGAGTTCTGTGTTTTACTTTATGTCCTAAGAAAGACAGCTGATAAATATGTGGCTTTCTCCATAGGGTCCAAGGTAATTTTTAAATATAAATATTGAAATAAATTAGACTAGAAAACAAATATTTCTTTTTTCTTTTAATATTATTAAAACCACCTACTTAATGTCATTCCCCTAATATGGTATATGTTTATTATATCCTATAGTCTACTAAGAAATTAGACAATATTCAACAATATAAAGTAACAAAACTTTGAACTGAGAAATAAATAGCAAAATCTGTGAGAATAGTCTCGCTATAGGTAATTAAATATCATAAGTAAACTCATTCAATTTTGAAAAGAATAATCTTTTAATGCAGTACTTGTGAGGGCAGAACTTATGTTTTATAAGGTAAAAAAAATCATGAATAAAAAATAAAGTTGATTTTTTAAATGAGTCATCTTTATACATACTGAAATATAAAAATATATTTCAGGTTTTATTTTTAAATCTGTAAAATCTATATCTTGAGCAATTTTGATGGTTTTATCTAGTTGAAAACCAGACATCCTTTTAGTCTCTTTTTTTTTTAACAAACAAAAATCTCTTTTACTTACTCTCCTGACTTAATATAATGAGCTTGAGCATAGCCTAGTGCATATCTGTTCTTGACTTCTAAAAATGATTATCCAAAGATGAGTCATATGTCTTCCATTTTAAAGATGGCATTTTAGATCCACTAGTAACCTGCTACTATATTTGGAATACACAGTTTCAGATAAAACATTAGATGATAACTTTGAATATGTAGTTTATCTTTAAAGAGGTAGATACAGCCAAGTATGAAGTAATTTGGCTGCTGTTAGATGACGATCAAAAGGATTTTAAAGCATTTTTTAAAAATAGGACAGTACTGAAACTAAAACAGCAATTGATGATGGAAGTAGAATGCTCTTTAATAAGTGTAAGTCACACTAATTATTAAATCTGAATCAGACAGGAGATGAATTACATCATTATTCACAGCTCTAGTGAACAACTTCCAAATAAGGATTACATAAAGATTGAGGAAATAAAATTATTCAAAGAAACAAAAGATACATTGTTCATTCTGATGGGCAATTTGTCCTTTCAAACAATTTAAAATGTTATCATCTCTACTTTTTTTCCAAAGTGAAAGAAAATGTGCATTAAGTGAAATAGCATTTTATTTATTTTTTGGTTATCAAAGGATTTTCAAAAACTCAAAATTCATAAGAGTAAGAGAATATGATTAATTACCAAAGAATACATTAATCTCTCCTTGAAAATCAATGCTAAACATTGATAAGTAATAGAACATCGATCACCCGTCATTGTTGATTTGCCTTTTATATGTAGCACATACTTCTTGAGTGTGTGTGAAAGGGTTTGTATTACATTTCACATCGTTTTCCACAGTGAGAACACCACAGAGAAGCTACAGACTAAGACAAAGTTGAACAAGTGAGACAGAAACAGGCAGTCAATGACTGAGTGAAGTGATATTTAAAAGACAATGTCAGATGTTCTGACAAGGATTGTTTTATCCAAATGTATTTGAAAGTGGGAGCCTTCAAAATATCTTAAGATAAAAACCAATCAGGGCAGAGTTGATATCAAAATATAAACATTTCAGCTCATAAATCTGAACAGCCACTGTAAATGAGTGGGACTAAATTGTTATACAGTCATAATCTAAACATAAGCTTTGCTCTTGGCATTTGGTTAATACTGATTTCTTCCACTTAGAGAAGTTTTTGCAGCTTTCACCACAGTTAACACAGGCTCCTCTCAAATAGAATGAATAACGGAGAGGGAAGGATCTAAATGGGATTAAAACTCAAAAGGTATCCAAAATAAACCTAAGGAATAAAAATAATTTCGCTGGTTCTAATTTGATTCTTGACTAGACGGGTAAAATTCAGAAATAGGATAAAAAGTCAAAAATATATTTTAAAATGTGGATAGACTTTTGATTAAAATAATCTTATCATGCTTTTAAACTCTTTTAGTTAAATATATTACACTCAGAAAATAGAAGAAAACCTGAGTTTATAATACATTTATAAAGATTTGATTAGAAAAATCAAAATGTCAGTGTGTGACCTTTTCCTCCATTCGTTTCTTCTCTTACTAGCTGTCTTCTTCTCCTTTCTCTGCTTTCTTCTTTACTCTGGGGACAACAGACATCACTTTCAACTTTGTAATCTCAGTTGCATTGATGGGCATCATGAGGCTCTGCTTAGCGTGTTTATTTAATCGTAATAATCCTAAAAATCCACATTTTCTATATAAGAAAGGTTGTTTTTGTTTGGTTTTGTTTCATTTTGTTTTGGTTTTCCCTTTGGAATAGCTAAACCTACATGAGAAAAAGATTTTTTTCAAGGTGAGTCTATCAATCTGCTGCAGGTCTGAAAGACTTTGAACTTCTAAAATCACATGGCTAAAAACTTGAAATATATATAAAAAAAAAATGGATTCCCTGACATCTGCCTACTACTAGTATCAAATGTCCCCCACATTCACTCATGATATTTTAGTGTGAGAATAAATGGCTTAATTCACCGCCTCTTGACCTAAAGTTCTAAATCCTTTAACACAAATGGAAGACATGAGATAAGAAACCAGACAAAATAGATTGCTTGTCAAAAGTATTTTGAAGACAGAAAAATAAACTAGGAATCACACAAATATGTATTGTTTTATCTCTCTTTCTGATTATGACTCTAGCAAATTAGATTCTTGTTTCATTATTTATAAATTGAGTCTAATATTATTTATTCACACCAGAGTAACATGTTAAAATGTTTAAAGTTTCTAAAAATATTTGGAGCTTCCTAAAATTTTTCCAGATTTTGAAATTTCTGAATGCAATGGAATGCAAACAAAACTTGTTTTATTTTTCCTCTCTTCATCAACTGCTATGTGTTATGTCAAATCTTTTCTCCCTGTCCTTGGATAATGAGAATCCAAGAGAGTCTCCTAGCTTTTTGGTTATGCTCATTTGCAAATAAGAGTTTGTTTTTGATAATTACTATTATTCTCTGGTAGCCTAACTTTTCAACCTAGCCCAAAATTTCAAATCTACATCTAATTTAAAGCTTTTTCTTTCTTCTTCATTTGAGGTCTAATTCATGGTTAGTGAACTCAACGTGCAGGAAGGGTAAAACCCTATGTTTTGTGGTATTGTCTACTTCTCTCTCAATATTCTGTATCTTTCTGAACTGAGAGAAAATAGGGTGATTAGTGAAAGAGGAAAAATCTTTTGCATCTATGCTGGATTGTTTGCAGATTTTCTTTCATCGTCAAAATCTCTAACTATGGCAAGCACCCAAATGCTCTCTCTTCTAAGGGCTGTGGTAACAGATTCTTCAAAATTTCTCTGATGCCTCTTATAATACACTTTTACTTTCTGTCTTCTGAAAATTGCCCTCCAGAGGGAGGCAACTCAGGCAGCTAGCTTTCCTTGTTGAAATCATGTTAAGTGATGTCAGTTATCTGCCATGGCATCTACTTGACCTGCATGTTAGAACACATGCATTCATACTGGAGTTCATTTGATTTATAATTTATGGGATTGGCTATGCACTGAAAAAATTGGAGAAATGATCCCTACAATTGTACAAAAGGGAGATGTTACTTGCTATGGTGAATACTGAGAAGGTAGGCAACTTCCTGTTATTGCAGGAAGCTCCAGAAAAATCTTCTACCTTGAGCCTAGAGAGAACTAAGATCAAATGGTTATGCTTATGCATAATCTAAACTGTGTCCTCTATGAGATGGAGGAAGCTTGCTTTATAATGGACTTAAAGAGATTTAGTTATATTTAAGCAAGTCTTGCATGTTAATGTCTAGCGATGCATCTCTGTATGGTTCTCTAATATTCTCACTGCTTTTGGACTTCAGTCAAAACTTTGAGAAAATTACTAACTACCTGATTTAGTATCCATCTACATTGATAAGTCAACGTTACAAGTTTGGCAAAGTCTAGTCTTCTGCACATGTTATGTTTTGCTGAAATCTAGTTTATGAGTTTAAAACTAATGTCACAAGTATTCTGCCACTAATTATGCTGTTTGATTCAAGTTTCAAGCCAATGCCCTCTATAAGATTTTAAATTTTTTTAAATTTCTACTTTGATTTTTTTAAATTATAAAATGGTGTTCTTTTTAAAAGACATCTTTTCTACATGTATTGATATGACCATCTGTGTTTCACTGTTAGGTATATTATTTTCATGTGATGAATAGCTTTTATTCATCTCAAAAAAATTATTAGTTTGCTGTGTTGTCAGTTGTGGATAAGCAGAAAACAAAACTAACAACTAGTTAAACATTTTTTTTTTCTTGTATAAGAATAAATTGGTAGATGGTAGAGAAATGGTAGTTGATGAAGTTGTTTTATTCTTTAAACAGGTAATTAGGACTTCAGGATTTTTTGATCTTTCACTGTGCCATTCTGCTATTCTCAGATTATTAGATTTAATTCTCATGTTTTTACCTAATTGTTCCAATGTAGTTGCTAGAACTTCGGATGTTATGCCATCACTCGAAAAATGAATAGATGGGAAAGAATGTTTCTGAAACCTCTGTTCCCTTTCATTGGAAGAGAAAAAGTTACTCAAACATTCAGGCAGATTTGATAATATCTCGTTGGTCACAACTGGCATTCTTGTGAAGGAAGATATGAAAGGAAAATTTAAATGATAAATTATTGAATAAATACAATTTTTGTTAAGAAGCAAGGAGAACTGGATATTAGGTAAGCATATACCTTATAGGTATACAAGCATCCTTGTCTACAAAACCATCCTTGAATTTCTAGATTCAAATCGAATGGGTTATGACAAATTTTTATTTAGTGTGTATGTATAATATTTGTTTTGATGAGAGTATTTCTACATTTTTATAGTCTAGAAAAAGTTATATAGCTGTGAAATTACTTGTTCTTCAAATATTTAACTGAGCTAGCTTGAAATACACTATATCTAAAGCATAAACATAATGCATCCAAACGTTTATGGGCTTTCTTTTTAAAAAAAAAAACTGCTTACTTGGTGCCCTGAAAATAAAGATAATTTTATTTAACCTTCCATTCCCATAATATGCTCCAGAATATTTGTTTATTTGCCTTTCACAAAATTGGCTTCCTATTATGGCTAGATAGAAAGATCCTCAACTAAATAAAACATCTGGTTTTGTTTTGTTTTCTTAAAAAAAAAAGAAAAAAAACTCCACATTTCTTGACAAGGCTAGAATAATACAGTGAGAAACAGTTCACAAGGCCATTTAATCACACTTGTACTTTACCACTTCTTTATGTCAACGAACCATGTAAATATAGCTTCAGGAGACTGTGCAGAAATTATACTAAAATAAATGTTGAAGCTAAAGTCAGCCGATTGACAATGGAAACGAAAAAGGACACCCAATGATTTGGTTGTTATATAATCATAGATGTACTTTGCGTGTCATAATTCATCAAGTAAAGATACTCAACACACATGCAGCAAAGCCAAAATACCAGAAATCAATTACCATCCCAGTGTCATGATTCTCTAAACTAAACCAGATGTCCTCACCTCTGGCTAAGAAGGGACACGCCTTTGCACCTAATTTGAACATCAGCAATTTAAAGTTTTTCTCTTGTTATATCTTTAAGAAGGTATATATTTTTCCTATAGGATATGATAAGAACTGAGGCATGCATAGTACTTTTTCAGTGAATACTGATTGAGAGGAAAAACTAAGGAGGGTTACTGCTTAGTTACATTTGACTTTGTATACATGATTACAAAATAACTGCAAGTGAAAAAGGGCTCTATCCTTATACCCTGTGACTTGCTGTTTTGTAGGCCAATGTATTCTCAGGCTGTATTTTTAGCTTTCTTACTTCCTGTGTAATATTTGTCATCATAGACAATTCAATCTTTCCTTAAATGTATGTTGAGTTTTCACTTTTGCTCATTCCTTTTCTTGAGATTTACTTTTTATTTTTCTATTTGTAGACAATTGAAATTGTATGCAGTTTTTAAGGCCAAACACAAGGGTTACAGCCCTTCAGAACAGTCTTCTTTACTTTCTCCCTGTGTTTGTGTTCCTACTGGGATTATTATAACCTAAAGCATAAATTGTTTCTCACTGTGATGAGTCTGCCTCAATCATCTCAGCAGCACTCTTTTAAATAATACAGTAAATATCTTTTGATGTGTCTTCTTGTTCCCAACCCACCATTTCCCATCTTGTGCCTCTGAATTAATAGATTCACTCTCTCTCTCTCTCTTTTTTTTTTTTTTTGACACTTTACTCTAATTAACACAAAAAAATTCTAGTTAATTATCCATTAGTGCTAAATTTGGAAAGTTTTGACTTAAGGGCTGAATAGTAGATGTAAGAGTTAAAGATATAGACTTAGGGGTTGAGGATGAAGATGACCTCTGAAGGAACTTGGAGTTCAGGGAAGTCTTCAGAGCCACAATCCATGGAGACATCTCCCAGATTTCCCCATTATGTAATATAGGGTCTTAGATTTTCCCAACCTGCTCTCTGGCCTCAGTATAAGAGATCTATCTTGCCTAGGTGATCAGTACTCTCTGGAAGTCTATAACTCTATTCATGAGCCTTGACCCTCAGCTATATTATTTTTCCCACTGGAGGAGATGGGCATCTTTGTATATCACCAAAATTACCCTCTGGAGGTCACGATTTGTCTTTAAAGGTTTAATTGTCCTCAGTTCCTCATGATTCCTCTGCAGGGTTTCAGTGTAAATCGTTCCTTCCATATCTTTGAAATGTCTGAATTATTGCATCAGCAAGGGGGTTTGCTGTTCCTGGTGACATTTTCCCAAGGTATTATTTTAGCAAATTTTACAAAATTAAGCAATCTTCTTCCGGAGACTTCATTTGCCCTCGTTCTCTCACATCACACAAGATTGAGTCCTCCTTTCAAACTGGAAGAGGAGTGATCCCATTGCAAAACACTATATCTTACAACCTGTAAGTACTTGTCTGATCACTTTTTCTTCTAATAGTGTTAATATCAGTTTTCCAGGAAGAGATCCCAAAATGGAACTAGAAGTATAAGAGATTTATCAGGAATACATCTGTTAAAGGTACAAGGAAGAGGGAGCAAGAGTAAATAGAGAAATTATAGCAGCAAGTGGTAAGGACAGGTTTTAAAGGTAGGTTGATTTATGCAGTTTGTGTTTCCCTAACCAGTACACTGCATGTCCTTTCTATGCTTAAAAACACACAGAGCATATAGGTTTTGTAGCACTGAAAGACAGAACAAGATAAATTCAGGCATGACTGGAAATACTGGCTAATGAAATGATACATGATAAGAAATTAAATATTCTTGAATTGGAAAAATAGGATGGTAGCAAAAAAAAATCAGGTAAATATTGAGGAAGTATCATGGTGAGAAGATTGATGTTCTCTCCTACCCATATCAGTTTTGAGATAACACAGATGGAACCATAGATAGATCATATGTAAATTATTTATTAAAAAGACATAGATATATGCATAATTTCTATAATGGGAGTAGCTAAAATTATTTTTAAAAACTTTCCTACTTGAAAATAGAAACATAAAATTAGGCCATTTAATAGTGTAATTTTTACTAGAATAGTGACTTTCACATCTTTTAGACAAGAATCCACTCTAATAAATTCATTTTACATCCTGACAGTACACATACAGACACCACACTGTAGACACCAATTACACACACACATAGGTGCACACACATACACACACTTCATCATGTCTTGTGTATTCTGATTATTTTGGTTCTATTTTATGCTGCCCAGACTCTATTCTGTTAAATTAATTACTGTCTAATGGCTTTAAGTGACAGTACAGAAAGCTCTAGAGGAAAATGACACATAATAGATAAAAACAGGGCTGAAGAAAACAATAATAAGCCATAGTAAACTCAATAGGATTGAAGATGAATGAAAACCTTTTCATTTATCAAAAATCTTTTGAGAAGTTGCAGTTAGAGTTATACACTGGAGAAAGAATGTCAAAAATGGAGAATAAAAATTAGACATGTGAATTGTAATATTATGTTCAAAATAATCTGGCAGAAAAATTATAAAGAATATGATAGTAGACAATGACTTTAGAATCTAATTCTTGATATTTTTATACTTTAAAACACCTGAGAGACAAAACACACTACTGTTCTTCCATTAGTTCCAGAGATTTACTAAACTAATCATTCTTAAGAGTGAGATGCATGTAAATTGGCAAATAAGGGTCTAGATGAATCTAGGTTTAATTTTAAAGGAGATAGTTCTCTAAAGTATCTTAAGGCTCTTTAAAGGAGTGCTTCTCTTTGAGAATAAACATCCATCTTATCTCTGCTACAAATGCACCTGAGCAGAAGCTGAGATTGATGGAGAGCTAGGAACTGAACACAGAGGCAGAGTTCCAATAAGCAAAGAGAGATTTCAGTAACTATTATTTAGAATTTTAAAATCTTTTTAGTAAAGACATTTCTAGAGCATTATTAAATAAATGATCTTTTTTTTCCTGATCTCTTTTTCTTTAGTAAAAGGAATATGCTGCAAATCATCTTCAACTTTTATTCTATGTGAGCTTGACCTGCTTTGTAATAACTGTTAACTTCCTTAATGAACAGGTTTACATCACTCCAAGGGAATGTAGATACCATGGGGCATTTAACTCTATTTCAGCCTCAGTTACCTCTCTACAGTTGGTGATTAAATGATGATCTGCCAGTAACAACAGCGCTCTGTGAAAGTAGCCTTGTAATACTGGCTCCATCTGCCAGCTATTTACAAATGAAAGAAATGGCTTTATCCTATCAGATATTATGATTGTTCTTTGTGTTTATAAAATATGTTGGCATTTCCCCTGAAGTATTCTGAAATTGCCCTTCATTAGGTAAACTATACATATTTAATTAGAACAGCAGCAACAAAAAACATGCTGGATTCCATCAACTTCTAAAATTCTCCAGTCCATAGAAAAGATAAATAAATATAATTTGGTGGAATCAAACTTTTACTGTATGGAAGGCAGAGAAAAGTTTAGACTCTATAGTCTCATTTTATCATTAAACACATGTATTGCTGTAAATAATTTAAAGGATTATACATAAACGTAAGGAAATTCACAACTCCTTGCTTCCTAGCTTACCAAAGACTGTTATATAGCAAACTCAAGATAGCAAAGCATTGCACTCAATTTTATTTTTATAAAAATAGGTGCCAAAGGGCAGATGAGTTTCTTGGAGTTGGATGTTTTTACATGTAATGAGGCAACTAAATATCTTCACATATGAACCTTAACTTTTCCAAATTCAGAAATGTCATTGAACCAGTGGTTTTCTGATGATTTGATCCAGAAAATCACTCTGTGCAGTTTTGAGAAAGACTGAAAGTGTTCAGCCAGAAAAAGATTTTGAGGAAAAGATGAGCAGAGTTGTTCCATTAACTGTCACTAATATAAACACTAAGTGAGGTAAGAGAGTGCAGAGGATAAATAGCTATAAAATGCACTTGATCATTTACAACAGATGTTTATTTTCATATTCAAAATTGTAAGGATAATTAATTTTTACTATAAATGTGATTATAGATGTGATGCACTGAGACACGCAAACTAAGTTTATACACACAATAAAATATAGCTATTATAATCATTTTCCTTATCTTATAAGATTCTGGCACTTTTGGTGTCGCATCATACATGAGGAATTATTTACTTTGGCTGTAAAAGGAAGAGCCTTCTCATCCTTTCCTTCCAAATCTCTTTTCTATTGAGAATTGTCTATGCTCAAAGCAAAAAAGACCACCTCATGGTTTCAAATATCTTTATTAAACACTGTGTTTTTAATATATTCCTACTTAGCTTCCTTTGAAGGGGAAGGAGAAGTCTGATTGCTCTAGTTCATATGCTGCTTTTATATAAATCCTCTTCGTTAAAAAAGGGTGGCTTTTCTTTGCCCAGCAAATTCAGTGCATGTCCCCACCCCTCCACCACCATCTTGCCACTTAAGGTCCTAAACCATAATAAGCATAAGAAGAAGCTGTGCAGCAAGTGTCATCGCCGATTAAATCTCCCCAGCAATGCTCTGAGGCAGGTACTGTGTTGTTCCCATTTTGCAGGAGGAACCTGAGACTCAAACAGGTTAAGAGATTTAGTCAATCATAAACCTAGTGAGAGACAGATCCAGATTCTATCTGATTTAATTTTACCAAGCTGAGCTTCCCTGCCTTCATTCACATTCTTCTACTTCCCATTGACAGAATTTTAGCAAACTCTTCCCTTTCTAATTTTCCCAAATAGAAGTATTCTCCTTTCAGCTTCACTGAGCTTATTTCTAATCTCACTCTAGCAGACGTTAGGATCCCATTTGCCTTAGTCATGACCAAGGTGATTTGAGCTACAAGTAACAACATACTGAAATAAGAGTGGCGTAAACACTTTATTTGCCGTCTAGTCAAGAAATTAGGGGTTGTTAACTGTACAACAACGTTAACAAGTGTCCAGGCCTTTTGGAGTTTTCTATGCTCCCATTTTTAGAGTATCAGTGATGCCCTTGCTTATGGTTCCAAGGAGGCTGCAGAGTTTCCAGGTTATTGGGTCATCAGAAACCATCATCTACAAGTAGGAAGGAAATAGATCCCTTGCATGTTGACATTTTGTTATGCAAACCCCCTTCTCAGATTTTCCAAAAAGTTCTGTTGGCCAGTAGTAATTAGTTCAACTGTTTATTCTACGTATATTTCTTTAGTTCTCTATAAGCACTGCTGTAAACACTAGGGATCCAGTTATGAACAAAACAGACACACTCTGCTCTTATGAAGCTTGCATTCTAGTTAGAAAAGATAAACACTACACAGTAAAATGCATATATATGTCAGGTTATGATCAGTGATACAGAGGAAAACTATGTAAATGCAGAACAGAAAAATGGGAAAGGTTCTACTTTGAATAAGATGGTCACACAAGGTCTCTTTGTAAAGTTATAGTTTAGCTTAGATATGAATAACGTGGGAGTAAAATGTTTCCTGGGAAATCCGGTGGGAGTTCCATGTAACACTCCCCAGGGACCTCAGGCTGTGCTCCTAAGGCCTTAAATTGTTGGGATGAGGTCCACTACATTATGCAGGGTAATTTAATTTACTCAAAGTCTGTTAATTTAAATATTAACCACATCTAAAATTATCTTCACAAAAACATCTACAATGGTATTTTATTAAAAAAAAAATCACTGTAGCCTAGCAAAATTGATTCATAAAATTAACCATCACAATATGTAATAGATCTCTCATGAGAAATGCTTTAAATTTTTTAAATTGAAATAAGCAACTATACTGTACTAACTATGAGCCAGACACCATTCTGAACCTTATTAGCACTGGTTCATTTAACTGTAATGTACCCCTATGAGATAAGAACTGCTATTCCCCTGACTCTGACTATATGGGACTTAATGATGTGCCCAAGGTGAAATATTCAGTTAAAAACAAATCTGGGATTTCAACTTAGTGGTGCTTCAAATACCACATTATATTGCCTGCTGGGTTACCGAGCCTGAATCTGTTCCGTCTTTGAGCAACAGACAGAAAAATTAAAAAAGTTCTCTGTCTTTCTCATTAAAGGAGATATATATATTTTGTACCAGTAGAATCTGAGTGCGTATCTGAGACTGACTCTTTGGAAAAATACCTATTCCAAGGACATTTCCAGGAGGCCGAGAAGTATAAGCACCAAGTGCTTATAATCTAACTCATTCTATTCCTTCATTAATATTTTAAGTGATTATCAGAATTTAAAAATACAAGAACCTCTTGAAAATGGAGTGAAAAAAATAAAACAAAATATTTTTTATCAAGGAATAGCAGAGTTGGAACAACATTAGTCTCCACTTAATTAGCTTTGATTGCCCAAATGTTATATACTCTTGCTAAAACAAATCATTATTTGCAGGTTTGAATCCATGTGTTAATACTGTGTAGTATGAAGATAGAATTAACTGTGTCTGTTCCTCCTTTTCAGGGTGACTGACATTGTCAGTAATGCAATCTGTCTTCCCACTAAGAAAGAAAAAACATCAGATGGTTCTATATTCAGCTGCATATGAAGTTCACTGAATATGATAATTTGTTGCTTTCTTTTGTTATGTCTGTTCTATTATGTGCCTGACAGGTTCTCAATGTCTTAGAACTGCAACCTCTAAATTTAGATGTTTATTTTATTCAATTTCAAATTCTTTTCTAGAAAAGCATTTCAACTTGCACCTAGAATGATCTAGACCTGTGTTTCACTTGCCTTGGTTAACACAGCATATTTGTTTTCTTTACTCCCCTAGTACAATCATTTGACCCCCAAGTTTATAACATCAGAGATGCTGGCAGCCAGTATGCACGGTGACATCACCCTCAAAGATTGCAAGAGCCATATGTTATTTCTTCCCAATTGAAAACACTTTATCATGCCAGATACAGATTGAGGGTGTTGTGCTTCCCAAGATTGATTTTATATTTTCTGTAAGTCAGGCTCATCTGGTGGTGAGATTCTGACAGCAGAGCTTCTTGTATTCCCATGTGGCATTGTATAGACATCATAGATTTACAGTGTGTTGAAATGGACACGACTGACACATTTGTTTTTGTTCAATGATAAAGACAGTGTAAGTAAAGCAAACTGTTCCAAGTGCTTATAAAGTAGTAACACTTGGCATGAAGTTTTTCCACTCATTTTCTTGTATCTGCATTTTTTGGTAGGAGATGAAATTAGATAAATACATTAAAGCCATTGAAGACATACTTTTTAAAATTTAAAACATGATAAAGTTTCTGACACTTTAGAATAAATCCTAATAATTACACAGTAAATAATTAAAGGCCAAACTTTCTTTTACTGAGAAGAATGCTGGGCTGAGCATTTAGTGTTTAATAAAACAGAAGGTATGTAGATTGACACTGTGTCCTTCTAGGTGTTAATTTTATATTTATTATTCTGTTATTACTGAGCCAATGTAATTGAGCCATGGTTTGTTTTTACTAAAAAATTTTTCTGTAGAATCTGTGTGTGTGCTTTAATCAGATATATCTAAACAATAAGTAGATTTTTTTTTGCTTTTTTTAACATTCCAATGAGTTCTTATAAAGGACACACTACCACTTAATCATTTCCAATAATATGACTAATATTGAAAACTTTTTAAAGAAACACTATAGTAGATAGAGGAGTAGAATGAATCTCCTTTGACAAACTCATCCACACCCATCTTTTGCCTGGGCTATCTCCTCTTGGATGGCCTCCAATTATCTCGTTTGGCAATCTTGCAGTATGATCTCTTCATATAATCCAAGTAATCTTTTTAAGAGGAAAATATTATCATGTGACAATTCTTGCAAACTCCTTTTCTGGCTCTTCTTGGCCTTTGGGATAAAAGTTGAAATTTCTAATAAAACACTAAATACATGTTCAAATTTCCTGCTCAAGTCTCTAGCCTTAAATTAGCACATACTTTGGCTTCATCTCTGAATTTATACTATACTGGCCTTCTCTACTTCACACTTGTCCACAGTTAATTTATATTAAATCATTACATTTTGGATCAAATGTCACTTTCCCGAGAAATCTTTTTTGACACATTAGATTATGTCAGCATCCTCAATTTTGTACCATTAATTTTTTTAACCTACATATCACTTATCACAGTTGTAATTATGTATTATATACATGTATATAAATTATACATATGTAATATATATATCAAGATCTAGTCATTCCAATGAACTATAGCTCCATGAGAGAAGAGATTCTTTCTAATATTTTTAAACCTTCTATTCCAAGCACCAACCACAATGATTGTCACATTAAAAAAAAAAAAAAAAAAAAAAAGAACAGAATCAATATGAATGAAGAACAAGTAGTTCTGGAATTCTAAGTTATTCTCCCAAGTTTACATAGCTCCAACTAGTAGAAGTAAGGATTATATTCAAGACTATCTGACTAAATTTCTAAGCCAATTAATATGTGATTCTACCTCAAGCATTAATTGAATATGATACCTTTATTTTAAAATGATTTGGTATAGACACAGTGACTGTCATCTGTGCTCATTAATTTAAACTTCAATGCTAGAGCAATCAGTGGTCTAAATTGGACATTTCCAATCTAAGGATGGTCAATTTGTGATATATCAGAAATCCCACACCAATAAAGTCTCAGCTATCATATCCCTTTAATACTTCATGCTTTATAGATTAGTGCTCAGAATATTTAAAAAATATTCTTATCAATGGTTTAAAAAAGGATTCAGCTATGTGTTTTGGTTAAAATATTTTAAAAACACTCTGTATTCTTTTTTGAACAGGGTATCAAACTCTAGTGAGGCTTGTAGCTGCAACATTAGGATTATATCTCTAAGTTCTTGTTCCCCCAAAATTGATTTAGAGGATTTCTGGATTCCTGATGCAGAGAATAGGGTATTAAAATACCACCTCTAGTGAACATTTAGTGTGAGGAAGTGGTTGGAGCCCACAGAAGGATGAAAAAACTATAATTTCACAGAACTCACAGAACAGGTATTATAGTAAGGTTGTAACAATATCTAACTCTCTTGGTCTCAAAAGTCTCTGGCAACCAGCATTATCTTCCCAATAATACCCAAGGTCTATATCTGAACAGATGAATTCAGATAAATTAACCTGCTGTATCATAACCCTGGGTTACTGAGATAATAAGATTATTGACCAATAGAGGAACAAAGTTGAAAACGTTCTACTTTGTTTTGATGTTTCCATTTTTGCAGCAAAAATAAATAACCAGTTAATGTACCTCCATCAGTTCAACTGGTAGGAAAGTGTTTGGGGAGCTGTCTACAAAGATAGAATTCCTATAATATAGTGTTTTTGTTTGTTTGCTTGTTTTTAATTTGGAGTCAGACTCAAAGATGTTTTGCATAATTTGGAAGTATTGATATCAGCTCAGCATAATTTGGAAGTTATTTGACTTCTTTGTTCTTCAATTTCCTCATTTTTATATTTGAGGCAAAATTAAACTGACCATGGGTTGTTCTGAGGATTAAATGAGATAATATAACTAAAAATACCTAACATAGAACCTTGTACTTGGGAAGAACACAATAAATTGGGGTATTTCCTGGTCACAAACAATATGATTCCCCTAGCAAAAAGAATTCTATTAATGAACACAGATAATGACCTGAATTCAGCCAACTGTTCACATTCTCTCTTCAGATTCAAAGGATGTCCATGAAGAAAAGATTCCACTGAAAAATCAGTTTTCTCATCCTTGATTAGATTTTCACTTGAAAGAAAATGAATTCCAATGTCACTGAGAACTAAGTTGACTCATAAAATGCCTTAGCTTTTGGCTCTACTTAAAGTGTGATTTTTACATGCTCACTTTTCATTTGCTTCTGCAGTTGAGTCTGGCTGGGCCAAACAGGCTTTTAATTGACATGTGGGCTATGCCCATCAGTGGCAAAGTATTTTTTTTATAATGGTCAGGATGCTGTAAAGTCTTCACTCTAAATATGCAGTTGGTTGGAGTTTACTGGGTGGATTTAGCAAGTGTAAATCAGCCAGATTGACTGTGCACGCCTGGTGGGCATAGGTGAGAAAGACTCCCACCAATAGGCTGGCATGACTCGCCATAGGGAGCTGTCTTCTGAAACCTGAAGTTTTGAAATAGTGAATCACACCTCGAATCGCAAAGTGCCTTACACTATACTTTGGCATCATTAAAGTATTTAATGCCATCTGGAAAGGAAGAAGCAAAAGGTTTCCTAGTAGGTGGCTTATAAAACTCTTAAGATATTTAGTGATCACATGTAATGTTTAAACTATTTAAGGAACTTTTAAAGGAGCTATTTGAAGCACTCCAAATGATTACCTCTCTTAATTCACCAAGCACTTGTAAGATTTGGTTTTTAACAAGCAAGACTGGTTTTGATTTATGAAGTGAAAAAAGGTACCTGAAAAAAAAAATCTACTTGAATTTTTGCTTCTTTTTCAAAAGACCTGAAAGACGGTTTTGTAAAAAAATAAAATAAAATAAAATAAAATAAAAAAGCATAAATTCTATTGGGCTAATATTTCACATGCCAAGTAGAGCCTAGAGCTCATTTTACAGCTGTTTTATGAGTCTTTAAAATAGTGATTTATAATGGAAAAAGTGACACAATTTTAATTATAACATGATGTACCAGGTATTATAATGAGCAAAGATATTTTCTCAAACATGTATAACATTTAATCTTTAAAGAAAGGCCAATAGTATGCTCACTATGATTATAATTCTCAGATATGCCTAGATCTCCATCTATAAAGTTTCTTTTCTTAATAACTATTATCATTTATTTTCTTTTTCCCAATGATGAAAATGCTGCAGCAAAATATTTCTGGAAAAAATAAGACTTCCAGTCTAACCACAAATTAAGAGTAAAATATCATTAGGCAGTATGACACACAAAATTCAACAATTATACAATGTCAATTATTTTATAATTTTATTTTATATTCATAGATTTTTGTCTAAAAGTATTGGGCTCTAGGTTAGCACTAGCATACCCGTCTCTAAAGCAGACATCAGCCATCTAACAAGAGTTTGCTTCAGGGGGCATAAACACTCTCGGAAGTCATAATTTCTGAGGCTCTGACAAGTGCTGGAGAGGGGAGAACCACTAAGAAAGGGTCCCTAGTTCTGAAAGTAGGTCAAGGTCGCTTTTGGTTAGTCTACTTCTACAGGATCAGAAATAGAGAAAACTGAGGAAGTACACAGAGCATGGGATCTAAACTGGGTTCTATTGTGCAGAAGTGACTAATAAATAGAAAATGATGAGTAAGTAGAAATAAACAGTAAATTAGAAAATGATTAGTAAATAGAAAAATCTTAGTAAGTAGGAGAATGGTTGTTAGTGTGAGTATTGGCAAAGGGAGACTTTATCATGAAATCAACAGTACCAGCTGCTGTAAACACTAAAGTTTCAAAATCAGAGCAGTTCACATCCTAAAACATAGCTTTTAAATTTTATTTTAAAATTAAAATAAAATAGAAATAATTTTACGGACCACTTTAGTGTAAAGAGTGTACTTGTTTTATTCTGTAGAATAAATCTTTACACAGTAATGATACCTGTAAGCATTATAATTACTCTTTTGTATGGCATTTTAAAATACAAGATAAAAATATGGTTCTTTTAATAATAATCAAATACAAACATTTAACAAAATAGAGGATTGTTTCTATGTATAAAACTCCAGCAATCAGAAGCTTATTCAGGAAAATGGTAAAAATCTCAGAGATATTTTCTTACTCAATTTGGAGAGCAACAATAATTAACAAGTCTGTTTTACTCAGTGCCTTAGGTCGTTTAACAGACCACATCCTAGCTTCCTACTCATTTTATTTAAAAGCAATTATAATGGGTTGCATAATAAAATATAAAATATTCGTATAATGCATCTTATTGTTAAAGCCACTAGGAAAACAATGGTCATATTATTAGTAGTTTGGATAAAACTGGTTTGCAATGAGAATGCCCCCTAATTTAGTTATGTCTAGAGAAATGTGGGCAAATTAAATAGTTTTCCTGAACAGTCTGTAATTCAGAGTAAATTTTTAATTACTGATTAAGATCAGGAAGTTACAAAGACCAGTTCAAATCACAGCAAATTTTAGGAGAAAATTTTTGTTTTGCCAATTTATTATAAACAAAGTTTGAATAGTCATGGTTGGTAATTTTCCATGACCATTCTACTTAGTGGTCTTCCACACTTTCACTTTTACCATTTTTAAGTAAAGTATTTTAAATGTCTAATATATGCCAATATTGGTGAGGTGTAATGAGAATGCACAAATGAAGGAAAGAAAGAATCTCTGTCATCCAGAGCTCAGAATACACTGACATTTCTCTCAAAACATGCTGCAGCAACAGTAAAATAAAAATGTTAATTATAAGTAAAATTAAATATTTTAATTATCGATAAATTTTCACATATTAAATGTTACATAGAATTATTAATACCACACCTATTTCATGCTTTTATTGTTGTGCCTTAAAGTAATAATTATTTTTCTATCTCACAACTGGTGGATTGAGTGGACTCAGCTGGGCATTCTCCATTGGATTCTCTCTTGTGGTTGATATCAGATGGCAGCGGGAGTTGGGCTGGATGTCCAAGATGGCATCCTCATTTGGCTAGCAGTTGAGTGAGCTTTGAGAGTTTAGCTGTGAAGTAGATTGTTTACATGTGGTTTCAACACATCATATGGACTTCTCACAGCATGACAGTTTCTGAGAGCTGGTATTCCAATGGACAGAACCACTGGAAGATGTGAATCCTTTAAAGCCTGAACTGGCATAGCTTCCCTTCTCCCACATTCTCTTAGGGAGTTCTCTAGATACAAGAAGAGGAGACATGGATCCCTTTCTCTCAATGGGAGGAGTGTGAAAGAATCTCTGATCATTTTTAATCTGCAACAGCCTGAATCACATATTTTTTGTCACCAATTCAGAGACTCAGATTCACTTCCTATTTTAATCACTACTGTGCTAATTTGTTCCACACAAGCTCTGACTAGTTTTGCACAGGAACAACCTGACAGCATCTCACTGGGGACCTCTGACATTCTGTCTTGGGCATTTCTGACACTATTTCGTGAAAGGCCCAAGGAAACCCCGTCAGCACTAACTGATGTTCAACATGAACATGTAGGAGAGTTAACACACTACAGCAAGACTCCTGTCAATGAGGGATGAGAGTCAATAGATAAATATATTCCCCCTTCTCCTTGGGCAGATGGTTCTGAGAATGTCAGGTGGGATTGAGCAACGTGGTGTTCCAAGTGGTAGTAATAATGACTACAATATACTTATATATCAAGCCAGAGGTAACATGTGTCTTAATAAGAAAGCATGATACTATAGACTGAATTGTGTTTCCCCAAAATTCATAAATTGAGGCTTCAATTTATGTTACTATATTTGGGGTAAGAAAAAAAGTTGAGATTAAAAGAGATAATAAGGATAGGATCCCCATCCTATAGGGTTAGTTTTGCTGGATACTGTAGTACATTTCTTAAAGGATGTTAGCAAAAGCTAATATTTTGTTCTGAAGTGGAAGATTTCAGTGTGACATAAGCTTTTGGAATTAAGTCACTATCTTTGCAGAAATATTGCAAACAAGACCTCAAATATTTTTAAGTCACTCTAAAATTGATTTTCACACAAGTCTCCCCCCTATTGTCCTCTAGAATATGCTATGTGGTTTTCATTCACCATCATAATACACCCACTGTCTAGTTACACTAGTATCATTAGTCGAGACACTGAGAGGGTATTCTGAAATTTAATTATAAAATAAAGTCAAATGTGTAACATGTTAAGTCCATTGATAAAGTCTGTAAGTAAAAATTACTCCTTCAGTCACTGAGAAAACACTTACTGAACTAAATTCTTAGCCTTTTACAGCAGATCATTGTTTTTAAAGCTTTCATACAGCTGTGAAAAAATACACCGTCTTAAATCTCAAGTAGATGTCTCCCCAGTAGTGCTTGTCTGTGAAGTCTTACCATTTCCCAGTAGCACATTTAACATATATTTCTAGTTATTGTTAACAAGACTACTTTTACATAGCCAGGAAAATGCAGGAAATCCTACAATCCAATCTCTCACTTCCCATTTGAGGAATTCAATGCTCAGAGAAGTGACTATGATCATGGTCATAGTACTGGTTAGTTACTGAAACAACACAGGGATTTTAGATTTAAGGTCAATACTATTTCACTGTATCACTTATTCCTTCTACTGCTACAGGTTAGGATTATTTTTTGACTCTGTGTGTGTGTGTGTGTGTGTGTGTGTGTATTAAATGACTACTGAAAGATAGCATTAGCTTTGCGTGGAATTCCCCTCCTGGTTATCCCTCAGCTTTGTTTACTTAATTCACCTCTTGGATACCAGAGTATTAAATTAGAAAACGCATAGGTGTAATATAATATTATTTTCCTATATTACAATGAAATCCTCATTTCTAGATTTGTGTGCCCTATTTCTAAGAGGAAAAATATGTGAGAACAGGTACTAACACTACAAAAATAACAGAGTTTACTGTCTTCTGCAATTAATATTTATTTTGCAAAAAGAATAACATTTTTACCTTTATTCAATAATTAAAAAAGCAAAACAATTTTATTAGATCATTTGAACCTTCAAAAAATTAAGTTTATGCACAAAGACAGAATTCGTAAGCATGTTTTTACAACTATATTAATTTCCCATCTTTTAAAATATAATTTAGAAAACCATGAATTTGTCCTAAGAATCCAATAAACCATGTTCTAAATTTAATAAATGTTTCAGTGGTGAGTTGATGATGCTGTGAGGTAGAAGAGTGATGTCATTTGAGATATTTAGAGTTCACTCAGGTCTCTTGGAAATAAGTGTCACATCATTACCTCTTCATTGACTTAAGAGACTTTGATCAAGAAACACCAGAATAACCTCATGTACTTCAGACATGCCAATCTAATTACCAAAACATGTCTCCTTTGATTGTTTATGCTTGAAATTAAGACATTTTAACATATCATTACACCCTACTCTAAAAGTGAAGCATTATTACCAACACTTGTCTCACTCATCAACTATTTTATTTGTTATAAATAATAATAGTTCATATCTTTCTAATTCCGGACTCCAAGTAAAAGCTGTTAAAAATAACATCAGCACCACCAACAAAAAAACATATGAGATAATATGAGTATACCAAATTCATGTCAATACTGGGATTGGTTGAAAATCTTTGAAAGGATATCCACATATTTCTTTAAATAAAGTCCTGTTATGAACTATTAGATATAATTTTTCTTTGTTCATATACTTGCATTTATCTGGCATTTTTCAAGAAACAAATTTATAAAATAATAAAATTTTTAAGATTATTCAGTGTATAATTAGTAGTTTATGTCTCTGGCTCTTTTGAAAAACAAAACAAAAAACCTGTGTTTAATGAGATTGCAGATTATTGCTCATTTTGCTATTACTAATTTGGACTTGTTAAGATTTCATGTTTTATGTCTACAAACAATCTCCCAGTAGTTTAATGTACATTGGTGATTAACAACTAATAGTAGTATTAAATTTACATTTAGATTTCCTGAGAAATATTTAATCTTTATTTCTAAAGCAACCCTTCTTTTATTTTATTCAATCAAGATCTAACATACATCTAACGGCGCTTGATGGAGCAGAATCAGTGCTACCAATAAATTGTAAAAGTCATTGAGGAAACAAAAATTACCAAGGATAGAGTAAAATTTTATCCAAGAAAATAAATAGGAACTGCAAGAACGTGGCAGCCTATCTTAAAGCTGTGTTTCTCTCATCTTAAAGGAGTAGAATTTTCAGATCTCAGTTGAGAAGCTTCCAAAATATTTTTCAAAGAGACATAACCCCATCTTTAGCAAAATTATACCAGTGACGGACATCTATTTGTCAGTAAAAAATATTTTTTAGTATAAAATTAGTAAGTTACTTTCCAATAATTTTACTCTGGAAAAATTATTTGTATGTTGGTTTATTCAATAATAAAATTATTATAAGGCATTCAAAAATATATCTCTATTACTAATTTTTACATATCAATATATTTCAATGATAAAATAACAGATTTTTATCATAAACATAATTTTATTTAAAAAGAATTATTGATTTTTTCAATATCTATTTTCATTTATCGATTTTATTTACTGGAAACATAATATCAATATTAAAAGGTTAAACATCTAACTCTAAGCAGTTTTATTAAAATATATGTATTCCTTATTTTGCATATACATATACATAATATTTTAGTTGTGCTTTTATTTGCAACTGTCATTGCTTAAATTTTTACCAAACCCTAAATCTCAAATGGCTTCCAACTAGCACTTTATAGGTTCATTTCAGTTTTTGTTTTCCAATCTCATCTTCTTTTTCACTTTTCTTCAAGCGAAAACTTTTTTAATGCTCAAAACTATTTTTGCTTTCAGCCAGTCTCAAACTTCCCACCCATCATTAATGTACATAATTCAGCAGCTCACTTCACAACATTAAATATTCTATGGTTGAGATAAACTTTGTCAGGTGGAAAAAAATGAAAACTACTTCAGAAGTAAGTCTAGTCCTTTTTTTTTTTTTTTTTGGTAATTGTTATTAGCTATGTTACATGTTTGTGTAGCTTCTTTATGTTTTCACATATCAAAATATGTGGAGTCCAACAAATTACATGTTAGAATGAGAATTGTTGGATTATTTACTCCACAGGTAGTGACAGTAGTTGGAGTCTTCTTTTTTACAATAACTCTCCAAAATTTTCTTGGGAAAGTAGTAGCTAAAATGAGTCTCTAGGTCACCCTCTCGTTTTAAATAACACAGTGAAAATGGCTAGGGAATCATATTCTCTAAACTTGTGCCTTCTTATTTGAGAAAAGATTAAACTTATATTTCTCCTTCGGTATTACATCCTTTTGTTTAATTTAGTAGAGAAACATTTTACTGCCTCTAAGTTTCACCTCAGAATCCCTTTGGAAAAAGATCAGATCAAGCTGATACATTCTTGGTAAATAAAGCAGAATCCATAACTCGCATATTTGGGGTTTGGTTTACATCCAAGTTTCAATAGCTGTCTCTTAAGGTAAATCGCATACTCATTTGTTCAGAGGCTTGATCTTTGTGATGACTATGGGCAAAGTGTTATGCATAGCTGGCTAGCAATTGTGTGTAGGTGGTTCTAACTAGAGTTGGCACTGATTGGCAGGAAGGAAGAGGTTTTAGAATTTAAAGGAGTTCTATTCATGAAGAACAGTTATAAAAAGAATAATTTTCTGTACTTTCAAAGTGATTCCTCTGAACTAATCTTAGTAAAAAGTCTATCAGGTGACAGCAAATTGACAAAATTATCTGTAACAAATGAGAATAACTCTAGTGCATGTGTTATATCGCCATGTCTTTACTCTATGTAGCATCAATTCAAGGAATGGAAAATATACCCTTAAGATTTTGATGTTGAATTTCACTGAATATTTTTGCACCTTTCCCTTAACATATGCCTCTTGGCTTCTTTCACTATTTCTAAACCTGCTGTGGGTTTCTCAGAGGGACCCTGTTTGTTAATCAGCAACAAATGTGATTCTAAAACTAAATCTAAAATAAAATGGCTGACCCCTATGCCACCAGATAGGTAAGAAGGCAAACAGATTTTCCTGAGTCTAGACCCAGGCATATTCCCCTAATACTTACACACTTACGCTACACATTTTTTAGCCCTAAATGTCAGGCAACGGTTAGAGTTTTCAATGTGTTAACTTATTTTTGTTTTCTCATAACTAAGTGAAATAACTACTGCAAATTTACAGCTGAAGAAACTGGAGCTTAGAAATTTGAAGTAATTTTCTCCAAGCTCGAGTGCTGATACATTTAAAAGAAGAGTTCTGACCCTACAACCTGTTGAATTTCCTTTAAGGTCTTATCACTGAATGAGATAACACAGATATTTCTTACTTTAACCATCACATTTTTAAAATAATAAATGTGTTATTCAGTTTAATTAGTTAAGATATTTCAAGTGAGCTTTGTTTTGCAGCCTCAATGCTCATTTCTTTATTCAAATTATTTCTACATTAAAATACTAATATTCTTTGCAATTCATTTTGAAAATATACATTTTATTTCCTTGAGGTTATAATAAGAGGTTCAATTTTCTGGAGTAAGACAATAGAAAATACATACTTTTATAACTTAAAATGAGTTGCTATACACTTACAAGAAAAATTGGCACATCAAAAACAAAGGAACCGTGTAGAACATATTTCAATATTAAACATATCTACTTCAGAATCTCTAATTTTATTAAATAAAAATTTCCTAAAGTTATTCTTCATTTAGATTCATTGAGGATGCCCTAAGATCTAGTTTAGAAACACACACATTATTTAAAAAATTTGTTTGCGCTAGTCAGAGTTTTTTAATCAGTAAAATTTGTTGTAATATTCATGTTTATTGTCACTAAAAGAAATCGAGAATTCTGTAATACTTTGGTTGCATCCCACCTGTGTAAAAGCAGCACAACCTTGTGATATTGCCAGTGCTAATTCAAATTCTATAAAAACAACAATCAATATGTGTGATTGGTTGGGCTTTCATGAAAAGAATGAGAAATTGAGTTTGCAATGTTTATGCACTCTCTTATTGTTAAATATTTGCCTTGCTTGGTTGGTTTTCAACTCTTCTGGTTAAAATGCATCTTATTAAGTAAAGCCGGACAGGACTAGAAATAAGATGTGGGTGAAAATTACCTTGAATTTATTATGATGAAACAGTGAATGGAAGCAAAATGGTGAACTAAGATAAAAACTACCTCACATGAGATTATAAGAAAATCAGACTTTACCCTTAACCTGGCTGAAATATTTCAATCTTTTTTTTGATACGTAGTCAGGTTTAAAGCAGAAAAATGCATTTTGAAGTTTAAGGATTTCAAAACTTTCTCACTTTCTAAGTTTTACAAAATCAGATGTTGTTTGGTCATATATAAACTTTTAAAGTGTCTCGTTAAAGTCAAATATGGTCCAAAGAAATACAATTTAAGGGCCCAAATTTAAGAGAAATGATGGGAGTATCAGAATCTTATTCTTTAAAAAGAAAAAGTATCTGCCTAGTGTAGCTGACTCATCTGATACAGTGGTACACTAGTGGTACACTAATAGTAATTTTCAAAATTTCTATAAACTTCATCTATTTCTTTCTATGACTTTAAGCTCTGGTGTATTACCCACCATCATATCGCTTTTTTCATGTAAGACAGCAAGATTTTTTTTTAATTAAACATTTTATTCTGTGATCATATCAGATTTATATTTACTGTAAGAAATGTTACAGAGAGATCCTAAATACTTGGTTTCCCCAAGGATAACATTTTAGAAACCTACAACAATGGTAAAACAACTAGGAAATTGACATTGATACAGTCAAAATAAGGAACATTTTCATCATCATGGGACATCCTTAAGTTGCCTTTTAATAATCACACTTGCTTCCATCATGTCTTCCTCCCTTTTCTTTATCCTTAACCTCTGGCAGTCATGAATCAGAGCCAGTCTCTTGATGTCCCACTTTTCTGATCGTGAGGCAAGTGGCTGCTACTTTAGAAATTTCAGCAATATTTTCGGGTTTCTATCTCAAGTTTGGACCTGTAGTCTCTCCAACAATTTGGTAAGCATCTACATTTTTGCATCAGATCTCTTTCTACTTAAAATGGCTAGAATGCTTTTTGCTTTCTGCATGACTGACTTGAAACAATCCTTCATTTCCCTGGTCTATGTTTCTAAAGGTGCGACCTCGCATAAGTCTTCTGGTGTTTCTCAGCTTCCTCCTTCAATTCACCTCTCTATTGTATTTTGAGATTTTTTTTAAACTGGTTTTTGAATTAAAAATAGTAATGTGACTCTTAAAAAAGTGAGCCAGCTGGAGACCCTCACCTTTTAATTCCTCCTCAGAATAATTAAAGACAGGCTTGATTTGTGAAGCAATCTAACACCATGGAGGGAATTTAAAAGTTTAAGAAGCAAAATCATATGCCATTCGCTTTTACTCAGTTTCTTAATCTACTAAGTGGAGATGTATAACACATACTCCTTGTTGCTCTTTCTAGCTAAAACCCTATTCCTCAACTATTTGCATTTTGTCATCATCTTTTTCTTTAGGTCTCACTTTAAATGTGACCTCTACAGAGACACTTTCCTTGACCACTCTCTCACAGCCCATCATTCAATTATATTACTTTATATCATTATATTTATTTTTTCTAGAATATTGTCACAAGCTCAAATATTTTGTTTATTTATTTACCAGCTTTTTATCAAGTAAATCTTAAGCTCTGTGGAGATAGGGGCTTCCTCTCTTCGTCTACTGTTGTATCTCTAGTTATTCATCATTAGTGCAGCGAATGGCTTATGGCTGATCCCAGATGTTAGTTGAGTAATAAAATGAATAGATGGATAAATGAGGTATTAGTTTAAAATTTTATATGTCATATCTAGAAATAATTTTATCATTTAAATTAGCAACTAATTTTTTTCTAAATGATCAAGTTTAGGACCGCAAATGGAAAGAAGTTATTATGGAAAAGGCAGGAAGAAAAGAGAAAATAATATACAAAAGGAAAATGGATACAGAAATGTCAATTCGTATAGTCTCTGAAATAAAAATTCTTTGAAAGACATAAAGAAGGAAAAAATATTATGAGAAACATAAGTGAAAAGATAATATTGAAAGAGCTTAAACGTATTTTGGAGAAAATTTTGAAATGGATAAAAGGTGGCCAAGTTAAAATGTTCAAACTCACGGGAAAATATAATAATTGCTGATGAGAATCTGTATTATTATTAATATGTAATTATTTCAGCCAAATAAATTGGTTAAAACAAATAAAATACAAATTATAAAGTGTAAATTATATGATTTATATATTTTACTTTGTGTATTATAATATAAAATACATATATTTCTCCCAAGGGTTTTAACATTTGTTTCATTGTTCATTTTCATGAGATTGTTTCTGTGGGTCCTGACTTGA
>CM053507.1:9010377-9056470 GCA_028627145.1 Eidolon dupreanum
GTGGTTAAACGTCCTTTAATAAAATAGCACCCTCACTCCTCAATCATGGCATATTGCATCATGGTCTCCTGTGTAATCTACATTCCTTCTCTGGAATGTAAATTCCATGAGAGCTTTATTCAGTCAAAAATATTTATTGAGCACATGCCAAAGTACCAGTTATTGGCCAAATTGCTGACACTATTACAGTAGAAATAAAATAAATAATAAAATAAGATGAAATGAACAATGACATTCATTATTTCTAAGAGTCTGTTGCTCTATCTTTCCCACTGTGTTAAGTATGCCACATGTACCAGCATCTCCTGGAGTGGTTAACAAAAAGTTCCATCCCTGGATCATACCCCAAGCTTTTGGATCAGAACATCTAATGGTATATCTCAGAAATCCTCATTTTTGTAAAGTGTTCCAAGTGATCAATATGCATTCTGAGGTTGACGATCCACCATTCCTCAAAAGTGGACAGATCATGTGTTATTGTATTCACTGATGCCCGCTCAGCATGAAGTAGAGTGCCTGGCATAAGTGGGATCGTGTTAATTATGAGTTGAGTGAATGAATGAGCTGTTGACAGCTTCAAGTAGTTTACATAACACACACACCAAAGAGAAGCAGAGCAAATTCTACAGAAGCACAAAGAAGGACATGACTGATTCTTTAGGGTGGACAGAAAACAATCACAGAAGTCTGTGATGTGTACAATGAAGGGCACAAAGACTGGAAGGCAGAAGAATTAGGGGGAAAGTGTTCCCAATAAAAGAAGAATAAGAGCTCTAAGCCAAAGAGGATTCCAGGAATTGTTGGAGATGTGAGAGTTGCCTCACAGATGTGGACAAGAAGGTTCAGATGAGTGAAAGGCTTTAGGGGCATCTGACCTCTGCTGTATGCAGTCGTGAGCCACTGAAATCAACAAACATGTTTCTAGACAAATCAGTCTTGGCAATGTTGTGGATGATAAATTGTCTGTTGGGAGGCTATAGGAAAATATGGAAATAAATGGTCATCAGTTATATGAAGGTAATGTTATAAGAAGGAAGAAGGATATCATTATGAAATAGTCATGAAATAGAATTTATCAGATATGATAATTGTGGGGATACAGTAAGCATAACCAATGTCAATATTTTCATGAGAAGAGGCTGAAATTACTGCAAACAAAAGCTGAAAATTTTAAGAAACTGATTATGATCAACATTAAATAAAAATTCAGTGGTTAGAACTGAATAAATCTTCAAATATTTTTATTGCTCCAATGTAGTTTTTATTTACACTGCTGGTAACTTGTTAAGCAGATATAACACAACTTTTTCAATACAAGGACAAGAAGAAGTAAACTAATATTTATTTCCTCAAAGTTTCACTCTGTATATTTTTTTTCTACAACTTTATTGTGTGAATCTTGCTGATTTCATTGAAGTAGCTAGAGAAAAGGACAGCATCTTTGATCTTAGCTAGTAGTTTTAAAAACAAAAGTAAATGTAGACCTTCAAGAAAGTTTCTTTTTTAAAATTTGTTTTAAAAATTGCCCTTATCAGCTACATGTCTACCCTGATAAAACATCATTCTATGGAATAAGAAATCAGAAGCCTTTAGATGACATTTTATCTTGGTGTTTCTGATGGAAAATAAAATTGCACAAAGATAACATCATTCTGCTATCTTTGGGAGAGAGAATTCAGGTGTTCTTGACTATGAAAATAATCAGATTTATGTTTAACCAAGAATAAAAATGGAGACCAAAATATTGTAATGACATTTTTTTTGTGTGTGGCTTTTGCAGAGGTGTTGATTTCTCCTTGCTGTGCAGTAACTGCTCAATGCAAACAAGAGGAGAAAGCACTTCAAGACTGAGTCAAAAAGACAAGTTGTACATGATTTTCATAGACATTTCATCAAGAAGAATCTAAAGCTTGCTTCCAATTATTTTCTCTAACCTACTTTATTACTTAAAATATGGTTTTTCAATCTTAAGAAATTTCTTGTACTACAGGTTAGCCTAATAGTGGAAGAATAAAATGGTTCTACATAAAATTGTGAATTAAGGAATTATTATTTTAATATATAACATAACAGATAATATACCATAACATAGTACATCATAACATAGTGTAACATACAATAAAAAATAATATATACACACATCTACATATACATGTTTATATTAAATATTAATAAAACTGCCTTCAAAAATGAGTGAAATTAAAGAGATTTGACTTAGTGCTTTGGAATGACTTCAATTAAATGGACAACATCTGACACAAAGAACAGAGACTGACAAGAAGATAACAGAGTATATCACCAATTGTTCTTCTATCTTTTCTACCAGAGCTGTGCAATTTCGTACTGACTTGTTGAATTAAAGTCTGTCCTATCTTACTTCAGATAACTGGTACTTTAAACAAAAATACCCAAACCAGATGAAGTAAAAATTGTTCATAATATATTATACATATATTCAAACTTCTTGGATACTATTTTATCTTAACTTGCAGGTTGAAATAGATATATTTAATGGTGATGTAAACATGTGTTATTAAATAGTCCAAAATTTAAATTCAGTTTTCTTCATCTGATGGAGCCAAAATGTACTTAAGTAAAACTTTTCTTTGCTTTCAAGAACACGAAAATAAAAATACCCTTTCTTCTAGTTGTTCACATCTATACACTTTTTCTCCTTCACTCCTTATTGCTTTCCCAATGATTCTTTCCATGTGTATTAAAAACCATTAATTTAGTGTTTAGTTAAGATTGATTGTTACTGTGATAAATGGAGTAATATTGAGAGTCATGATACATAGAAAGAACTATTAAATTATTTAAGAGACTTTCTCCACCATTAATTAACAATTTGTGCTATGGAATAAGATGGGTACTCCTCTCTGTGCACTGCGTCAGATCGCCTCAAGTTCACTTGTCTCCTGAGAACTTTGCCACTTAATCTTAGCACCATCGAGGGCACAGGCCCTGCAGATTTTCCTCCGAACTTCAGAGAGGCACAGTTCACAGTGAGGTGCTTCATGTCTGTGCTCCATGCGTCCCCCAGAGCTTCCCTGGTGAAGATAAAGCATGAAATACCATGAGACCAGCATAGCACTTTCTCATGAGCAGCCCAACAGTGCTGGGAAGGTAACAAACCACTGGGTATAACTTTAATAGGTGACACTGGGCTAACAGGGAAATGCTATCCCCTCCCAATGGGAAAGTCACAATGCACCAATTTCTTGGAAGGTGGGCCTGGGAGCCTGAGTACCTTGTTGTGTTTTATCCTAAATGGTAGCCAGACCAGAAACAAACCTTTTAATTTACTTGCCTCCTTCCCTGCTCCACTCTCTTCTCCTGTGACACCTTTCCCGGGGATTGCCCTTTCTAATGAAGTGTTAGAACATACGATTTGCCAAAGGTCCGCTGTCTGAGTTCTATGCTGAGGAATCATATGAATTGGGGTCTGTTGCCTAAATACCACCCTATAAAAAAGCCTCACAGTCCATTATCAGGAAGAGAACCCCCTTGCGATCATTCCCTACCTTCTAGATGTCTCCATCACCTGATATATAATTATTATTATTGCCTCTCTTCTCCCACTAGAATATAAACAGTGGAGACTCAGACTGTTTTGTTCATTATGTATTTCCAGCAGCTAAAATATGTTTGATAGTCAATAACATGGGTTAAGTTTTACTCAAAAGTCATCTCTGTAAGACCTACCCAGGCCTCACCATCTGAAATTGCAATTCTCTTCTCTGTCTTTGCACCTAATTCTCTTGGTTGTTTATATTTTCCCAAAGTTCTTATTTTCTAAGTTCCTATATAATTCTATTTGTTATGGCTTAATTTATCATGACCACCCCTCACTAGCATGCAAGCTTGGTAAAGTCAAGCTTGCTTTATTTCGTTTCATTTTTCAGCTTTGTGTAAGCATCTCTGTGTCTCAAGTGCCTAAAATAGTGCCTACTACATAGTGTACCTTCTATTGAATGAATAAGGAGTATTCAGTCTCAGAGGTATGATATTTGGTTATTGTTCATAATCTCTACTCAGCCATAGGATCTGTGAGTTCTGTTCATAGAAATTGATTTGCCAAAATCGGGCTCACATACAGAAAGGTCAACTGAATTTAAGGAGAGTAGAGCTGACTCAACAGATACTATAAAAATACACCAAACTATAATGTGATTATCACCACCACCTCCCTCCAAAATACTCTTCAAGAATTTTTTTTGCTTGCATTTTTTTCTTCTTACATCTCACCTACACATAGTCCTCATGTTTCAGCTCCTTCTATAAAATCACCTTGGAAAGAATATAGAACTTAGACTTAATCAATATTTCACTCATTTAGTTAAGAGACTCAAAATTAGTCTAAGCTAGTTTCTTCTTTTACCTTGACATGTAAGTTGGAACAGATATTTTTAATGGCAACTTAAACAGTTTCAACACATAGGATCTAGAAGTGTCCTTTCAAACATTTTAATCATATTAGGCATAGCATAAATATAAAATGCTTCATAAGTGTATAACTTAAAAAAAATTTCTGATCTTTGTTTTTTCAATCGTCTGTTTTTCACTGTTCACCTACTTACTTCTTTTACTTTCTGTCCTACTCCCAGTTACATTCTGGACTTCAAACACCACAAAGTTACTGGTTTCTCCATCTGTACCAAGATCCTGTGAGTTCTCATTCTAATTTTGTGATTTGCTTTTCCATTAATTTAAGCAGGTGTTGGGTGCAGATGCTAGAACGAAACCATGGACAGGAACCCCAAAGCACCAAACTTTGTCACCTCGAACATGTCGCTTACATGCGTGTAAATAGCTTTTCTAAGGTAGATGTCTCCTACGAGTCCTTCTCTGATTAATTTCTGGTCCTTGACATTGGCAGGCCAAACTTCCCTAGAAACCTCTAGTGAATCTATGAAAATATGATTTTACATTTTGAGTTCTTGCATCATTTTCTATATTATTGTAATGTTTGTGATAGCAGCTCCCAGTTTTGAAACTATCCCCTTCCTTCCACAAGTGGCCAACCATATGACCCTTGGTGTTCAGTTAAAGTCGATTCACATGTTCTATCACTTTAATTAAAATCTTTGGATTTTCAAAAGCAGGGTCCTGAACTCCTTCTTATTTTTTAACCCCCAACTCCCAATACAGATTGACTATTCTACACATGTTGTGAATATCGGCATAAAATGTTGAGAATTTTCTTTCTCTACATAGTTTAGCAACGTTAAATATTTCTCATATGATTTCAAATAATAAGGAATTTCATTTATGCTTGTTGGGATTGAATATCTATTGATAACAGACATGGGAGTGTTATTAATGATATCGTGGCTGAGGAATGTGATAAAACTTTGGATGACAGACTAACAGCAAAAACAAAAAGAGCCCATGATGGGGGAGTAGTTGACTGAGTTGACCAAAGTAAGAGAATTCACCTCCAAAAGGGGTTAGATAAACACAGCCTAGACAACTCGGTGAAGTCTGCATGAAGTTTGAAGGGAGGCAATTTTGGAAGTGTTTTATTGGTTCTTTCTTGGGCGATAAGGAAGAATTTTGGCAACTGTTGTGATCTTTTAGTGCAAAGGGCATCTTTTGGCTAAGTGGAATTTTATATCACTGAAGCAGGGGAACAGGAAGTCTGAGAAATGTGTAATTTTAAAGAATATATGTTTTCATGGTATTGTTTGGGGAGACTTGCTACATGGACTAACATCACTTCTGTCCTTTTAAGTTTTACATTTTTTTGTCATCTTGAAAATCAAGTTATATTTCACAAATTCATTTATTTGAAAGAATGAAAGCACATCCAACTTTCTTAGAATTCTCAAGTGAAAATTAAGAACCAAATAATATAGCAGTCAGAGTAACTAAATTAAAATTAAGTTCCATGTATTTAAAGTAATTCTATGTATTTATGCATAGTAGGATAATTCAGAAAGTCAAAACCTCTGAGTTTAAGATTAGAAGGGAAATCCAATTTTGAGGAGGGAAAACACATTTATAACCTATTACAATTGCCTCTATTGAAGACCACAAAAGCTGAATAGGTACTTACTCTGTCAGTATTGATGATGCTTGTTTTCACCATCTTATCAGTCACAAAGCTGATCAAAAATCAATACTGATAGCAGGAGATAGATAGGATCAAATCTGTCACATAAAACAGTAGAGTGAGAAAGAGGTTCCTTTAGTCTGACAAATATGATTTTCAATGTTCAAGCAAATTTATCATTAGTAGGACAATGGCAACACAGTACTTTGATTTTTATATTTTCCATAGTTATTAAAAAATGCATTATCAAGCTAGGGCATTTATAAAAATATCAGCATAAATATTAAAATAATTTTAAAGCATGATAACTTTAAAATGGCACTATTGAGCCATTTTAAACATTTACTCTGTTCCAGGAAATGCACTACATGTTTAAGTACTAAATTAATTATGTAATTTAATTATCAAAGTAAACTTTTGGATACTATTATCTTCATTTTATAGATATTAAAAAGAAGAGATGTTTAGAGAGGCTAAATAAATCATTCAAACTCATATGAGTGGAATGTGGTAGAGTTGTACTAAATTAATTATGTAATTTAATTATCAAAGTAAACTTTTGGATACTATTATCTTCATTTTATAGATATTAAAAAGAAGAGATGTTTAGAGAGGTTAAATAAATCATTCAAACTCGTATGAGTGGAATGTGGTAGAGCTGGAGGTGTAGATGGGGTGGGCACTTAAGTTGTGTGGCTCCAAAATTCTCACTTTACCATCATTCTGTGTGGCACTATTGACATTTAGATCCTAAAAGTTTCAGGCTTATTATTATTATTTTTTCGTGGTGAGGACTGTTCTGTGCATCTTTGGTTTCTACTCTCTAGATGCAATAAGCATTGCCCCGATTGTAAGAATTAAACATGTCTCCAGGCATTGTCAAATGGTGTGTGTGTGTGTGTGTGTGTGTGTGTGTGTGTGTGTGTGTGTGTTTGAGGGAGGGCAATGCAGGTTTTTCCACTCCCCCCCTCCCCCGCCCCCCACTTGGGAGCCACTGCTCAATGGCTACCTGCACAATAGCATTAGTGGTATAACTGGTACAACTTGAGGTAGATTGCAGAATTTATATGTTTAGTTGCCAACCCAGACTGACTCAACTATAGACAAAGACTACACCTCACTGGCATAAAAAAAAAAAAAAAAAAACCGAGAGAGAGAAAATTCATAGTGAAATGATAAAGCATCTTTTCACCATGGAGAAAATCTCTAAAATTCAATTTCTTGCATCAGACAAAAAGTAATTGAGGGAATGGTCTTCTTGATTTTTAACCTCATCTTTATGAAGTTCTCATGTATGCTCTTGCTAAACACTGATGAAGTAAAGGATGAGAGTTTTCCTACAGCTTTGAATGAAACCAGAATTTCTCTGTTGTTTACTCAGCTCTGGGAATACAGCAGATCTGTGTTTGAAAGGTCAGGAAAGAGAGAGTTATTGAGAGAGCAATAACTGTTTTTACACACCTGACTTCTGTGTGTGTGTCCCACACTTTCTTGCTGAGTCCCCTGTGTTAGTTGTATTTATCATAAGTTTAAGTCTATATTGTGACAACTATTATTTCACATAAATAAAAATTTTAAAAAACTTGGCTCTTATTTCAAGCAAAATAGTACCAACTATGCCAGTAACTGTGTTTTTCTTTTTTTTGATGCAAGTTTACTTTCTCTTATATTTTGTGTGTCTGTGTGGAATCAAATGGGGTAAATGAATATTTCAATATGTTAATAATATATAAAAAGTAAGATGTTTCAGAATTAGAATTATTTATGTTATAAATTTGGTTTATACTTTTAGAAGTTTTTTGTTATTTTTAAAAAATGTTTGTATATCTGAGTATGTCTTTATAATAGAGAAAATAAGTTAAAATTATTTATTTTCTTTAAAATAAATAACTTAAAATATTAAGAAACTTAGCACATGTGCCTATTTTGGGCACTTCTAAAATTACCAGCTCAACAAGCATTTATTAAGTTCCTATGATTTTCAAGGAACTTGACTAAATACTGTGAAGAGCTACTATGAAAAATAGGAGACAGTACCGCTATTCAAGGGACTTATGATAGGAAAGGAGAATAAGAGCATTTGGGTTTAGTGTAGGCCTCAATATTTTATGTTGAACTGAGGATCAGAAAGACTATGAATGAAGTGGTGTTTGAGACACGACATGGAAAGATTGCAATAAATGAAGATGAGGTGAGAAGAAAATGCTAGCCTACATGAGCAAATAAAAATGCAGTTAGGATAAAAAGTTCACATTGAGTTTAAAGAATAATAATTAAGGCATACATTTAAAAAAAATAGGAGAGGCCAACACTGCAAAGAAATCTTAGGCTGTATGAGGAAGGTCAGGTTGAGGGTAGCTGGCTAGGCAACAGTGAACATTGCAGAGTTTTAACCAGTGGGATGCTAGATCATCAAACCAGCATTTAAGAAAAAATTATTCTGATAGCAGGGAGTGTCCTGGATGAATTAAAATGAGGAGAAAGTTGCAGAGAAACCGATTATCAGGTTTTCCTAGATTACCAGTAAGATCAAATGAAAGTTGAGTTTGCAATGGTTGTGGTGAAATAAGGAGGGAATAAATTCAAGAGACTTTAAGAAAGTAGAAGCCAGGTCACATTCGATTGAAGATATAGGCTGGGAAAGATTTACTGACTGGAGAAACATATAAACTTACAAATAATTCTTTCAATAAAAATTTATCAACTGTGTAAGTTAATTTTTCCAGTAGAAATCTTCTGTTCGAGGTAGACATATTACAATATTTTAAAAAGTTTTCTTAACTACTGGTGCTCTGGTTGTTTGAGGATAAATTAAACATATATGTATACGTATATTATATTATGTTATTTTATACATATATCGTATATATACAGATATTTTTGCATTAATGAATATAATCAGTAACTTTAATATCCACTATTATACTTTTGTAAAAAAAAAAAAAACCCTCCATTTTAGACAGATTAGAAAAATTATAGAGAAATTACCACTACACTTTGGGAAGATCAAACCTTGAAAATAGTACTTACTATGTCAATTTTCATACTAATAATATTGGTCCTAACATGAATCATTTGTTGAATATTTTTCAAGTGCCAAGAATTAAGCTAGGAACATTACATGGAATATCCCATTGAAATCTGAAGCAAGTCTATGAGGGAGAGACTATTGTATTCTTCCCAGTATAGATGAGGTACATAGAAGTTTAAGTAAGTTGTTGAACTCTTAGGGGTAGAGGGAGGGAAGTGAGAGGCAATAAGAAATTATGGAGCTTCTAGGATTGTTAAGAAGCTTGATATAGATCATGTGCAGAACAAAGTAGACTAGGAAGTTTTGTCTGGGGGAAAAAAAAAAAAAGCCTTGGACAGCCGGACAGGGAGCAGTGTACATTTCTTAAAAAATCTAATTTATTCCTGTTTTCTTCTAGAAAACAGACAACTAGAAGAAACTAAAATAGGCAGATTTTGGCTCAATATAAAATGGAGTTTTCTAACAGCTAAAACTGTTCAAAGATGGAATATGCCATATCCAGAGACAGTAATTTCTCGTAAGTGCCTACTAAAGTTGAACAGCACTTAGTAGGACACTGTACATGAGGTTTAAGCCTCATGTTAAGGTTTCAAGTAGATGACTTTGATATTTTGTTTAATCCTAATTTTCCATAGTTGTATGATTATCAGTTAAAAGAATGATTTTTCTAATAACTAGACAGACATTTGCATGTTATTGTCAATGTAATTGACAAGTAAATTTACCTTGTAGGGATATATTCAGAGATAGACAAAATAATGTGAGCAAAGCACTTTGAACATTGCTTGATATATAGTAAGGGCTTACTAAATATTGGCTGTTATTATACTTTTTATTAGTAACTCATGTTATTTGTTTTAAACTAATTTCTAAGGCAATAGAGCTCTAAAACATCTACTAATTTAAAAATATGTGTGATGCTCTTTCCTTTAAAAAATACTATAATATATGTGATTCAATATTATTCAAATGAATGCAAATGTGAAATATAATCCCAATAAGAAGTTTCTAAAATATTATTTAGTGGTCTACATATTTTAAATTTTATAAGTATACAAATTAAACAATGATCTATCTTTATAGAGAAATAGAGACTGTGCCAGTACTTAATATTAACCAGATAACACCATGAAAAGCATTTTTTTGTCTTCTCTTCTGATTTAATATTGTTACTTATTAAATTTTATATTATTTTCCCAATAGTATGAGCCAAAGCACACATGTCAAGAAGAATTAAACCGTCTAGTCTATAAGAATATTTTGTGGTGATAAAGTGGTTTCAGGAACAATGTGTGCATTATTTCCAGCCATAAACAGATCAATCTGTGTACTGTGATGGGAGTGACTGGTATTTTCAAAACTGTTTGATCATGCTGTTAACTCCTGAATCATTTGCTAACATTGAAATAGGAATGATTTTCTCAGTACCATGATATTACTGTGTTTCTGTGTCAGTCTCATTCAATCACAGTTAAAGATAAACACAGTAGCCAGAAGTCATGATCACGTGTATTTCAGATACACAAATAAATCAGAAGGTGGTATAGAGCTCTACTACTTAGGTTTTAGCTTCTACAAAGTTACATGAACAATTAATACAAATTATATTAATAGCTAATACTTATTGAGCACTTACTATATATCAGGCAATGTATTAAGTAGTTTATATAGATTATGTCATGTATTCCTGAAAATGGTCCTGTGAAGTAAATACTGTTTTACACTAAGAGTAATTATGAAAATTTCTGTCTGGTTATTGAGGAGAGTATAATTCTTTTATAGAAGTTGTACAACAATAAAAAATTAGGTTTTAAACAAATATAAACAGCATCCACTTGAAAACCTAATGTAAGGATTGAATCTTCTAAAGTTCAAAGTAGTCAAAAATAATATTTGTTCAAATTTAATGTTTAAGTATAGGGAACTCATTGGCTCTAGTGGCACATGGCATAATGTTAAGTTGGTGTTGATTTTTTAAATTAATTATCTGGAGTAAGGTGTGGTATTTAGCACCTTTCCACCCCCCGCCCCCCCAAAAAAGGTGGTGGGGCAGTGGGAGAGAGAGAAGAAAAATAATCAATAATCACATGGAAAAGAAATTAGATCTTTTCTGTTTAGTACCAGAAGATTTATTGAAAACTAATAAATGATATAGCTGTAAGGTTAATTTTTTGATGTCATAAAATATAATGTCCTAAATTCTAGTCAAATAATCTGTGAAAAAAAAGAGGAAAGAAGACAGGAAATGTGTGACCTTGTAAGTTACTGAAATTCAGCATTGATTCAATTAATTTAGATATTGAGAGTCTATTTATCTGACTGTTATATAAGGTAGAGATTCTTGTGGGTTGAAATAAAATTAAAAAATTATAGCATCATTTTGAAACTGAATGGCTTAGATGTGTTTTTTAATACTACTAAAAGTCGGGAGAATTTTTTGTACTCAAACAAAGAAAAGATTTTTTTTCTCCCAAATGTCTAGATAATTAAAACTAAAGGAAATCTTGCCAACAGTAACTAGTAACATTTAGAAAAATTTTATTTAGTTTACTTTGATGAAAGAAAGTTTAGACTAAGATACATCATATACAGTCAAGATCATGTGTCACCTTTGTTCAGTATTTTGGGAAACATGTAAACAGCACCTCCACCACCAAAAACAGCAAAGTGGATAATTAGCTTTTGAGCTATTAATTTATTTATACCATTTTTTTCTGTATTTCAATGACTGTATTGCCAGTGGAATTTAGTTGGACATTGATGAATTAATATTTTCTAAAGACAATTGATGATCAAGGCACACAATTTAACAGAGGGTAGTTCTAAGTATGGATATTATGTATCGGAAAGATATACTCTAATCATCCAGGAATAAGACTGGAGCAGTTCCTCAGAAGAGTTCTGGGCAATGAACAGGATTCACGTTCCTGTCCAAATGGCAAATAATTGCTTTAGTTTTAGGTAAAAATGTTAAATGGCCAAAGAGTCCTTACTGTGTTGAAAATTATATATATATTTATTATATAAATTATACACACACACACACACACACACACACATACATATATAACTATTTAAATATCTTGTTATGAAAGTCTCAGTATTTTGTGGAATTCTACTAAATTTAGGATGAAGTACAGCTAGATATTAGCCTCAGGCATACATAACCATAGGAAAAATGAAGAGTTCCAGTAATACCTTTGCAAGCTCATACAAATTCTTTTTATATGCATGTTTTAGAGTTTTCATAGAATGGAAGTAATTTATTAGAATCCTGAGGTCACCCTTAGGACACAATTTCCTTTTATTTGAGAGATTCTATATAGAGATGAAAAATATGAACCAAGTAAGGGAGAGAGAGACTTTTTATTATCTTGATTTTCAAATATGTCAGTGATAAAGAAACTTCAGGGAATAATTTCCTTGAAAAAATAGAATCAATATTGGATCTTCCTTTTCAAATGTGAACTTTATATTTTTCAGATTTCAGTATCTAAAATTGCAAGTTATTTTTCTTCATACTGATCTTGCTAATAACAGCAGAGGGAATTAGATGCAAGTCAAAGTTTATGCTTGAATCTTGAAAAGCCAAGATAATAATGTTATGCAATGTTTCTGATATTAGACAGTCTTTTAAATAAAAACATAAAGACCTGGATTTTACCTTATAATTCTGTGTATATAGACATATATAGAGAGAGATATGCAATATATATATATATATATATACACACACACACACACACACACACACACACACACACACATACATACAGATATATATACACACACATACAAACAGATATATATATATATATATATTGACTGATAGGTTAAACTACATAAAATACTTTCATATGTAATGAAAATTCTATAATCCAATCACAGACTACTGGAGGAAGAATATAAAGAAAAATACATGAGAAATTTTTAAAATTTTATTGTTATCTTTCAGCTTTGGAAATAGAGATCTGTGTTTGCTTGATATACAAAGTTTATATATGAAGTTTACCAAATAAAGAGAATTCTCATCCCGCAGATGAGAATTGCCAAGGTATTTCTGATACCATGGCCATTCCCTACTGACCCTTCCTGATAATGTGACTCATAAATTACCCCCTGCCCCTCTGACTTCTATGCTCTCCTGCCATTAATTATTTGGACTATGCTGCCCAATAGAACTTTATGAGATGAAAAACAAAAGCAGTCAGCTATCAGTGTTTTCCAGTTTTCTAGACCTTGGCTTCATGTGGCTATAAACACTGGAAATACGTTGAGTGTGAATGAGACACTGAATTTTTAATGTTAATCAATTTTAAATAATGGAAATTTGCATGTAAATACTCACATGTGGCTATTGGCTACCATACTGTATAGCTCAGGTTGGTCCACCAGGCTGACTCTTGTGAATACATACATAGACATCAGAATGTGAGAAAGTCTCCTCTTATAAAAATCTTGTCCTGGTGCAATCAAGGCTCCTGGACACTTGAAGCCTTCATTCTTAGCAATCCAGGCAACCATCCTTCTTCCTCACATAGCTAAAGAATCATAACTTAGAGGCAAGAAGTTATGGGATCAAGTATTCAGAATAATTACAGGGGCATTGAGCATACTGGTAGATTTATTTTCCTCTACTAGTTATTATTTCAGCTATAGTGTGTGTCAATAGGCAGTCATAATTGGTCCGTAAGCCTTGAAAACAAATGAACAAACAAATAAAACAACTTCCTAAGTATTCCAAGTTCTAACTGTAAATTTTGGAAACACACTTTTGTAATTACTCATAATCTGAATAGTAAAATTAATTCTATTTAACATATATTATTAGGCTGCTTATAATATACAAGGCTATGTGCTAATCATATGTCAAGGTGAATAATGCAGAGCCTGTCCTCAAGGAATTTACAACCTGTGCTGCACGGCAGTCAGAGCAAAGGTGGTAAGAGGCCAATGGCAGGGAAAAGTAATAGCCTGCTTGTGAATTTAAAGGAACTGTTCCAAAAGAAGGTCTGGGAGGCTAATGAAGGAACAAGTATGGAATCTTGATTGCCTGGAGCCAAGAGTAAATGGTAGGGAGATTTTAGGAGTAACACATATTACATTTTACACCTGACTTTATTATAGAATACTGAAAACATTCTGTATATATGAATTAAAATAGAAATTATTTATGAATGCTTTAAAGTACATATAAGACAGAGATTTCTTGGTATTAACAAGTACAGGAAAGTGGCCAAATTCTAGTGTTAGCACTAACAGGCTCATTCAGGTAGATATATTCAGAACACCATGAACGAAAGGTTGTATATGGCCACTGCAACAGAGGTAAGCTCAGTAATGGAGGTTTAGTCCTGGTTCATCAGAAGTAATTAGCCTTCCTGAGTGAGAAAGCTGGAAAGGGTTCAAAGATAAGGTACAGGAGCTCAGCAACAATGATAGCACAATAATGCCTATTTTTGTTGAGTACTACTCTCCTGTTAGATAAAAAGATAGAATTTCAGTGAATCCTCACAGTTTTTTGAGGCCTATTTTTATTATAACTATGTCCCACTGAGGGTTAATTAACTTGCTCTAATTAGTATGGGCAAGTGCTTCCATAGGAATGAAGGTCTTTGGACTCTAAAGCTCATGCCTTTAATGAAAATAATTTGTTGTTTCTCATACAGGGAAAGTATTAAGTTGAACCATATGAAGTTTCGAACTGGTGTTGACCTAAACATAATGGTAACTTCATATGGTTTAAACTAATAAAAAGAAGTCTGTCAGAGCAAGGTGATGTCTTCAAAGATTATCCTGAACTCTGGCATAACTTATGCGTATCTCAGAGTTATCTAGACTGTCTTTCTTCCAGAAAGAAATTTTTTTGGATGATAAAAATCTCAGGCTAGCTCAGGCAGATTCTCATCAGGAGATGAGGGATGCTCCTAATTGAGCCAGGAACGCTTGTACTGGAAGGGTGTGGTCTCCTGAGTGAAATTTACAGTTCTACTATTATCCTATTATTAGGGAATTCTTCTAGTTGATTGATTGATTGATTGGTTGATTTTTTTGTAATGTTAATATACCCTAACTTACTTCAACACATTTTTAATTTAAACTTTTGATGCCTGGTCATGGAACAAAAAACTTTGCCACACACAAAGAACAAAATGTGTTTTATTTATTAGCAAGTAACTAAAGATACCCAAGATCATATTTGACTGTTTAGGTAACAGGTTTTGATAAGGATACTGATGATGTTAAACAAGATTTAATCCTGTATTTTGCAAGGGAATAAAAGAACCAGAAGGGAGGGTATATTGGTTGGTTATCCCATCTAAACAAAGTTGTGGTGTGATGGGAAAGATTATACTGACAAGGAAGTCAGAGGCTTGAGTCATACTGCTCCGTGACTTATGGTAAGTTACTTAATTTTTCTGCACCTGAATCTTCCCAAAACTAAAATAAGAATGATGATAATAATACCTACATTTCAGTGAAGTAGTGAGGCTCAATAAAAATGTGTAATGAAGATATTTGTAAACTCAAAGTACAATGGAACTGCAGTCTAGATCTCAACTGATATCTGTCATATACATGTAAAGAGAATAGTATATGTTGAATTCCTTTTATAACATTTATAACATATCATGTTTCATTAAAGATTTAAGCAAGTTACATTTTCTGTAAAATTTAAGTGATCTCAGGAAAGATATATCAAAAAATATAGACTCCTTGAGATAATTTTCTAAATGAATATTAATTTTATTTAAAACAAAACAAACTTAAAAGTAATTAGTCATTGGACCTCCAAATTCTCATATTCTTATCTAGTTGTGATTGAAATTTAATCTGTAATAATTTGTACATAAACTTTAAGGGAATATTTTAGTTCACACTTTTGTTAGAAATGCCAAACTTCCTTCTCATTAAAAATTTCTTCAGAAACTATTTATTGCATTATTTTTGGGCACAGCTTAGACAAATATCCTTTGAACTCCCTGCCAAATAAATTTCTCTTCATTTTGTATCACCTGAATTTAATGAGTAACATATTGATTAAGAATGGGTATTGTCTGAATTCAGACTTTCAGTTCCAGCTCTAAATTAAATCACTCTTGTACCTAAGAGAAAGGCATTCCTTAGTGTCTCTACCTTTTCACATAATTATCTGAACAATAAGAAGATTCAAAGATAAAATATTTAAATAGAAAATATTTGCTGTTTCCAATCTCTTACAATAATGAGTCTGTTAGAATGTAAAAAATCTGAATCATCAAGATCATTAATAAGAATGCAAATTATTTACAAGAACTACTGAATTTCAGCCATCTTATTGTATGATTAACATAGTTCACATTTAAAAGTTTACTCTTTCCAAATTTTCCTGATAGTACAAGAAGATGTGTACTGAACATAATCCATCTTATGTCATACTTATTTACATGTTCATGCATTTTCCCTAATAGATCTGAAAGCCTTTGAAAGCAGGTATAGTGTATGTCTCAATTTAGTGCTTCTAACAGTATGTATTTAAATGAGATTGCTTAGAATTAATATTTCTGATTAAGAAATATAAACTAATAGTCAACCTGGATAATTATATTTAAGTAAGTGACTTTAATTCAGTGAAATATTTATTTTTGCTATTAACAAAAAAATAGTAGAAATAATTTAGCAAGAAGGTATATACTAATATTGGGAGAAGATGAAAAAATGCACTGATATAGGACACCATGTTCATTATTTGCCAATAACACTTCTTAGTTCTATAATAATTATAGTTTAGCTATATTAACTTAAAGAAGAGAGTAATGTTGAACAATATTCAATTCCTATCTTCTAGTCAATCTCTTAGACTTTTTTTAAATCAAATTAATCACACACAAGATTCCTGAAATCCCCATGAGTCCTTCAGTAGATATATGAGGACATGAGAACAAAGCTGTTTTTTTGTTTTTGTTTTTTTGTTTTTCGTTTTTGTTTTTTGTTCTTTTAATGCTAAGATATAATTTGTGTTTTTGAGTCTCATTCTCTTACAAGTGTACAGTGGAGTTTTCCAGAGGTTACCTGGCCTATGATAATATCATCATTATGACTGATAATAGAATGCATTACTTGTGGATTTTTTGTATTTTAAAATGATGAAGAGTTTAGAGGGGCCTTCAGAACAAGATGTATAAAATCCTGCTTCTCTAGAAGAAAGTTTAACCCAGAGACAAGTACTATAATAACAGTTTTAATAGAACAACTATGTGACTTGACACTGACTTCCTACTTCTGAAGATGTAGAATCCTGGTCTTCTAAAATTACAGAAGGTAATTGAGAGAAAGATGCATTTCATCTGATTCCCCCAGTGGTAGCTATAACTGAAGTTTGCCAGGTAATTTTAATCAAAACAGTAGATGTATGTGATAAAAATTTGTCAATCAAAAGAAAAATGCATGTGCTAAGAGAAATTATTTTTCTTATGTTTAGTACAGATTATAACATTTTTAATTTCAACAGCTCATCTTTTATCAACAGCTTGTTCCCAAACAGATGAAAGACAAATCTCTCATCTTTCCAATCTCAAACCAACAGAGTTATATCACTTACTCCAGTCTTACTATTCTTTTAACCATAGATATTTCATACAGAAATAAAAATAAAATATTAAAGCATTTTAGAAAGAAATCTGGAACAGTAATTTCTTTTCCACTATTTAAAATATGTTCCTTCAAGAGAAGGGAACATCATGTCCAAAGCACTGCTTCCTCATCCCAAATTATTGGAGGATCATTTTTTTTTCCTTTAGTGACAATATCCAGATCTAAATTCCTTCATCAAAGAAGTGAGTCCCTTGCTTTTAGCCAAACTGAAGTGTTCCAAGTATCATATCATGAATTTTTAACAGAGAAATCACTTATTAAGAATATCCAAGCACTCCTGGGTATACTTCCAAGCCTTGAAAGTTATATTTATTGACTAATAAATAGGCATCATTTTTTTCTCCAAATGGATTGTGAAATTACTATCAAAGAAAAGGAAACCAAATGTATTTTTATTATTAAAGGTCAGAGCTTAATTTCTTTCTTCTTTATAGCTACCAGTCTGCTTTAATTAAAGCTTTCATAAATTCTTAGTCTCAAAAGTACTCTGAAGAACTATGATTAATGAGCATTTGTTAAAAGATGTTGCTTTTTCTTAAATTACATTATTGATGCAACCAAATGGATGGTAATCAGTGCTATCACTGCCCTTCCCAGATACCTTTTACTGTCCTGGCCACTGACAGTGCTGGGAACAGTCTTTTGTACACCTTGACTTCTTCAGAGTATTATCTGTAGGTGATGATTTTCCTGGCAGGTTACATCACTCTTACTGGAGGCAAACATTGATATGGTGGTACAAAATACTGGTGAAAACTCCTCTGTGACTCACATCCCACATCACAGAGAAATTCGGGTATGACATACAGACAGTGCCAGCTCACTAAGCTGATCAGCTTACTGAGTGTCTCTGTATAAAGTTACATCAACAATAATGTTAATTACTTAATTAGCAGATGATTTATTGAGCTCCCCATGTGTGTCAGACAGTGTTAGATCTTGGAGATAAGGATATAACAAACATAAAAGATTCCTGCCAGCATGATACAGAATCTCTAATGGATGAAACTGACAAAAACACAGAGGCAAATAAATAAAATAAGTATTTGTTGTGAGGTGACAAAAGAATCTAACAAAAGACAAAGTTAATAATAGAGATTTGCTTTAGATGGGGGAGGCAGTTGTGATTTATCTAATGAGATGTCCTTCAAAAAAAGTAAAAGAGAACATAACTCTCAGAGCATAAAACACCATTCAGGGAAAAGAGAGAAAGAAAGAGAGAAAGAGAGAAAGAGAGAAAGAGAGAAAGAGAGAAAGAGAGAAAGAGAGAAAGAGAGAAAGAAAGAAAAGGAAAGGAAAGGAAAGGAAAGGAAAGGAAAGGAAAGGAAAGGAAAGGAAAGGAAAGGAAAGGAAAGGAAAGAAAGAAAGAAAGAAAGAAAGAAAGAAAGAAAGAAAGAAAGAAAGAAAGAAAGAAAGAAAGAAAACTCATAGAGTGAGACAAAGTGAAAGTGTGCCTCAGCTGGATTTGGTAGAGCCTGTGGTCATCATGTTAATGAGAGATGGATAGTTCAGATCCAAGCTCTGAACAAACACATGAAATGATTGTATCTGAGTGACGAGACTCTAATGAAAGAAAGAAAATGAAAGAAAGGAAGGAAGAGAGAAAAGGTGCTCATTCCAACACAGACTGCAGACCAGATTTCTTGGAACAAGAACAAACTGAAACCCACATAAGAGAATCCTACCCAGTCAGATATATAGACTGTTCTCTTTGCCATTTTATGATATTATGATAAGAAACTACAGTCTTAAACAAGACATATCTTTAGCATAAATAGATAAATAGATGATAGACACATAGACAGATAGACACAGGCAGACAGATAGATATAGATAGATATACACACATATATACTTTTATATGAATGTATCTGTGTATATATGCTTATATTTATATGTGTATATATGTGTATATATGTATGTATGTATGTATGTATGTGTGTGTGTGTGAATGATCCATCTGCCTAAAGTTTTTGTTTGTTTGCTTTTTTTTTTTAATAGAATGGGGGATCGATCTTTTTCAGATGTACTTGATTCTGGTCATGAATTAATTTTTGTTTCATAAAGTTAAAAAAACTTGCCCCTACATAAGGTAATTATATGAAAGCACACAGGAATTTAAAAAGTCCTACTAAATTACTACATTACAATTTTTGATGCCTTATAGGAGACGAAACCAGGTAAGCAGCATTCACTCCTTGGATAAGTTTATTTTGAGGCTTAATTCTGTCTTGGAGTACCAATTTTATTCATATACGCTTGTAACCAGTGGCAGTCATTTGTCTTGTCCTTGGTAAGAAGAGTAGCCCCATGTGCTAGCGTTGGGTAAAAGCTGACTGGGTTTCATGGGACTTTTTCTAAACTTTAGTCCCATATATTTAACAAAGTATCTAATTGATTTGTAATGTCTACAGCAGGAACAAAGAACATATTACATAAATTTACTTTTATAAGACATATAATATATAAATGAGAAGTATGCTGAGGAATTTCAACATAACTTCCAGATAGACAGAGTATATTCAAATTTAGTCTTTAATTAATTTAGTTTTGCCTAGGAGATATCTCTAAGATATGGCCACATAGTGAATTTGTTTGTGTCCCTTATACTTATCAATAAAGATAGTTAACAAGTCTGTTTTATTTTGATTGAAAAATATATAAAACATTAATTTTCATATGTTATTATATTTCATATCTTGCATACTGATGTTTAATACCTTAAAAATATTAATGTATTTTGCATTTGCATTATATTTAATAATTTAGGTTAATTGATGATTTCTGTTCATTGGTGTGTTAATTTAACTCCTTCTCATTGTAAAGAATAAATAAATTCATGTACATTTTTCCACTGTACTTTTTCCAGCTAGGGATTATAAGAGTCACACAATGAATTAGTGTTAACCATATTTATTTCACTAATTTAGAATCTTACTCATTGCTTATCCTGCTATTCTTTTCTACATCCAAATTTAAAGAAACCCCAAAGGCAAAAATGACTGTTAAACAGCTCATATATTTTACCAAGTATATAAGAAACAATAGTTAATTGAGTCATCTATTCAATTTCAGCCTTTGATATACCAAATCAAAACAAACAAAAAACTCAATGTACCATAAAGTGCTCTGTTATATTAGTAACTACATTTTATTAAGGTCAGTGCATGGCAGAAGAAAGGACAATCAAAGTAAACTAATTCACATATCATCTTTCATTCTAATCATCAAATCATCAGTGTTATGGAAATTGGAGGAACCTCCTATTTATACCAGCTTATTTTTTTCTATCCCTTCTCTTAATATTTTATTGTTATATTCTTCTAGTATTATTGATATTTTTCTTTCATTATTAATCATAAATTCTAAAAAATTATTTTGCAAATCTAATTGACACCATTTTAAGACTTGGAGATTATTTCAAACTGTATAAATAAATACAAATATCTTTGGGTATTCATAATATATTTCATCTCTTATAGCTATTATATTTTGTATTTTTAGAAATATCAGAATATTGCAAATTAATTATTTGACTTGTTTAACTACATACTTTTATTCATTTATTAATCTTCTACATATCACCTAGGGATTCTGTACTTTGAGCGGGAGATAAATGGCTTATGAAACCTTGGCATCTACTTCTTTTGGGAGAAGTTCAATGAGTCTTATATGTAAGAATAGAGATCAAAAGAATATTGGAGACTATAAGAGTGGATTGTGGACTTAAAAATGGACCAAAATCCTTGATAGACACTTCACCAAAGACTGTATACAGATGGTAAGTTTTAGAAGAGGCCAGTTCCACATTCTATGCTATTATGAAAATGTAAATTAAAGCAACAATGAGATACCACTAAATTACAAATCTATTAGAATGACCAAAATACAGAACACAAACAACACCAAATGTTGTAAAGAATGTAGAGTGACAGGAACCCTTATTCATTGCTGGTGGGACTACAAAATGAAAACAACCAATTTGGAAGGCAGTTTTGCAGTTTTGTATAAAACTAAAAATACTCTTATCATATGATCTAGCAATTTTACTTCATGATATCCACCTAAAGGAGTTAAACATATATGTCCACCCAAAAATCCTGCACATAAATATTTATAAAGCTTTATTCATAATTGTCAAACCGTGGAAGCAACCAAGATGTCCTTCAGAAGATGAATGGTATATTATTCAGCACTAAAAAGTAATGAGCTATTAAGCCATGAAAGACATGGAGGAATCTTAAATGCATATTAATAATTAAAGAAATCCAATCCAAGATAGCTATATACTATATAATTCCAACTGTATGACATCCTGGAAAAGGTAAAAGTATGGAGACAATAAAGAGAAATCAGTAGTTGTCTGGGATTGGGGAGTTACAGTGAGGGATGAATAGGTAGAGCATGGAGAATTTTTAGGGCATCAAAGATACTCTGTTATGATATTGTAATGATATATATGCATATATATGCATGCCATTTTACATTTGCAAAACCCATAAAACGTACAACACCAAGTGAACCCTAATGGAAACTGTGGAACTTGGATGACTATGATGAGTCAATATAGATTATAGGTTCGTAAATTTTTTAAAAAGTGAACCATTCTAATTGGAGATGTTGATAGTAGGGGAGGCTGTGCATGTGTGGAGGAGGGGATTATATGGGAAATCTCTGTCCCTTCTCAGTTTTGCTGTTAACCTAACTACTCTCAAAAAATAAAATCTTTAGAAAAGTGTGGACTGTATCAGAGAAAGTTGTTCTGAACAAGCACTTTATTTTCTCACCATCACATCGATTTTTCAGTCATATTGAACGAGCTTGTGTAATTATTTCTAGACAATGAAATGTGAATAAGAGGTAATAAAAATTTATATAGAATTCTTCATTCTCTCTCTTATCCGACTAAGGTTATAGGAAGGTTGTATGCTGAAGATGATGTAGTTATAAGATGATGACCTACAAGATGGTAAGTTATAATGAGGCCATGTGTTCAAATTGGTGTAATCTCTCCATCAGGCAGGGTCCTATGTACTAGAATGACCTGCTAACCTGAATGGTATACATAGCATGAATGAAATACTAACTTCTGCTTTATTAAGCCATTAGTATATATAGGGAACTGTTTGTTACAGGAGCCCATATTGACAGATACAAATATTACTTCAGTTCTCTGAGATTAATTTAATTTTGTGAGCAATTATACATATAATAAAAAAATGTGTAAGGATTTGATAGAAGATATTCGTTTATATTGATTTCAACTTATAAATAGCTTGATCATGTTAAATCAATTAGCTAAATTTAATGGATACATATTCTATCATTCAGTGACATTAAATGCCCATAAAAATTTATAAATACATTCTTTATTGGCATTACTACCATTAGCTTGAGACCTATTATTTAATCATGGGCCTTGGGAGAGAAATAGTTGGGCTTTCATGGTAGCTGATCATATTTCAGCAGAGAATATTTAACTTATGGGATGTTTCAATTTTAAAATGCTCAATTTTAGTTTGAAGTGCTATTACTCACTGAAGTGACTTTGGTTCCAAAGGGATATTTAATTAATTTCTCATTGCGTCTATGCAAAAGAAATAGCTAACATAAAAGTATTAAACCTTCCACCCGTCATCCTATCATTTTTTTTCTTTATTCCTTAGGAATTTGATTCTTGTTTAGTTAAAATTTCTTAGTTACACTCAAAGTCCTTTTAGTTAACACTGTGTCTGTTACGTGTCTAGGAAGAATTTATGGAAATTTGTTATATTACAGGTCAAATTATGTGGGATAGAATAGAATAAAAAAAGATGATGTTTATAAAGCATGTGAAAGAGTTCCAAATACAGACTGTGACAAATCACATATTTGCCTAAGTTTAATATTCTTTGAAATGATGTACCAGACAATAGGCAATTCAGAGACAGGAAGAGACAGGGCCTGGCTCAGTCAGGATTCAACCAGAAAAGCAGATCCAGCAAGAGAAACAAAACATGAGAGAGAGAGAGAGAGAGAGAGAGAGAGAGAGAGAGAGAGAGAGAGAGAGAGAGAAAGTGAGAGAGAGAGAGAGGTTTTTTTGGTTTGGTTTGTTTTTTTTGGCAATGAATCTGCTTGCGTGATTATGAGGATGGCTGGCTAGACAAGTCTAAAAGTCAACAATGGGTAAGGCAGACTGAGTTAAAGCAGGCTAGAATTCGCAGGTGCAGTCTGCAAGTACTACCCACAGGCAGAATTTCTTCTTCCTCACAGAAACCTCACCTCTGCTCTAAGGCCTTTCAAGTGACTGAATCAAGCCTCCCCAGATTATCTTGGATGATCTCTTATTTAAAGTCATTATGGACTCTAATCATATCTACAAAATACCTTCACAGAAACATTTAGGTTAGTGTTTTACTAAATTCAGTAGGGAGTATAGTCTCTCTACATTAACACATAAAAAAAGACCAATTCATCCCACAAAGATGGGCATTCACTGATTAAGAGGGCAGAACCTGGCCACTTTGTGCTTTCACACCCGTGAAAGAGCAGGCAACAAGAAGAGCTGTTACACATTGGCAGGTGAGTGAGGTGACAATAATTCAGCCTGAAGACCAAAAAGAGCCTGGGCTGCTGCTGCAAATGAGAGCAAGAAGGGCTGCTCTTTGAACCCAAGGCATTCAAGAGGCATTCTATGGTGCATTCATTTCCAATGCTAGTTACAAGTGTGCAATTGCAGTAACCACAGCTCCATGAATGTAAAGCAACAAAGGTCTAAGCAGACTTTATTCTGCTAACTTTTCAATGTTAAGGCTCTAGAACAGATTGGAGCTGGTGTATTCCCTGAAGGCTCTGGGATGTGTTTGACTTAATGGAGCTTATTGGATGGATCTCAGTAGAAAAGAGAGGCATCATGTAGGACACTCCTGTGTTTAAGGTAAAAGCCTCTTAACTCATCTTTACTCCAGCTGTAGCAGCCAGCTTCACAGAGATGTACCTTAGCTCTGCCAAGAATCACTTAGTTTCTTTCTCAGGCTTCTCTGATGGGATAAGGAGAATCTACGTAGACCATGTGCTTAAGCAGACCTAGACATTTGGGAAAGTTGGCATGTCTTGGAGCTATTCTTGACCAACGGGAATGGAAGCCAGCAGATAAAACTCTTTCCTTCTCTCGGACAAACAATTTTACGGCGTTAATGGATGGAACTTGAATTGGCTAAAGTAATGGCCAACTTTTACTTCATTTCCTGTTTCACATTTCCTCATCTCCCACTCTTACTTTTTGTATCTTTGCATAAAATAGGGAAATGGGAAATCAAGTTAAACTAAATGACCGTATACTACACACTGTATGTTCTGTGTGGGAGAAAAAAACTTTAATTTAGATATTAATTCCTTTAATCTAGGAATTAAGAGTAAAATATTAACATTAAAGCATTTTATTGTTGATAAAATTTTTTTCTTAATTAACTTGTAAGAGTCCACCATTTGAACAACAACCATAGTTCACAAACAACAGTTAACCACCTTTAATACATTCTAAATATCTTACATATGAGCAAAGAGCCAACTGCCTATTTCCTATAGTCAGGGCTTGGAAAGATTAGAAGTCTTATAAAAACGTGGCAACATTACAGTATGGAGATGTAATCAAATTTACCTCTGTTGCATGCATGCAAATCGCTATTTAACACTAAAGTTTTATCTTTTTTGTCAGTAACTAGAATAAATCATTTTTATTTCTGCCAAAATTTAGGATATATTTAAGATTATACCATACTTATAATAAATTTGTTTGCTTTTGAAGTCTATTATCTAATAAAAAGCATACTTTCCATCTGTTTCAGAGAATTGCATTTAACTGCCCATGAGAAAAAAATATCTCAAGTGTAATGCTGCATTTTCCAAAACCAAACTGCATTAGTATTTCTCAAAAATGTATTTATCTAGCAAAGTGAAAATTAGTTCAATATATTTGTTTTAACCTGTTGTAAAGCTTCTTTGAAACCTATGTTATGCAAACATTTTCTAAGATAATGTCTAGTCATCTAGAGTCCATTTGGTTCAGTTCATTTGGCCACAAATGTTGCTTTGAAATTTTTTTCAGCCACAGCATTTTAAAGAAAACTATCCCTTAGGATATCCTGCACTGCTCTAAAGGACAAAACACCCAGTTTCGTAAGATTTGAATTCATGCATTTTTATTGCTTCTCTTTCATCGGTCTGTCTCACTCCTACCAGAAGGTTTTGGAAGGGGCATCCTGAGAACAAAGGGCAAACAGGCTATAAGAAATATGAAGAGAGGAGAAAAGATACTGAACAAGAAATATTTTATAGGCTCTCTAATTTGGGAATTGTGTTCTATTGTTGAAATTTATCCAATTGAGTAAGATTTTCTTTTATGAGTCTAAACCCTGACATCTAGAGCAAGGGTAAATGTATAATTGTAGGATCTTCCTATTTCGGTAGAGGAAGGAAACTGCTCAGCCAGATGGACGTCAATTGGGCCGGAATTTCTGCTGAAAAGCTGCTCACCTCAAGGGGGAAGGAAAAATGTCCTGTTGCTAAGCTACTGATAGGCTTTGCCCTTCCTCTGCTTAATGGGCAATCACTGGGTCAAGGCACAACTAATGACGTTAGAGCTGGCTTTTCCTTGCTAATTGAATGGTAACATAGGAAGTGGCTAAGCGTTTCCTCTAAATCAGCTATTACCCCTTGCTATTCCCTGACCTTCCCTCCTAGGGTGAAGCGTGGGGAACATAGGCTATCCCAGGGTGACAAGAGCCTGGAGATGCAAAGGATGGAAGATTTAGTCATAGTAAAGTTAGCAAATATTAACAATATATGTAGATACTAAAATTGTATAAAATAATGAATTTTTTAATGTTTAAAAAGTCTTACAGTGAAAACGTGGATATCTATTCCAAATATGTAGTGTTTACTGCTCATACTTGTCCAAGTAATTATTCTTAATGGCAAAAGGCTGTAAAGCCTTATCCTTGGGCTTTATCCTTGGTCTCAAATTCAAAATGGCATCTCCCTTTGGGATTAGAGTAACAAGGTCAACCTCAGAAATTAATAGGCGCAGCCTCAGAGCACACGATACCCGGTCTCCTGTGATTAACTTCAATACATGTGGTTTTCAGTGCTTGTCTCTGACCCACTCACATTCAGCAGTATGTTTTAGTGCTTAAGTTGATACAGCCAGTGTTAGCAAATTTCTAGACTTCACCCTCACAATCATTAGCCCTCCTTTACTCTCAGGCTTTCAGTGAGTTATTGTTCACCAAAAAATGATGTGAAGGGCAAGATGTTTCCTTTGCAGCTGAGAAGCTGGAGAGAGGTAAGAAATCTCTGTAATTTGAGAGTACCTACTGTGTGCAGGTATCGTGATAGGTGCTGGACATACTGTGGGAGACAAAGAAGATGTGAAATCTTTACTTACAGTGTTTACAGTCACACAAAATTGGAAACTGACTCAGATTAGGACCCACAGACTGATGTTATCATTGGGATTACACAGAATGGGATTTGGGGAAAAGTCAGTTAAAGTACAAAGAATGGAATTTGAGGAAAGGTGTTAGATGTATTGAGAGCTGAGAAGAATTGGATTGCTCCAGTGGTAGGGGTAGAAACAGTGCCTTTACCTTATTATTTTGGTGAGTGAGCTGTCATCTGAAAGTTTAATAGTTTGTTTGTACGGGTGGAAACACGGTCATCTCGCAGCAGTTTTCTGCTTTACTCAAATATCATTATAACACCAGTAGTAATTAGACAAATATCTTTATAAATTCCTAAGAATCAGTGACAAGACAGTTATTAGGGACTAGACTTAGTGGAGATGGAGTTGCATTATATTTATATTCCTTTGTATGCAGATCTTAAATGTTTCTCTTTAGGAATTTTCAAAATTATATGCCTCACAAAGTCATCCAGAGTGAATGGATCAAGTTCCTTTGCTTTGTAGTTTATAGTGATTGAAGCTTATGAAAATAATGGGAATGATTCTGACCTAGACCAAATAGAAGGGAAAATCAATAAAGCCATTGTGTCATCTCTCTCTCTCTCTCTCTCTCTCTCTCTCTCTCTCTCTCTCTCTCTCTCTCTCTCTCCTACACATATATCAAGAAGAATGAATAAAAAAGTAACAGTGGGTTACTACCTGTACCAATATATGAGTCAAAGGCAGATAGCTTGTTTTGGCAGAAAATCGTGTTGATTTTTAAACTTCTCCTGTGCCAGTCATTCTAGCACACCAGAGGTGTTTTTGTGTATACAAAGAAAAACAGAAACAACACTTGATAAATTAGTGGTGACAGCCTTTTTTTTCCATTTCTTATTTTTCCAGGAAAATTGAGAATAGTTGCCACTGGTTACACTCATCCCAACTATTCCCCCACTCTTATAACGTGTCACATATTATAGGAAAATATATATTCAGCACCTACTACACACACACACACACATACACAAAGATATTATAGGAATTTGTAACAGTACAGTAGAAGATAGAAGATATAGTAGCATGTTTGTTTGCTAATTGAATGATCTAATAGAGAACGGAAAATTGCTGATTGAGGAAAGACAAAAAAAATCGCATATACAAATTATTATTGTAAGCAAGCGGGCAAGGAATCCACACTTTTTTAGAGAAGATATGTGAAGAGAAGAGTAAAAAAAGTGAGCCCACCTAGCATAAGCAAAAGCAGAGGTACACAGAGAAAGCTTGGGGCCAGAACTGTCTTTTGTTAAAGCTGTTGCTTCTATTTTACTTGTGTTAGTCTGAGATACAAAAATTGTTGGATTTTCAAATTTGCTAGCCTGCAAATAACTGTCCTCTCAATTCATTCTTATTTCAGGTTGCATGCAGGGAATATATTTCTTATTAGAATTATGTTTCCTATAATTTCTACCTGTAGTTTACTTGAACTTTTGCTTATCTTTCCCTTAGGAGTTTGTGGAGAATGGTTAAAAACCTCCCAAGTACAGTAATATTTTTGATGTTTAGTTATCGATGTTCTTAATGTTATTTTCTCTGTTGATATCTGTGTTGCCACCCCGGGACTGTCAACAATAATTTATCATTTAAAACAAAATCAATTGTTATTGATCAATTTTATACATTATTTATTTGTTTGTTTGTTTGTTTGTTTATTTTTGTGGTATAGCAAGAATCAGCCTGCAAAATCTGCATCCTCCCTGCTTCTCATTCAAATCAGTAGAGTACTGGCTACAATCTGTGATAATAAAAATTCCAAAGTAATTCCTGGATCCTTGCCTTTCATTCATCAGGAAGCATGTTGTAAAAACTGGACTGCCCCAGATGGGCATACTTTCCAGTGCTGAGTTAACATGTGAACATGGAGATTGAAGAATTCAAAGGAAACTCCTATGAACATGAACGAGTGTCGTAAAGATGTTATAACAGAGTACTACAAACTGTGCAGCTTAAAACAACAGAAATTTATTGTGTTATGGTTTTGAAGGTCAGAAGTTTAAAATCAAGGTGTTGGCTTGGGCCTTTTTCGTCTTAGTCCTTGGTGGTTTGAAGGCAATCTTCACCATTCTTTGGCTTGTGGATGCATCACTCTAGTCCTTCATCTTCACATGGCATTCTCCTTTTGTCTGTGTCTGTCTCTCTTTCTTTTTCTTGTGAAGACACCAGTCATCTTGGATTTTGGGCCCACTCTACTCTGGACCACTCTGACCACATCTTGATTTATTACATCTGCAATGACTCTATTTCCAAATAAAGCCACATTCTGGGATAGTGGGGGTTAGAACTTCAACATGTCTTTTTTAAAGGATTTCAATCCATAAAATAACAGAACCTCAGTTTTAGCAAGTATCTCACTCTGCCACTAGGTCAGGCATTGTCTCAATTCTTGCCCAGCTGCATTTAATAATTATGATGGATTAGTGACCAACTTGTGTTTGGGCTCTACTCTTTTTTAAATAAGAGGTTCATTTTGATTATTTAGATTTTACTCCCTGTGCATGCATTGGCTTTGTTTCAAAGGAGGGGACTTGGGAGTAGCTTGTATTTTGAGTTTCAGGCCCTGGTCATAAACAACAAATCCAACCCTGATTCCACTTGACATCATTGTGAAATACTGGATTTCACTCTGGTTGAGCAGTTGCATAGAACTTATGAGTATTCTCTTATACAGAGTGAAGTGCATATTTTATAACTGAAAAGAAGGCTAGAATGAGTATATAGGATAGCCAAAAAAGTAGATGATAGCAGAACAGTAACTCCTGAAAGCTTATTTCTCTAATGGTAATAAATTTTATTCTTAGCTTGACCACACAGAATAAAAGCCAAAGTTTCTAGATTTCCCTTGAAACCAAGTTATGGGCAGTTGAATATGAGCAGAATTGAAATATGCAATTTTAGTACCGCATCCCTCAAGGTCTACTTTTTACCTACTTTGTCATTCCTGTTGCTTGAAATGTGGACTTGATTTTAATATATGTTGAATTATGTGGCAACGGCATCACCCTAAATTTAAAACAAACAAACAAGCAAACAGAAAAGAATGTATCCAGGATGGATATATATGTTCAAGACACATAGTAGAAGCATTATATGTAGCACAAAACTGCACTATTTCTGGGTTTCAGCATGAGTTCTGTGCATAAGTTTCAGGATTAAAATCAAACAAGAACATAGCTCTTGAGTGGGCTTAGCAGACATTCCAATCTCTTGTCTGTAATACAATAATAATTAGTAATGATTTTTTAGAATTAATGAGTACTTCCAGAGTCCTTATCTTTTTAAAGGTAAGAAAAAATGAGGATGATTCCTGAGATTAGCAGGATAGAAGATCTAAAGTGTTTAACATTTAATACTAAAAATTGTTGCTTTGTTGTGAATCAGAATTCAGTAAAACAGGGTCCAATAATTACAGGTTTTGCATCAAGACTGTGCACTTAAGTTTCTGAGCTTGAGTTAAAGTTGCTTTTTTAGGCTGTGAAAAAAGGTAGTCAACATTGGATTCCTGATTGTTTAAAAATAAGAGAATCCTTCTAAGTTAAAAGTACTTGTGGAGGACAATTGACAGCTAAAATCAACAAAAAAATGGAGGTAAAAGCAGGATTATAACAAGGTCAATCTAGAGATCCTTAAGAGACCTCTTTCCACTGAATGGAAGAGAAATAACTAGACACAACATAGGTTTTCAGAAGGGTTTATAACAGAGAAGAATAATGGGGGAAGGGTGTATCAGCAGAGTGCCACTTTATATAAAAGTGTTGGGAGTGGGACAACACATGGATATGCTCTATGGATATGCCTTTTATAGCCACTACCATCAGATTTAGACTAGGTAAAGGGAAAATTTTTTAAAGGTATTTACGTGATCATTTCAAATTAATCTATCGAACTTGACGCAAAAGAGGCCATTGTTATCAGATGTGGTCTAGGACAGGCAATAATTATCATTATTCCTTTACTGTCATTCTACACTGATGTTCTCTGTAAAGGGAACTAAGGTGTATTTTTACCACTTTTAAATTATATATATAATTTAAATATATATATAATACATATATATATAAAATAGGAAATTTTAAGTCTTATTTGTAAAATGCATTTATTTTAAATGAATTATAGACTCTTTGTCGAGATCTTTTAAACACTAAGGTGTGCTTCTAAGGGTCTGTAATACGATAGAAAAAGACAGAAGATTTAAGCTCTGTATTAAATTTGCATTTCAGAAGATAAAACTAGAGTTCAATTTCTAGTTAGACTTAAATTTTTCCCTTAGGCACTTCTCTCAATGCATTCATTAAATTTGTATTAGAAAATATATTAAATTCTGATATTTAATAACAAAATTATTAATTTAACGGTTTAATAGTTACACATGCACACATTAAATTTTTACTACATTCAGGGAACTAAGCTTAGAAATTCAATGAATAATGTAATTTTATTCTTGAAATCACTATATGAAATAGGTGATATCACTAATTCATTACACACATGACAAAATTAAGGAATATAAAGCTGGAATTTACCTAGCCTAAATCAGATTACACAATTCTATTTTCAATTTTAAAATTTAACAAAAGCATAAAATTTTCTCATCCAAGCAAGAGCCATGTAAGTTGTAAACCATTTCAACTGCTCATAACATGTTTAAACACCACACTTAAAATTACAGACAAAGGTAAATAATGTGAGAATTCTGTAGATCATTATTAGAATTACAAGTTGTTTCAAGTGCTTCCAATTAATTCAGCTTTATCTGTCACTTATTTAAAAATCATATTTTGCATATTTGAATTTATGAAATGTTGGCAAATACAGAACCTATATTACTTTACTCGAATGCGTGACTGCCCTTATTCAAGTGTGCCTGTTTATTCTAACAGAGCTTTCAAAGTTCAAAAAGGAAATTCTTCAGAGAAGATTCTAGCTAAAAAAGAAGTCATCAAATACAAAAAAAAAAAAAGACAAGAAATGATAGAATTGTACACCCAGAGACCAATGTCATTTATCTACAATTTTATTCAACAAACATGTTGAACACTTACTAAGCACTTGGTTCAGTGCTAGATCTTGGAAATATATGGGAATTATAATAATAATTTGTAAATTCTTATAAATAATGTAAGAAAAATTATGACCCTCAAGGGAATATTGACACAATACAGAAAATGAATATAAGTGCAGTTAACCAAGAAGACCTAGGAAAATCTCTAAATGTACCCTGCCAATCATGTCTCTCCTTGCTCCTTCCATGAATGCTTAAGGAGGTACGTACACAAAAACATCAGCAAATGAGATAATGTTAATTGAGTCGTGAAGAATGCCCCATGTAAAACTACTCTAGAAATCAAATTACAGCATGTGACTTAGGCATAAGAATATAGTAGTGCCCTTTTCCCTGTCACAGTCATAATGTTAGCATTTACAATTGCTCAAGAATGTAGTATGGAGCTTGGACAGTGAGATAAAAGGAAATGACTTTTTTTGGAAGGGAAGTGTTAGCTCAACTGAAATAGATCCAACTATGCGTCCTGGAACAACCATATTAGCATCTCTTTCCTGGAGTAGGAGGGACTGAAAAAGGGAGGAGAGGAGGATAAAGTAGTCCCCAGACTGAGGGTGTTCTTCCTGACCCCCTTTAAGAGCCAACTGGAAGGTGAACCTAAGATACCTAGGCTAGAAAAGAGTACTGATGATGGTTGGTAGAAGTTGTAGGCATAAGGGATATATAAATTGAGTTTTGAGGCAAAAATAAGCTAAATAAAGCATTTGTGGCTCGGGTGGGAGAAAGTAGTAGGAAGAAGGGGACTTAATTATCATGATTTGGTCATAAAATGTGAAGTACAGGTACTTAAAGATAAAACAGGAGAGGTAAGCTGGTGACAAATAATAAACAACTTTATATTACAGGTAAAGAGTTTTATGTACCTGGTAGTTTGACAGTCACTGGAGGAATTTAAGAACGTAAGTAACATGAATAAAATTTATTACATTACATTTTATATCTACATATATTGATTCCAAAAACACATCTCCAAGTGAAATTATTTCTAATATATATTTCAGTAATTTCAAAAAGTAATTCTTTTAAACACTTTATTAGTCTAAAAAGAAAATTGGTGTAATCTCTACCCCCTTGATTTTCAACTATCCAGCATGACAATGAAGTTTATTTACATTAGAAATTCCAAATGAGTTTGGCTCTTTCAAATTTCAAACCCACTTTTAAAAAATATATATCACTACTGAAAATACTCAAATTAAATTCTTTCCTTCCCTCTTTCTTCTTTTTTCCCCCATTTTACACATCCATCTTCTACCAATATTTCTAAGCATCTACTTTGCACCAAATTGGAAAGCTTTTATAAAAGACAAGTTCCTGACCATATAGACTTTAAAGAGCTACGGAGGGGACAGGAAATGAGGAGTTACACAAATAAACAAGGTAAACACAGAATGTAATGAGAACTATGAAGGCAATAGAAGAGGATGATGAGATAGCAGGTGACCGGAGGAAGAAAGATACTGTGGAATGGTGGACCAGATAAGCTTCCACAGGAGATGATATTAAATTATGATATGGAGAGTATAAAGGAAGTAAGTAATCATGTGGATTGCCAAGTGAAAAGCATTCCAGGTAAAAGGAACAACAGTTGCAAAGGCCCTGAGGCAGAAATGTTTGTGTGTTACAGCATTACAAGGAAGCAGACATGACTAAGAAGAGTGATCAAAGGAGCATGGGAAGAAATTAATTTAAAGAAGTAAGAAATTGGCCAGTCATGCTAAGGCCTTGAGAACATGCTATAAAGTTGGGGAGTTTTCAAAATGTAATCGAAAGTCACTTCAATGTTTTAAACTTTGGACTTAAGTGATCTGAATTTCATTATTAAACAATATTTCAAATGTTGGGCCAATGATAAATTCGAAGGCAAATGAGTCAAATAATGCAAGTTATTTCAGAAGTTGTTGCAGTAATCCAGGTTAAATATATTATTCACTAGGAATAAAGAGATAGCTGAGAAAGTGGTAAGAATTGCAAGTTTGAGACATTTCGAAGGTAGTTCAAATGGGACATTCTGATGGATTGGATATGTGGAATAAGAAAAAATTAAATATAATTTTATGGCTTTAGTAACTCATTTATTAATATAACTTTTCTCTAAAATGGAAAAAATGAGGGTTAGCAGGTTTGGGAAGGGAAAGGAAATATCTTTTAAACACATAAAGTTTAAAATGTCAAATAGATATGTAAGTGCACCTCTAAAATATACAGATGAATGTGAATTTTGAGGTCGTCAGGTGTGAAAATAGAAATTTGGGGATCTTCAAAGCCACGAAACCATATAAGATTAGCTGCAAAAGCTTTTAGATGAAGAATGAAAGAAAGCTTTTAGATGGAGAACAAAAATAGGTCAAGTTCTATGTCCTGTGACACTATCTTTTGGAGCTCAGAAAAAAGAGACGAATCTCGTAAAGAAGCTCGACAAAGAGAAGCAGTGATGAAGAAGAAAATCCAGGAGGATGAGATTTCTTAAAAGCCAAATGCAAAAAGTTTTCAACTACAAGGAATGATAAACACTAACAAATACTGCTGGAAAGTAGAGTGAAACAGGGATTAAGAGCTTTGGAGCTGGCAGAATGGAAGTTTTTTCAGTGGCATAGTATGAACAAAAGCTGTATTAAGGACATTGAAGAAAGTGGAAGTGGAGGTGGAGGCAACTATCATTAATTTCTTTTACAGATTTTGTTTTTCCTATAAAGATGGTAGACAAGTAGGGCAGGAGATGGAGAAAGGAGCAGAACCAAGGAAATATTTGTTGTTTATGTTTTTTTAGTTGTTGATTTTTTATTATTTATTATTTTAAAGATGGTAGAAAGTAAGGACTGTCTGCATCCTGCTTGAAATCATCCAGCATAAGGAAAAACTTAGAAATGGAGGAGGCAGAAGAGGTCACTGCAAGAGTAAAGTTCTTGAATAGATGAAAAGGTATGAAATGCATGCAAACAAGTGAGGATTGGCCTGAGATTAGAACAAAAAAATGCTTTATTTTAAAAGGCAAAAAGGCAATGAATGTGGGAACAGAAATCTACAGGCTATCAAACTTGGCAACCTGGTTTTCCAAAGTTGTAAACAGAAAACATAGCCAGCTCCACATGGAAAAGAATGAAGCACAGACAGAGAGAAGAGAAATGGGGAAAGAGACAGTTTTGGATTCCCTGCTGCCTTGATTCTTGATTCTAGTCTGTTCCTGAGTCCCAGCTGCATCCTGATCCTTGTGTGGCACTCCTATGCTTTCTGTCCCTTTTGTGGTTAAGCAAGCTATAGGGAATGTCTGTTGCTTACAGCCAATAAGTCATAACTAATACAAATGAGAACTGCATTTTCCATTCTGTGGATTTGATTCCTGGAAAAATTTAAATTCTTCACCCCTCTATAAGACCCTCAGACCAGGCCCCGAGTTACCCTTTCAAGGGGGGCCCACATAATTGTATGTCTAGATTTCCTTCTTTGGAGTGGTTACTTGACAAGATTTCCTATAACTTGTCCAACCACTGATTTACTTTATAGTATAAATATTAAAATCATGTGTTGGTATTGTGCACAAGCCAGTTCCTTTCAAGCCTTTATTTTATTTCATTTGACTTGTCTCCATTTTTTAGAAGTGCATGTTGACCTAATTATAGAAATATGACTAACAGGGGCAATGTCAATCCAGCAGTCCTATAGTTCTTAAACTATTCAGTGATCCTAAGAATTTCCTTTCATTTCCAATCACACCAATGAGATTTTCTTGGCCTTGAATCTGTGAGAACTGGGTAAAAATTTGGCCACTGTAATGTCAGCACAATGCATTTTTGTAAATCATTAAGTTCCTGGAAGTTCTTCCACATGAGAGTAAAAAGGCTGTGTTTAGCATGAACAATACAAAGTGAATAAAGATTAAACAAGCTTGTGGTATACACACTAAAATAAATAGAATTTTTTTTTTTTGATTTTTTTTTTGTCCATAGCCTTAAAGAGAAGAATGGTAAAATCAAACAATGTGACTTCTTGCTAATTTACTAGTAGAAATCCACATTTGAATCAATTTGCTCTGGTGTATCAGTCCTTGATTTGTGTCTCTGGCCAGTTTTCACTGATAAAAAGAATGCCGTTTATTTTTTTTGATACAATTTACATCCTCAAAGAACCGTTTCTGATTTAATTATCTGGCATGCTTTAAATATCAGGTTAGGGCTAGAATATTGTACAAAGGAAAGTTCAGCTCATACCTGGATCCTAAATTTGCAGTCATTAGTTTAGCACAAGTGACTACTTTGGGCAAGTAATTTGTTAAATCTGCTTGGGAAAATGATGGATGTGGATAGAAAGTAAAGGATATGCTAGGTCATATATAACCAGTTTAAATAAAACATTTTTCCTGTTGTCCTAAGAGTTTTTGGGGAGGATCAGAAGTCTTCTTTGAGAGTTGGGCCACAGGATGAGATTCATCCTCAGATCTGTGAGAGTGTGCCCGACTTTACCTTTGGGAGAGTTCTTTGTATTCAACCCCAAATTAATGAATCCCAGAGTATCCCGATTTCTAATCCTAACAGTCCCTTCGGTTTACTATCTACTCATTAAAATTTTCTATTAGGAACATGAAGATGAGAAGGAATTGATTTAAAGTCACTAAATGTCAATTTGAATTAGTAGGTTTTATTAAAATATCTTATTGTACCAAATCAATGTGATTAATTATCTTAAGTTCCTGGCTGTGGCAAAATTAACCTATGCCAAGTTGTTCATTCTTCCTTGGAAAAATATGAAACTTCCAGTGACTAGAGATGGATAAAGAGTTCTTTTCTTCCATCACCACAATGTCAATAAGAGGTGATATGTTACAGTAAACACAGGCATTTATTAGCAACCAGGAGCAGCATCAGCCCTGAATCTTTTCTGTCCCTGTGTCCTGAACTTGATGCTCTGAGGAGTCTTCCATGAAAGGCTCACTCTGGGGCAGACATGATGTTATTCTAAATTGCGGGACATAGACTTCACATACTAAGTATTTTAAAGACAATTACAACACCGAAATATAATAGACGCTCCATAGATGCCTATAGAATGGATAAATGAAAAAGAACCATATAAATTGGTAGAAGGTATAAAATATCTCTTACAGAGTTCCCTAATAATTCTTAAAAGATAAACTTAAAGGCCAATAGAATCTACCTTCATCCATGGGATTTGGTAGAGATCACTCAGTTAAGTGAATATTCATCTCTGATACTGATTGAGCAAAGATGAGGTTACTTCCAAAATCATATCTCATTCACTGCCTACAGAATCCCCAGTAGAACTCTGTACACATGGCATACTTAGTTCACATATAATAATGTAAACACCACATTCTAGCCAACGAGCAGGATATATTCACTTAGGCAAACTGTTAGAGTCATAGTCTAATACGAAGATGAGCAACTTGCTTTCAGAGAATCTTTACATATTCTGCCGGTTTCTTAGGAATGCATTACATGTGTTCAAATAGTTTCCTTTTACCTATAAAAAGTATTTGAAGAAATGAGATTTCCCCCCCTGTTTTAATGCAGATCCTTCTTCTTTCTTTTTTAAGTTGTGTTTTTTTTTTTTTTTTTTTTTTTTTTGCTCATCCCTAGGGGGCATCTAATTGCTTCCAAGGATCTAGTCAGCATGTGAGAGTGGAATGGCTTTCAGCATAGAGAGTGATCAGGCAATAATCAATGCCATGCTTTAATTCGAAGCACTTTCTCCTGTGTTTCACCATAACTTTGTGAAAGTTCCATTTGGGAATCTTTTCTGTGTAAACTGGATGTGCTTTTTCAGTGCCAGCGATGACAAAGGTTAAATTAATGCACCCAGCTGTTTCCCACATGCTGGGCTTAGAGAGGACAGTGTCCAGCTTCCTTCCCCTGCCGATCCCTCCCCTATGTTCTTATCTCTCTTCTCACCACCCCAAAAATGACAGGCCCTGGCTTGGTCTCAGTGACCTGGGTAAACGAAGCAGGTTTTGATAAGAGACAGGATGTACAATGGTTCTTATCCAAGAAAATTGGATTCAAAATGCACCATTCTCTCTCATTCGCCAGGGTTAGCACGAAATACCTGCACATGACTATCTCATCAATTTTATAATTAGCTGTTTAGGGAAATACACCAACAAGCAATAAATAAAACTTTGAAAAGATAAAGTCTTTATGATCAAATTACCAGGTGAGGTCACATCAATAAACAGCTGGTAAAGAAAGAATTTTGAAGTCAGGTTTTTTTTTGACAACTTATTATCTTCTTTCTACTTTTCAACAGCATGTCTTAGATAGATGGATAGATAAATAGATAGATAGATGATTGATAGATAGAGAAATATATAAATTTTGTATAATGTACTAAGCTGAATAGTTACCTCCCCTCAAATCCATGCCCAAATATCTAGAACCTGTGAATAGTGTATGGTACATGACAAAAAGAGACTTTGCTGGAATTTAAGCTTTCAGACCTTAAAATAGGGAAATTATACTAAATTATCTGGATAAACCCAATCGGATCACCTGAGCTCTTAAAAGCAGAGGATTTTCTCTGTCTGGTGTCAGAGAGATGTTGTGAAAGTAGGCAGCGAGGAGAAGTCAGGGAGCTTCCAAACGTGAGAAGGATTCAAATTCAACTTGCCATTGCTGGGTCTGTGATGTAGGTGGCCACAGTTGAGAACTGGAAAGAAGACTTTAGGAGATATGGCCAGTCCCCAATTCACAGAGAATGAGGAAATGGGAACCTCGGACCTAAATTCGGTCAAAAGCCTAAAAGAGCTTGGAAGTGAATTCTTTTAAACTGTTTCAGGAAAGAAATGCTGACATATTGGTTTTAGCCTGGAGATTGTTAGCACCTCAAACTGAGGAATAATGATACAGAGTTGTAGTATGTAACTGACCTTTGGCTCCCAAAGCAGACACATTTACATTCCAAATCTCAATCTTAAAATGAACAAGTATCTTAAACATACCACCTAACAGTCTGTGTGCTTCCATTTTCTCTTCACTCATGAAAACCACATTATAATAATCTTTTGGCTAAAGGGTGGGTACTCAGTAAAATAAAAAATTCATGCAATTTTTCCTCTCTTACTGTTTTAGAGATTTTTTTTAAGTGAAGCAAAATTATGCAAATAAAAACTCGATAGTGACTTTAAAAATCCTGACACATAGCAACATTCTTGTTTGACAGCATCAACTAGAGTATCACGATGTGAAATTATCTATGTGCTTTTCGACCTCTCCTCCCTTAAGTGTTCATTTTATTTTAATCTAGGTAAATCTGGGAACACATCACATGCAAGGAGCATTTCATCAGGGAAATCAAAGTTCTGGATAGGTACGATGGAAAATAAAATATCTTTGAGTTGCTTTTATTAAGCAGCTCTAACGAAGAGTTTTTCCAGCCCTCGTTATTGATGTTGAGATGATTGAGCTGAGCAGAGACATTCTTGTCAGAGAGTGAGCACAGCCAGGGGTGTCGTGAGGCCCCATCTGAGAGTTCACTGTCCCAATGTTACATGAGTCCTGAATCATACTCAAAACATGTGCCAAGCTGTCCCTGCAGCTCAGAGTTCGCCAACTGACCACAGCTGGAACTTGTAGGCTGGTGGAAAGCAAGGAAGAGAGGGTGAGCTTTGGACTTTTGTGTAGCCCGGAGGAGGCCTGCAATTGGCAAGGATAATAGCATGGCAAACGCTCTGCTACTGACACTCTGGAGCCAGCTGTCTTGCCGTAATCCTGCCAAACGAGGCAGGAGAAGTTCAAAAGGCACTACTAAAAATAATTAAGGCCATGGCGAATTTATTTAATAAGGAGAGATTAAAGGAATTTTATGTGTGTTGCTTGGCTATGCAAACATGAAATGAGAATATGAAAAATATCAATAAATACTTGAAAGGTCTAAGTTATTGGGAAGGACATGGGAACTTTAAATAATAAACAAAAAAATAATAATATGGCACCATGCATGCAACTAAAGTCAAATAAATAAATAAATAAATAAATAAATAAATAAATAAATAAAGCAAGCAAGCTAAGTCATTTCAAAGTTAAGACTAGTACGAAAGATACACAAAGTATTAGCTCTTTATTCTATTAAGAAAAGCCTTAGCTATTACAGTCAGACTCTTTAACTCTCAGTGTCTCTAAGATAGTCTAAAGGATATACACGTAATGTTGTTTTTGAGACTGACAGACTCTGTGTGGGTATACATGTGTGTACTCTCTGTAGTATCATGGGTGAGCCAGAATTCATTTTAAAGTAAAACTGATTTATTATGCCCGTAAATACTCAGAGAATACTCTCTTGGTATTTCCAGACAAACTGAAAGCTGACCTTGTCAACTGTCATCAATATATTCAACAAGCTATCCTGAGAAAGAGATCAGATACCTCTCAAAAGAATGTGTTCCATCAATTTCTCCTAAGCTACATGGCAAAACAGATTCATTTCTCTCCTTATCCTGTTCCAATGCAAAGTTTTTCAACTTATGGGGGAGTAGAGAATCTACTGATGTAAAAAAAAATTTTTTTCGCCCTGACTTTTTATAATTTGCTCAGCAGATAAGAGAATAAACACAGTAAGACTGGTCAACCAAACCCAAGAGTAAGTTCCCACCGCAAAGTAAAATTGCATGATTACACATCCAAAAACAAATTTTCTCTCTTCTCAAGAGTACAATTCCATTGGTTATGTCATAAACCACTAGGGAACATGGTGATTTTTTGGGGGCGAGTAATCTCTTCTCAAGAACTTGCAAAATGGTCTTCAAAATAGCATGCCACACATTATTTAAAATCCAAGAAAAAATTATTTGCCTTTCAAGTAAGGATAAGAAATAGGGAAAAAAAACTGATTTTATGTATATGAATGTTTATATGAAAATCCATAAAATTGTTGACCCTCAGCAACCTCAATGTTTTTGTTTTGAGTTCCTAGAGTTGACACTTTATGTCACATTTTGTACTATATGTCCTACTTGTGTAATAGGCATCAATCAAGGAGCTCTGGGCTGCAAGACCAGCGTCAGAGAATGTTATGTTAAGTTTAGCATGATTTTAACTCAAAGGATTCCACATCCTTCCTCAGTGCACCTCTGTCTTGATGAAGGGAAGGATATCCAATGAATAAAAACATGGACAGCTTCAAACAGTGAAAATATGAGTGAGTCATCGAATACGACACTGACCTTAAAACTTAAAAAATTGACAAATTTTTCTAGTCAAGAAATAAAAATTTGATATGGAAAATTGAGGTAATCATCTTTCAAGTTAGATTTTTTTTAAATTTAATTAAGTGGCTGGAAATGTGTAACCTTTCTTTGAGTTTTTTTTCTTTCAACTCTTCCACTTGCAAAGAGAGAGAGAGAGGGAGAGAATATTTCAGCACTTCAGAAAGCAGAAACTGACAGCCATCATCTTTCCAGAAAGGTAAAGATGCTTCACAAATTAATATTCATATTATTTACAACCATCCCTAAAATTTGTGTTTTCATCACTAAACTGCCACTGAAAAACAAAGGTTCTAGACTTCCTTTATTTAAATGTGTGGCTCACTATACAGATCTCATAACTTGCAATTTCTTGCACTCACCTTACTCAATACTTATTTTTTTCTCCCCTTCTACTTTATTTATAAAATTTACCCTGTTATTAAATATAGGTCATTTAAAAACTTTGCCATTTTTTTCCAAAGAATTATTTATTTCAACACCAGAAATACATATTGTGATATGGTCAGAATTTCACTGGTATGTCAAAACAGTCTTAACTTGAGATAGAGAAATATGGGACACATAAAATCTCTACTTACTCTGAAGTGTAAGCTTTACAACATTGTTGCTCCGTTCCTCTCTTACTACACAAAGTTATTAATATCCTTGAAGGTAGCAACCACCTCTTTTTTTTATTTCCTGGTGGCATCTAGCCCAAAGTTTGTCAATTGCTTCATTTTCAAGTTATTGCATAATTCCTGAAATGTACTTTTATGTTACTTTTTAGTTAATTAAAATATTAAACAAAAAAATACTCTACTAAAATATTTTTCAAGGCCTTCTTTAATGCTCTTTTTTTATAATAACCTGACACTGATTTTGTTGTTCATTTTGTGTGTATGTGTTTTGTCTTTCACAAAATACATGTGCTACTACCATTCTTAAATGACCCATTCTCTACTGCCTTTAGAGAATTTTGAATGTTATGCATTTATACATGTGAGTCATCACAATTCCCAGAGATTAATATCTAAAAAATGCATAATCAAGCTAAAAGTCTTCAAATTAAAATTATACTTATAGGTACAACCACTATGGAAAACAGTATGGAGTTTCCTCAAAAACTAAAAATGAAATTACCATATGATCCAGTAATTCCTCTTCTGGGCATTGACCCAAAAAAACTGAAAACATTTATCCTCAAAGAAATAGGGACTCTGATGTTCATAGCAGCATTATTCATGGTGTCCAGGACATGGAAGCAACCAAAGTGCCCTACAATAGATTATTGGATAAAGAAGCTGTGGTACATGTAGACAATGGAATATTAGTCAGCCATAATAAAAGATGAAATACTGCCATTTGCAACAACTTGGATGGATTTTGAGATAATCATGCTAAGCAAAATAAGTCAGACAGAAAAACTTGAAAGCCATATGATTTTACTCATACATGGGATATAAAACTGAAAGCAACAAAGAAACATAACAAACAGAGACTCATGGACACAGACTGTAGGCTAGTGGTTACCAGAGGAAAGTGGGAGCGAAGGTATGTAAACATACAATACTACATACTGTTGAATTGTACACTTGAAATTTATTTGATTTTATTAATCAATGTCACTGCAATAACTTTTAATAAGAAAATTGGTGGAAAAAATAGCAGTTAAGATATAATTATAATACTAGAACAGATTTCTTTTATATACTAAAATTTCTGGAAAAAGAAAAAGCTGAGTACATCATTATTCCAGTACTTTTACTGTTTTTCAAAGGCTCGTTCTTGGAAGACTTGCCAAAGATGTTTTGGATCAAAGTGTGATAATTATTTTTTGAGGGTTAGGTCAGCTTAGTAAAATTTAAAGCATACTGAACTGCAGCATGTTTGCTGAACTTTGTCAAGCCACTTAACTGATTCTGACATCCATTTCCTCTTCCCTAAAAGGAAGGACTGGACTTATAACCCCTTTTTGAAATTTATTGTTAATAAATAAGGGATGCACTAATTTATTAAAGTGAGGCCATAGTCTTTAAAGTACTTTTCCTTTGGAAGTTGTTTTAAATACATAGTATTAATTTTAATGAGAAAAGTGCCAATTAATATCATTACTACCCTTCAGTGTTAACTGCAATTACAGGTAATTTTTTAATTATAAAATTTTATGTATAGAGATTAAATCAAGTTTAACACGTTCTTGAAAAGGGGTACACTGTTGATTCACGAAGTGTACTCAAAAATCTTAAAGCAAAGAGAATTACTAATAAAAAGACAACTTATTCAGAAATCATGAGGTGCTGGGAACTCTGCCAACCTAATAATAGCATAGATTGGGGGTGTAGAAAAATGGGAATATGGTCCTTCCCCAGATTCCAGTGGGAAAGTAATTTCAATAATTGTTAGTGATAACATTTTAAAATACATTAAATCAACTCTCTATAATTTTAAATATAACCACCATATCACAGGTTCAGGAAAACAACCATGCATGATGATATCTTAGGATATCAGATAGATGCAAATGTGAGCCATCTAAACACTTCATTCCACACTTTACAGTGTGTGTCCTTATTGTGTAACAGTCATCATCTAGGATGCTCTGGACCACACAGCTAACATAAGAGTATTAGGTTAGATTTTTGCAATAGTCAGGTTTTTACACCTCTCATGTGTAAGATTTTGCTATGTTTTTATTATAGTTTATGTTTAACCATCTGATTCCAGTTACATCCAATTACCTCCCATTCCATTAGAAAACACAAAATCTGTGCTCCTCCTCATGTTATTTGTCCCCTGAGAATGTCAACATGTATATCATACTGTAAACCTTCATGACAACTTATTCAACTCTTAATAAATTTTCGCCCTAGAAAAAGTAATTATTCTTTCATTAATGACCCCTTAGCACATTAAGAAAAAAAAATTGCAAAGAACAAAGACAGAACAATAATGCCTTGAGTATCTACTATGTAGAGTAAATAAATTATTAGTATTTTGTCTCTCTTCTTATTATTATTAAAAATAATAAGTTATTGAAGGCCTTTATATTCTCCTTCCTTGCTCAATTCATATGTGTACATATCTCCTTAAATAATAATGTTTTATAGTATTATTGTGGTAATATATTCACAATGACCTACAATTTTCTATTTGTATATCCAATAACTACAAAAGATTGTAAAGACTATCAGGCCTGGTTCTAATTTTTGTTAATCTTTCATGCTCAGACATTAGCATATTGCATGTTATATGTTCCATTATAATAACATAGAAGGATGAATGAATGAATGAATGAGAATGCATTTGTTTCTTGAGTTCTTTCTAGAAATAAATTAGACTGACAAAAATCAGATAGAAGGTATTAAATAACTATACCAATCTGTGTACAATATATTAAACAGAATAACCCTACTGAAACATGTACAACCTTACTATTTTGATTAGAACTTATTATTATGTAGGTTTTAAGTGTATGATTCTATAATATATCATCTGTATATTGCATTGTGTGTTCACCATTCAAAGTCAAATCTCCTTCCGGCAACATATATTCGACCCCCTTTATCTATATAATTTTATTAATCAATGCTACCCCAATGAATTTAAATAAATAAATAAATAAATAAATAAATAAAATAAAACGTATTCACTCTGGAATTCACATGGTTTATGTACTTTTGAGAGACAAAATAGATATCCTTTGTAGATAAAATACTAAAAGTTGTCTTATATCTTCATAATAATTAAAATTCAATATATCTTAAGTTTTTTCTACAATTCTTTTCAAGTGTTAAGAATCTCTATATTTCTTCTTAAAGGGAAAATTCCACAAGAAAAATCTGTATTAGTGTCTTAGGCCAGGTTCATTAGAAGTAACCTTTAAGACAAAGATTCATGTGCAAGAAGTTTATTAAGAAAGTACTCCCAGGGGAGTCTTGAAGGGAACAGAGTAAACGGTATGGAGGAAGAAAGTGGACTGTTGCCATTTCAGCAACAGTCCTTGATTGCCTAAAGTCACATCAAAGGGAAATAAATTCCAGACACTTCCAAATTACTCTGCCTGTGGGCACATGGTTCCAATAGCCCAAGAACTGTCCTCTGAGGAATTCTGGATGATGAATACTGATGGTTTAGGAAAGGGGAGATTGAGTCATTCACCTGTTCAATGCTGTTCAGTAGGGTAAGATTGGGCTGTTAAAATAGGTAGAAACTATGTTAGTTGAACAGTAGTTAAAGAAACTGAAGATATATAGCCTGGAAAATAATAAGTTTATTCTACTATCTTTGAATAACCCCCACTGACTTATAGGAGTAGACAGAGACAACTTCTGGGCAGCTCAAAGCCACTACTGAGAAGTAAAGATGAGAAAAAGAGAAGAAAAGATTATAATTTAAGAAGAACTTTCTAATAACTAATTTAATTTAACAATGAAATAGATTGGTTTAGAAGTTAATGGGCTTCTCAGAGGTGAAAGAAATACATTTAAAAAATCTTGTATTTATTAAGTAATTATCTGTTGTCCTTATAATCAGAATGTTGTATATATCACCCCATTAGATCCCCACAAACCCATGAAGTGGCTTATTTTGCCTTCATTTAAATGAAGAAAACAGACTCGGATTGTTGTTCCAGACCC
>CM053507.1:9056970-9153489 GCA_028627145.1 Eidolon dupreanum
AGTTTCTCCTTGATAGTTTGGCTATTTTTACTTCTTTATTTTTTGATTATTGAAAATTTTTATCTATCACATATGTTCTTTATATGCTATCTCTAATACAGCATCCTCTAGGCTAAGTTTTTATACAATTTAGATATATTTTTATTACCCCCAAGTATTATCATTTTTTTTATAATTCCCATTGCCAAGTTCAGGTCCTTTTAACTTTTTTCAGGAACTATCACCTTTGCCTTCCTCATATTCAATATTTATTTTTCCTTTATCACCCTGAACATTATTGCTAAATTTCCTTTTATAAAGCTAAAAACTATGTCATTTAAAAAACTCTGTCTATAGCAATGGTGTCATTCATAGTTATCCCATATATTTAGTAAATATGCCCTTTGGTTGAGAACTCCAGATCTTTATTTATTATCTTCTAAATTTATGAAATAACTTTCCCAACATATATTGAAGTCTTAGAATTCTATTCTTCAAAATCATCTGTTAACAGGCCTTTCTAGATTTTTGGTCTTTCATATTTCTTTAGTTATATTTATTTAGGCACTCAAGCTCTTAAATCAAGGTTAGCACAATTGCTTTATAAGGATCCTTTACTTTCCTATAATATCCCACCTCAGTTCTTCCTAAATGCTACTGCAAAAATGATTGCCTCAAATTAAACTTTTTTGACTCTATTAGGACATTTCCCATTCTGCCTATCTTCATAGCTGTTTGATTAGATGTGTTTTGCTTCCTGCTGGATCATGAATGACTCCATGTCTATGCATGCATCATTCTTATGTCTCCACAAAAGATGGAGATATAATGTTCAAAAGACAAAAACTGAATAATAATTTTCATCCAAATGAATTATGCAGGCTTTAAAAACAGTATTCAGCTAAAATTATATGATTTTATCACTAAATAGCATGTGATTGATCAATCTACATTCACAGTTACCAAAAAATAACTTTTCAAAAATGTGTTGAATGCCAGGCACTGTGTATAAAAGGAATAATAATAGACAAAATCAATTTTCTGCTGTTGAAGAGCTCAACATATAGTGAAGGAGATGAAGAATACCAGAACAATGTCAAAATTTCTAAAATAGGTAAATGCAAAGAAAAGACAGCAAAAAGAGAGATGGCAGGTGAGGGACAGAGGGTTAGATATAATGTTGGTTTATGTATGAGTGGGGTCTTGAAAGATAAAATCTTCTCCACTATTATTACATATTAGGTAAGGATGATCCAAGAATTATTTTTTAAAAAATCTCCCAAATATCAATTTTGTGATTTTTTTTCTCATACAGATTTCTTCATTATGCTTATATGCTTGCCTTCTTGTGTGTATTTTGAAGATAAAATACTAACTCCCCTCATTTTAATTACACTTGCTTCTTTTGAACGTATAAAAAGGTTTCATTTTCATATTTCACTCAAATTCTTTTGTCAGCTTCTGAAATTGAAATCATTCATAATTATAAGTTTCCTTTGTGGCTTCAATGGCAAGGATAAGCATTTTTCAAGTTAAAAAAATATTGTCTGGCTTGGTAAATATCAAACCTAGAATTTAATTTCCAAATTATAGGCTTCATAAAAATCCCTGTATGCTTGTTTGTTCCTCTCTCCAGCTAATACCTTTCATGTATAGCTTTTTTTTCTGAACATGAAGTAAGTAAAGTGGATGTGTAAGCCCACTGAATGGATCTGAAGCTCTAGAAATTGCATATTTTGTGGATCAGAACCACCAAGATAATTCAGATGATCATATGAGATCCTAATTACCTTCTAAAAGAATTAAGTAGATGGTAGAGTGAAGTTTTGAGAAATGAGCCTAAGGAGCAGGCTGGCCTGAATTTGTATTTCAACTCTGCCTCTTGTTTACTGCGGGTTTTTGTGCAAAACATTTACTCTCCCTGCCATTGTATATTATGCTATCTTATAGACTTTGGAGTTAAATGGGTTAAAAACACTTATATTTTGGCTTATAATATTCTCCTAATGCATTTAAAATATTTTATTGTGTTTATGTTTCCAGCTCCTGTTAACTAGACTTATTACCCAGACTTTTTTCATAGATTACAAATAGATAGATATATGATAGATGTAGAGAGATAGATGATAAATAGAAAGAAAGATAGATGATAGATGACAGATTAGATAGATAGATAGATAGATAGATAGATAGATAGATAGATAGATAGACAGACACATAAACACAGACACAGAGAGATTGATAGATAATCTAATGTTACTAATTGTTTTCCTGGGTTTTTCTTGGTCTTTTCTTCCTGACAATTGATTGACACAATTAGAGCAATGGCTAAATAAATATTCTATGTTTCCCTCAGTAAAAGTATTCCATTCTTACCTTTCACAGACCATCATATGGCCTATTTTCTTTCATTCTATAATGTTAACTTTTACTTTACTGATTTATTAACATTAGTACTTATTATTCATATAGAACTCTGTATTTTTCTCCTTGTTTCTCTCTCTTGCTGAATTGAATGAATTGCCTAAATGGGTGTAGATAGTCTTTTCTGCATGGTTCACATAGATCATAATAAACTTGAACTGAATAAATTTAAAAACAGAAGGTAAGTCATATTTAGTCTTGCATGGCAAAGGCCCAATCATGGTCTTACAAGTTAGAAACCTTTTGGCAGAAACCAGATAATTTACCAAAGGAAAAAATAAAGGTTCACATTTTCTTTGGATGACTCAGAAAATATATATTTTGAAGTATTAAATTTCTACTGTTACATAAACTTAGACATACATGAAAAAAATATATTTTATTTGAAATAACCTAATTTTTGAATACATAAAAATATATTTAACAGTTTTCTTTCTTGTTACAATTTATTAAAAAACTACTTATCTTGTTTCTCCAACATAAACATTTTCATCAAGAAAAGTTTTAAAAAATGCTGTAGGATGGTATCAGTTTCATGTAATATGCCATCTCCACATGTTTTGTAAGCTTAAATGTTTACAATGTGGTAAAATGTTAAACCATAATTAATAAAATGAAAGATCTAATGAAAAATCTCATTTGTATTTCAGAAATAAGCCAACTGTTTACACTTACATATTTTAATTCATAAGTCATAACCCAGGATTACATAATTCTGTGCACTGTATGTAGTTTCAGTATGAAAAAAATGCAAAACGTCCTTTCTAATAGACCTTATTCAGAATTAAAACAACATATAATGTGTAATTTTCTACTGGAAATATAATACAATCATTCCATACTTAAACTTTATTTTAATAATAATGATATACTTACTACTCTTAGATAAATAACAAAAGGTGTCTAGCATATCTATTCCTACTATAATATTAAATAAGAGGATGTTATATGCACAGAAAAAATAAACCTTAAAGATTATATGCCAATGTGTTAATGGTACTTTGCTCAAAGACACAAGATCATGGGGTTTTGCCTTATAGTTTACAAATTTCAGTATTTTTAAATGTTTTTAATTTGAATGTCTTACTTTAGAAACTAGTGGTAAAGGAAGCAATAACACTAATTTTTATATGTATTTATTATCTCATATCATCTGGATTATATGTCTCTAGCAATTGAAGTTAACATTTATAAGCACTTAGTATCCATTTAAACTATGAAAAAAAAATCAATTAACTGAGAACTTTCAATCAAGCTAAATGTGCTTAAGGACAAACTCCCTGAGGAAGGCTGATGAAAATGTGTCACAATTCAAAGAACTAAAACATATTTCTTTTTAGTGTTCTTCGGTGATGTATACATGATTTAATAGTCTTTTAAAGAAATTGTAATTCTAGGATTTGATTCAGCACCTTTTTTTTTTTTATTACAACATCTTAAGAGTCTACGTAAGCTCTTAACTTTGCCTCTCAAATATCAATTCAGCTATTATCTCAGTTAGCTATTGCTACAATACTGTGAAGCAAAAATAATTGATATTTTCTCGTGCACACCTGAGCAGTAAGCTCAGGCAGCTCTTATCCTTTTTGCTTTCTTTGTTTTGAGACTAGAGGGCCACTTGCTTTTCTAAATGAACCCAATAAATGTGGTTGGAATGCATTTTAGGATCTAAGTCAGAAATGACACACTAGTTCAGGCTATCATGAGACAAATAGAGGGTAAGGAACAAATTCTGGTAAATAGTGATAGAGCCTACTGCAGCTGTGTGTACCACCATGCTCTGTAAGAGAGAAATAAACAACACAATACCATGTGATAAATGTCACAGATTAGAGATGTATGAAAAATGTGGAAACAGAGAGTCAAAAACTTCATTCTTTCCGGGGAGTTGGGAAAAGTTTTATGAGGTTAATAATATTAAAACTAGATCTGGAGAAAAACTATGAGTTCACACAGAACAAATAGGTGAGAACTTTATAAAAGATAAAAAATACAGAGTCACAGAAAATATTTCCTGATTAAGAAAATGTTCAGTATATGAATTGAGAATAGATTGCAAGGAGAGAAACAGCAGGACCAATAATGGACATGCAGGCCTAGAGAGAACTGTGAGAAACCTTGATTATAAAACTAAAAATTTTAAAATCAATTTTGTGAATTATAAGATGTATAAGAGTTACCTTATACTGCATACCAATGTATCATAAAACATAGTGGCTTAAAACAACAAACAATTGATCACATAACAAAGCGATAAAAAAAAAATTAGTGGCTTAAAACAACACCATTTATTTAGTTAATAGTTCTGTGGGTTAGTAAGTAAGAGACTGGGTTCAGGGAGGCAGGTCTTCTGTTCTAAGCTGGGCTCACTCATGTGGCAGTATTACTGGGTAAATAAGAGACTGGTTTGATTAGGAGCCACCTGAAATCTCATTCTTCAGTGGACTAGCCAAGACTTGATTACATGGGCAAGCAGAGGTCCCAAGAGAGCAGGTGAGATTGTGTAAGGTCTTTCAAATATAGGTTTGAGACTTGAATATTTAACACCTTTTTGCTTCATTCCATTGGCCAAAGAAAATCATAAGATCAACTCAAGGATAATAGACTCCACTTCTTGATAGTAAGAGCTTCGAAATCACATTGCACATAAAATGCAAATGGAAAAGAGTGGAAATTATGTGTTCATTTTTTTTGCAATTTACTGAAAGGGACTTTTAAATGATTTTATTTAAAAGAGTGAATATAAATTGCATACTAGATTTAAACAACATAGTTTTTAACATCGTTACTTTGCCTTCAGGTAACCAAATCTTGAAAGAAGAAAAACCAAGGAATGCAGAATCTGAAAATATTAGATCATTTTTAAGGATAGTTATGAGAGGTGATAACATATTTTCTTCCTAAAAGACTCTAAAACCCTGCACACCAAAGCAGCTTCTTCTTCTTGCTTCTTCTGTTGGCCAAACAGAAAGCACTCACAGTGAAAATTAAAAAAAAAAAAAAAAAAAAAAAAAAAACAATCCCTCACATCAAATGTCACAAAGTTTAATTTCAATTAAAGGTATTTCTTTTAAAAATAATCCTTGTAGATATAAAGAAGAGGACCTATTATTTACACACGAACCATATTTAACATAAATTGGGATGGCAGCATAGTTTAGGGGCAATATGTTAGACTACAACTTGTAGGAGAATGAACCAGGTTTTGAGACACCAGTAGGAGTGTGAATTCAGTTTTGAACCTTTACACTGTTAACTATCATTTTCCAGAAACCAAGGAGAGTCAGAAAGAGAAAGATCATCAACTTAAAGAGGGCAAGAAACAATACCGCTAAGACCATTTCTCCTCAGATGGGTCAGGCCTCTGTGTGAAGAGGTTGCTAATAAGGATATAAAAAAGGAATTGAAGGAGCCAAAGGGACATAGAAAATTTGCCCTTGGCATGGCCAGCTTCTCCGCTAAAAGTCTTTTTAATTTTCAGTAACTGTTCACTTCAGTGAGGCTTTTCATAGACTTAGCTATAACCAGAAGTAGTTTTTTGTTTGTTTGTTTTGATTTTTCTCTTAGGTATAGCTCTGCAGGATCATAGGACAATAGTGATATCCCCTCCCGCAGACATAACACTATGTATTGAACCTTGAATACTTGTAAGTGGAGGTGAGCAGTATTCCTCTGCCATGTGTCTATTGGCAAACAAAAAGAGAGTGTAAAACATAAGGATGTTTTATGTATATGGAGGTTCTGATATATCAAAACGCATTTTAAAAAAAAGAGATGTCCTTATTGAAGCCATGTTGTTACAGGAAAGGATGATAATGGTGAGTCTTCCAGAACCACAGTCATTTGAAGAGAACCCTGGTTCTGGGCACTGGAATCCATAAGTGTGAATTCACTTGGGGAAAAAATGTTGCATGATTTAGAACCAGTGTATCTTATTCATGGGCTTTTTGGAAAAACTAGTAATGATTTGAGGGAAAAATAAATTTTAATTCCTGCTAGCAATAGGTATTAGAGAGATTGTCATTATTAGGTCAGAGATTATAATGTAGTTTTGAAATACATAGACTAGTTGATGTCCAATTGATGAATAAGACAGAGCAGAAAAAAGAACAGCTTGGACTATGAGTGGGAAAAGTTGGGGGAGGTGCCTTTCTTCCATGTGAATTTTCAGACTCTAAACTGAGCTGTAATTTATTGTCCACACAGATACACTCTCGAAAGTAATATAGTACAGCAGGCATGAGCTAGCGTTTTCTTAAGCAACCAAGAACGTATGTTCATATTCCTCAGGAGGGCTTTCTAGAAGAGTACAAAACGCGTGCTGTAGACAATAGAGAGTTGTTAGAAAAAAATTGAGAAGAGCTGGGGATCTAGCCTCCTTCTTTTTCCTTTAAGAGGAGAGTTCATTGCAAACATTTTTTTCAACCAGAGCCCCAATCTATCATTTTCTAATCAAGTGGAGGATTTGCCTGAGACACATTCTTCCTGTTGTCTGATCAATTCATACCTAGGGATATGTATGAAATAAGGACAAGGAACTCTGGTTATGTTCAGGATAATATTTAATAGAATATGACAAGGGAAAGTCTAAAATTCCTGCTTAAGGAAAAGGAGAGGAATTAAAGTTATCAAATTTGGAGCTATGAATGAAAATATTATTTCATTTTTACTTATAAATTGGTAAAGTGTGGACATTTCTGTCACAATTTATTAGAGCTCTTACATGTGCATTTCTGGGGTTTGAGTAGGTGATGAATATAATAAGTCCAGCAAGTCTATACCCTGTGACATACTGGTGGGAAAGGAGGAAAGGGTACATCAAGAATAAAGTATATATCTGAGAATAGAGGTGTGAATCTTAAGGTTATGAATAATATAAAGTTTTCATTAACATAATCACATTGGGTTATCTTACAAATATCCAGAAGAGATCAACCAGTGAGAGAAAGAACTTTAATTGGTGGTAGAGTGAAAGGAAGTGAGAAACGCTGTTGAGTCTGAGGCATGTGGACTCTGCCAGGAAAAGGAGCCATGGCAGAGACTGAGAGAACACTTTGAGCAAGATGTTGATGCTGTCACATGATGTGCATATGAAGAATTTGTACAAAAGCAACGTATTCCATACAATAGGGTTACATAGGACAAGCTTTATTCCCTCATTGTTCCTGAAGGTCCATATGGGAGTGAGGAGGACTGATGATTTTCATAGGAACTTCAGATATACTATCAGGCCCTAGTCCTCCTTTAACAGAGATGGAGTATGAGAGGAATCCCATAAACTGCCTGACACTTCTCCCCGCTTTAGAATGTGTGAGAAGTTGAATGGAACAAGGAAATGTATTCAGAAGAACAAGATTATGTCTTGCAGTTGTCTTCATATCCTGGAGCAGAGCAGGACTTCCTCTGCTTAACCTAGCCCCCTCCACTATTCCTGGACCATGTAGCCCTTTTTCCAGAAGGCTTTCCTTTCCCATGTCTTCCTCTCTTCCCCTCTTGCATAAGGCCTAGATGTATGTTGTCTGTGTGCAGCAATGCATACAATTTCATCTTTCATACTGATGAACAGACCAGTGAGAAAGTAAATTTCAATTATCACAATGAGTAAGTTGAGCAGTCATTTATTACACATGCCCAAGCCACTAGGTTTCTTTTGGGGTGGTGAACAAAATTAGAAAAAAATATTATTAATCCAGAATATATGAATCAGCAAGAGAATGTGGTGAGGCACATTTTCTCACACAAGCTAAGTCAGTGAATTCACCTGGAACTTTAAATCTCACAGTCAGACTTATCATCTGTTCCCAAGAGCTGTGTCAGGGGTTTTGGCTTTTCCTCTTTCAGCTTTATTGTTTTAAGATCTGCTTCTCACCTTTAAGCAAACATTTCCACATCCTGCTTGATGAAGACACGCCCTTGGAGATAATAACTGGAAATTACAGTTATTCTGTGTCATCAGGCTTGATGTTAGATGTATCAGCTTATTAAATTTTAGACTGTGATAGCAAAAATTGGTAAATGATATGCAATGAATTGGTAATTGTATGTGAATTTTTTTTAAATGAATCCTTTAGATTGATTTATCCTTTGTTGTGAGTTTCTCATAGTTGAATTATATAATTGGTGAACTAGAGTGCAATTATTAAGCTACAAAGGCATCTTGTTAAATAAAATTTCAGCCAAACAAGGCAAAGAGCAAATGGTTGTTGCATGTGTCAATCGACACATTGGCTTCCAGGTTCAAGTCTTGATTTGGAACAAGTTTAATTTATCTCATTTTTTAAGTTCAGGAAAATTACCTCGTAGCTACCAAGGCACAGAAAACTGGTTTGAACTCAGAAGTCTGTGGGCCTCAAATATATACTTTCTCCTTTATAGCGTATTTATTCTTTTTTTCCGATTAACTTCACTTCTAAAGACATGTTTTAACAAAATGCAGCAGCTGCAGCTATTGTAAAAGAGGGTCATTTTTAAAAATTAACTTGATATTTATCTGATGTTAAATTTTGTCCAACATTCGGATGGAAAATTTCTTTAATGAACCTTATAAACATTCTTTTGCACTAATACAAGGAAAAGAAAACTAGAATTGTCATCTGACTCTATCATTAACTTACTGTGCCATCTCAAGTACATTTCCTATTCACTCAAGGCCCCATTTGTTTATGACTAACAGAGAAACACAAATTAAATATAACTTCCAGCTTTAAAATTTTATTTTTATGACAAATAATATAGTGTTTTTTTTTTTCAGATTTTTGCTTTTAACCTTAGAGTAGCAGAGAATGTGTTTTAAAATTTCTAAAAAAACATATTGGTTTTCTTAGCAGTAAAAGTTTAAGGCTCTAAAAGTAGAAATTTTGTAAGGAACATTTCTGTGCTGGGACTCACTATTCCTTCCAGAAATGCAATGGGCGGAGGTGGGCTGATTGAGAAATCATCCCAAGCCTAGTGAGAAAGGTTTTACCAGGGACACTCAACAAGCTTGACATGTATCTCCCCAGCGGGAGACACAAAGGTGACTCATGCCTAAAGAAGACAAAGCATCCTCGGCAGTGGAATGAGGAGTCGCAGCTGGTCAGTAACTGCACATCCAACTGGGAACAGGCAGGGCAAAATGTATTCATTTCAGGGACAGGAACATTAGCCTGTGAGTCATTCAAAATGACCCCTATGTAAGAAGACAGTCTGCTATAGCCAGAAGATGACAACGGTAAGTGGCTCCTGGAGGTAAAAGCTAAAGGGAGTCCATAGTGGCCAGGTAACTGAAAGGCATTTCTGCATCACTCACAGCTATCATCCGAGGATACCAAGTTGCCTTCAAGGAACCCACACGGGACCCTGCATGAGAAATCACAGTTTTAAATATCTGCTAGGCACAGGATGCATGGAGCCTGCATATAGTAGCACCTGACAAGGACGGACTATCTTAGTCTCCTTTTTCATCTTCTCTCCCTTTACATCAACCCCAGAGGAATTAGAAATAATATATAGCAATGAGATGAGAATTGAGTGACAGAATAAAGTTTGCTATTCATTTTTTCCTGGTTACCAGAAGGCTTCCTGAGTCTGGCCTAGCTAGCAGAGGAATGGGAAGGCAAATTATTTTAAACAAAGATAAAAATGCCAGTTAATAGATGTGACTGGACTCTTTAATTTACTGAAATGATGATATTGTGTTTGCAACCTAAAGAGACCAAAAGATTCTATACTATCTAAAAGTGACTAGACATGCACAGGGTTCTCATCAAGCTCTCATCCAGTGACAGGAGGAAAATATCCCCCTTTGCACAAGTTTAAAGGGACAATGGGAGTAAAAAATAAATTAGTTCTCTAGTACATCTAATGAGTTCAACTCGATTAACATATAGATTACACATGTGCATTTACTCTCCTTTACTATAATATGAGAAATCAATGATTAAAAAAAAAAAAACATTTCAGTTAACTAGGAAAGAAGAAAGGGAAGGAGGGAGGAAGGAAGGAAGGAAGAAAGGAAGAGAGAAAGGAGGAAAATAGGATAGGAAGATATAGTGTATATATACATGCATGTATATATATACACATGTAATTAACAAGGGAGAAACCTAAACATTAAAGGCAGTATAAAGCAAGGCTCTTTTCCCTATATAAATACAGGCAATCCTTTGCATAACATTTTTTTAGAGTTTTGCTTGTCCCATTTTATTAATTACATGAAGCATATTTTTGGAATTCGTCAAAACCTTCAGTCTATTAATATTCCACTGCTATTTCCCCTAATTTCTCTCTCACTGATTCTCTTCTTAATAACCAAGACTGCATCTAATCATTAATCTTTTATGTACACTCTACCCTGGGATCTAATTTCTGTTCACTTACTCCAGAACCACATGTGCCTCGTTACAGCCTCCAAAACTGATCAATCTACCCATTTGTTTGGTACTTATTGATTCCCTTGAGGCTGCACATTGCTTAGGAGTATTTCGGCAGTTTCCTGGTTGGCATCATTTCAGATTATTATTCAACCTCAGCTGTTCCCTCAATATTTCTGGACATGTTATTTTTGCAAAATTTTAATCATATCCTTTATCAAATCATTTAAAGTCTCCTAACATCAAACCATCTTTCATTTTTAAATAGCTGTGCTACTTTTATTTTTCTGGGAAAAAAATAGAAGCCTTCAGCTAATAATATACCCTTGCCAAGCCCATATCTTCACCTATCCTTCCTTTAGTCATTCTTCTTTTTATTACCTTCTCAAAAATGACTTTCTTTGTGCTATTTCTCCATAAGTTACATTATTTTCTAGTCTTCTTTTTTTTTTAATCCTTATTGCCATAGCTCAATTTCCTTAAGGCAGTGTTTTTTAATTAGGGGTAGGGGGAGCAATTTCGTCCCAGGGGATATCTGCCTTTGTTGAGTCATTTTGATTGTCACAACTGCAGAAGTAGTCTGAACTGGCACTTAGTGTGGAGGGACCAGGAATGCTGCTGAACACCTAAAAATGCAGAAGACAGCTTGATCGTTCCTACGACAAGGAATTACCAGGTCCATGGAGTCAACTGTGCTGCAGCAAAGGGAACCTGTCTTAAGGGCATGATGTCCAATAAACAAACACATAGAAGGATAGGTGATGATAGATAGATAGATAGATAGATAGATAGATAGATAGATAATAGATAGATAGATATGATAGATGATGATGATGATGATGATGATGATAGATAGATAGATAGATGATAGATGATAGGTAGACAGATAAATAGATGATAGATAGATATAGATGATAGTAGATAGATGATAGATAGATAGATAGATAGATAGATAGATAGATAGATAGATAGATAGATGATAGATAGAGATGATAGATAGATGATAGATAGATAGATAATAGACAGATATGATAGATATGATAGATAGATAATGATGATGATGATGATGATAATGATGAGAGATAGATAGATAGGTAGACAGATAAATAGATGATAGATGATAGTAGATAGATGATAGATAGATGATAGTAAATAGATGATAGATAGATGATGATAGATAGATAGATAGATAGATAGATAGATAGATAGACAGATGATAGATGATAGATAATTGATAGACAGCTGGCTCTCCTTGATAATATTTTTCCTATATAATTCTATCCTCATCCCCTTGTTTTTTCACTTCCAAATTTGTTAAAAATCACAGTATGCAGTTTTTTATTTTTATTTTGTACATAATAGTACTAATTTAACTAAACTTATTTTTAAACATTTACCAAATATGGCTCCAATTCTAAGTTGACTATCCACTGAAGATATTTGACATTAAAAAGCTCCTTCTTGAAACTCTCAGCTTACCCTCTGATGACACAGTGAAAAAGGCATGAGCTTTGGAACTGAGAGATAGTTTCAAATCCTGGGTCTAAACTTTACTGCCTGAGTAACTTGGATCGAGCTGTTTAACATCACTTAACTTCATGTTCCATATCTTACTCTCTATGGGTTCAGGTCATACACTATTTATTTTTATATCTTTTCTCTTCCTCCTAGTTTCTAACAATTTTCTTGGATAATAATGAGTGTCCAGTGAGTTAAATAAATTTCTAAATGTACCTATGGGCATCAATTCTACATACCTATTCTTGTCCTGTCCTTTTTGATATCCTCAACCTATAGTTTCACAACCATTTCTAAGTAGCTCTAAAAGGTCACTTTGTCCCATTCTCAACTTATCCATGTCCTCTGCCAATGTTGTAGTATAAAACATCATCGTTCCTCCTTTGAATTTTATCAACTATTATAAAATAACTGAAGAGGTGACATGTAGAAAATGGTTTAAACTTATTCTGAGTAATTCCAGAGGACAGAATCAAAATTAACATTTTAATGTAAGGGAGACATTACAGTTAAGCTGTTCAAAAGTGAAAATGGGTAGTATGTGTGGCTTGGTGATTATCCTGTTACTAGAAGATTAGTAGGCTAAATTGAATCATAAGATACTATAAAGAGCAAAGGACTCAAAGGAATGTAAAATGGTTTAAGGTTAATTTGCCTTATCCTAGCTACATTCACCTTAATCAAGTTACTTGATTTCTCTAAACCTGTTTCTTATCTATTAAATTTTATAAAATTGATGTCAGATTTTAAATAAATGGATAGAAAAATATCTTATACAAAGCATTATTTTTTAAGTTGTTATAACTTTAAGGATTTATTTTTGCATTTGAATTCACTGTTTCATTGATGAGAGCTTTATATTTATATCCGTAATAATAGATGGAAATAGATATTTGTCTGCATACATATACATATATACTCATCTTCATTCTCATATTTTAATGAAAGAAATCTGGAACAAAGAAAAAGAAGCTATTTTATCAAAAAATAATACTAGCAATAAACTCAAAATGACAAAAGCTTATTTTGAGTTACAATGGTATATGTCACAGATACGACATTTAAGCACAAAAAAGTCTACTCTAGCTGTAAATGTTCATTTTGATAACCTCAAGTTAATATAATCATTGTCCTAGAGAAACAGCTTACAACTTCAGTCTCTTTATATTTTTGTAACTTCCCACTGACTTTCTTTACCTTTCAAATAATTTATTAAAATGATCAGTTAAGTATTGTTTGATTTAATTTCAAATATATAATAAACTTTAATCAAATGTTTTCTTAAAAAATACAAATTATTTTATTAATAATTGAGAAAACACAAAAATTCATTTGTGACACTCTAACAATACTTTAAATTATAAAAAGAAGATGTGAGAAATTAAAATTTTTCTCCTTTTTGCTGCTGTTTCCTACTCTGCCTTCCTGGTCTTCATTACCAAAACGCAGGATCATTTGGCACTGTTCTAGCATAATCTGTTGAGAAAAACAAGAACACAGTTTCTATCTCAAGTTTGAGTTTCCCAGTATCTGCTGTTGCCACATCTCTTCTTGTTTGAGTTAATCACCAGGGTGGGGATTCAAGCTGGTCTGGACTTCAACAATTACTCCTTCTGCCTCACACCCAGGGGACATCTCTTTATAGATAAAATAATCATCTGCATCATGTTGAATGTGCCTCTCTGATCAACCTTGGGAGAAGAAAATGGCAGAGAACAGAAACGGTGGCGTCACTTATTCTTTATAATGCTTTCAAAATGTCAATATGCATTAGATTTTCATAATCTGTAAAAAAGTATCATGGTTTAGCTTTTATTTTGAAAACTAAGCAAGAAATAGGGAAAAAGATTTTCCTCAAGCCAAATATATTTATAATGTTTGTTGTTTTTGTCCAGGAAAATCACCTCCACAGAGCTAATGCATTATGGTTTTTATGAGAACAATTTTTTAAAGTTTATTTTAACTAAAAAATGTTGTTGTCATTGTTCGTTTAAAAAAAACAAGAATGAGATGAAGGGTTAAAGAAAGACAAATTAGTGGTTGATAGTTGGTTACGGGGATGGGAAGTATGGCAGAGGGAATGCAGTTAGCATTAATATGATAGCTAGGTGGAAGGCCGGGGGAGAGAGGGAGCAAATGGGGAGATCATTTTATGAACTATATAGATGTCTAACCTATGTACTGTTTACTTGAAACTAATTTTAATAAATTAAAAATAAAATAAAAACACAAGCTATTAAATCAATTATCCACTTAGCTGATGACATTTTTGGTATACTCTTTTCTGTCTTACAGGTTCTGTGTATTGTCTTCAAGATGCCTTTTCTAAGCATCAAAATTATAAAAGCAGAGTGGATTTAGCTAGCCTCTAAGCTTGAGCAGATTTCCAAATCGATTTGAGATGTGTCTTGTCCTAGGGAACTAAACCCAGATTGCTAAATCTGTCCTCCTCTTTCAGTTGTACTTCTCCCATTTAATACTTTTCTTCATTGCCTTCTCCTTATAAATTTTTCTGTTTATAGATATTCATAAAACTGTTTTATTTCTTTTGACATTTTATTCATGTATGATTGATTTTTCCAAATATGTATCTCAGTAAGTTTTTGCATTAGCTTTCCATGAAAGTTTCCTATGATTGAAAAATGCGTGAATAAATACAAAGTTGTGGGTTATTTTGCATATAGATTAGACAAAACAAATTTTGGCTAATAAATTGTTTTCTCAATTTTCATTTAGTTCCTAGTCTAAAAGACTTCTGAATGTGGAGGTTTTCTCCATAAATATAGCTCATGTTAGAATCATTGAAGCAAACTAACCGTGCTTTGACTAAAATTTTAATTAAAAAATCTTGAAAGTTCTCATCATGAGAAAATAAATTTTGAAGAAAACAACATTCACAGTAAGACTTGTTTTAAAAGAAAAAATGTAAGGCCATATCTTGAAACTTAAATACATACAAAAGGAAATAATATGATAAATGACTCAGATTGATGAAAAATAATAATGCCAAAAATTAAATTATTGATTTAGAATATGAAATAAATTGATGATATTACTCTTCGAGGTGTCTTCTTATCTTCATTCTCTCTACCACCATCCTCTAAACTGCAAGGCCACCATTCTAATCTTTCTGTTTGGGCTATTTTGGAAAAAATTGAGAAAGCTGGAAGAGTAAATTAGTTTTTGTCAATAATTTTATTTTTAGGTTTAGGTGATTTATTTTTCTACTTGTAAATCTCTGTGGACATTTTAAGAATAAATCAGTAGATTGAGTTTAAGAGATCATCTGTCATGCTGATCAAATTTAATTTGTGCTAAAAATATGAAAAAAATCTTATTTGATAAGTAGTCACTCCATTTATATAAGCAATGAAAACCTTAAGTATCTTCTGCATTTACATTTAATTGAACAGTAAATACATTCACGAAATACTTAAATCAGAAACTATATTTTCTCTAAAGAATGTTAAAACTTCTCACCCATAACTTATATCTTTTGACTATTAGAAACAACCAATGAAAAATGATATTTAATGAAGTCACTCAACCTTCTTCAAATTGTTTCCGGTATTTGTATTTAATGCCTATAGCTAATTTTCTTATGTTAATCAACTTAGTTGTTAATATAACTAAAAATAAAAATAACATTTTTTACTTTTTTTATATCATTTGTTGCATGGTTTTCAGATCATGCATTTATGCACCTCCTCCTTGGGGTAATGAGTGATACAAACTTTTCTGAAATTGTCCCCAGTCTGAGCTAAGTGTCCTTCATATAGCTTGTCATAGAAATCTGTGATAGTCTCTAAGTAATATAGCACTTACTTCTTCACATTGCATTTTTTTTCTTTTCCACAACTGGAGGAAAAAGTTTATGTCAGTCAAGTTTCAATCAGAGGACCATAACTAGCGTAACCTATATATTGAAAGATTTATTGCAAGTAATTAACTTAGTTGATTTTGGAGTCTGGCTAGGCAATTTTAGAGTGTGTAGGGCAGGCTTTCAGGAAGTGCAGTCTGGAACTTTAGGGTAGGAGTTGAAGCTTTAACTATGAGCAGAATTTCTTCCTTAGGGAAATATCATTTCTGCTATATTAAGCCTTTCAACTGATAGAACAGGCCCACCCAGATAATCTAGGATAATCTCTTTTACTTAAAGTAAACTAATCATAGACATTAATCATATATACAAAAATAGCGACACCTAGATTATTCTGTCTGCTTAAATAATTGGGTACTATAATCTAGCCAAGCTGACAAAAAAAATGACCATTGCAGGGTCTATTCCCTTGCTCTCATAATAAAACATTTCAAACATTCAAAAGAGTTAAAAGAAACTTATAAGAAACACCCACATACTCCCCTGGATTTAAAATGTCTTAACATCATCTTGCCAGATCTGCTCTATATGTCTGCGTGCATGTGTATATTTTTGAAATTATTTGAAAATAATTTATTTTCAAATTATCACATTGTTTCTCTAAAAACTTTAACATACATCTAAAAATAAGACGTTCTTCTACATAACCACGATAGTCTTATAATATCATTTAGTAATCAATTTACATTCAAAATTTCACAATTGTTCGTAAAAAGAAAGGGAAGAAGGAAGAAAGAAAGGAATGGAGAAATTAAGAAAACAATAAACACAGCGGGAGTCTTGAGGCTTCTAGGAGTTAAGTTCATGTAAGGGATGCATATATCTAAAACATTCTTTATGTTATATTCACTGGGAATCCGAGTTCAGTGTTAGGTAAGGTCAATATGGAATAGATCCACTAGTGAAATAGAATGATGCCTACATTAACTCACACCTCTTAATTTTTTCATAGGCTGCCAAATAATACATGTATTACACATAAATCTGAGACATATGCTTTAATATTTTACTCATTTAGTTATAATTTATTTAAAGGTAACTTCTTTGTTAAAAATCAGTTGTCAGTTCCCTATTACATACCAGTCAAAGGATGGTCATGAGTTTGACAAGTAGTGACCATACTAGTGAGTGTGACTATATCTTAATAGGTTTAATTATGTTCTAAACCAACCAATACTGTAAGTTTATTTTTATATCATCTTCTTCAAGAACAATATTACATGAGTAAAGAGTTGTCTTTTAAATAACTTGGGTTATTAAGAAATCTTTGCTCATTGTTTACAAGTATGCATACCTTTACTTTTACATGCAGTTATAACAGAAAAAAATATTTGTCATAGTATCATTTCTCTATTAAGGACTATTTGAAAGGATTTGAATATTTGGATAATTGTTATTCTTGATGATACGAATATGTTGTATGTAATATTGGAAGTAATTTGTATTTCATGCCTGGTTATATTTATTCTTCATTCAAAATGACACTGAATGGCTACCATGTTCCTTAATGGAATTCAAAATTCGTATCAGATATAGTCCTTACGATGAAGGAGGCTAGGCAAATTTTGAGTAAAGAGAAATGGAAAGATGAAATAGAAAAAAATTATGTAAAATTTGGTGAATAAACATCACAATTCCATATTCACTGGACTGTTTCAGCTCCCTTTATTTAAACTTTTTTCTCACAAATCCTCATCACCTTTCCTTCCACAAGTTAGAAATTACATGGTTTAACACTCCTCCATCTGGATGTACTGGCATTTCGAGGAGGAATTCCCCTTGGACATTCCTCTAAAGATAAAAATTGTATGCATGACGAGATTCATTTTTCCCTGTCATCCATTTAATTTCACAAGATGGTTACCCACTTACCTGTTATAGAAATCCAGTTTGAAACAGGATTTGAGGAAGGATTACTTCAAAGAATATTTTCTGATATATTTCAAATGGTAATTGATGACAGGAATATTTGCTTAGCGAGGGCGATGCTCTGGCTATGGAGAACATTTTGTTCCTAGGAGGTAGTTTACTATACAGCAAGTACTTAAGAAAATAGCAAAAGAAATAAACATTCCAAAATGACTAACCTTGTCTGACTTCACATCGACCTCAGAATTTTGTGCCAGGATTCTACCAGATACAAATAAACTGGATTTTGTTTGCGTCCTTCACAATTTGAGACATGTATTGAGTTTGTTAGAAGTGCACATGGAGGCAAAGTGGTCCTGCCCTGAGCTTCAACCTGGCCTTTCCACCATAAATCGAGGAGCTGAAATAGGGCCAATAGTAAGATCACTATAGTGTAGAGGTCTTTTCAAGGGCTATAAATGAAGAAGCATGATATCCCTACCCCCCAAATTGCACTGCCTCACAGCCTGCAGGGGACTGGATGTAATGAGTCCTTGTCTTGTCAGAACATGAGGAAAGAAAGCCTAAGAACTGCAAGTGTGGGTAAGAAAGAGTGTAAAAAGACTTTATAGATGGGACTGATCTGTGAAGCAGTGGCTTCAACTTGAAATACAGTATTCACCACGTTAATAATAAGTACTTTCCATAAGGGGGTTAATATGCATCCTAATTTTCTGAATTCATATCCTAGGCTGATGTTAAAGAAATTGCATTGACTTTGATAATTTTTGACATATACTTCCCCATTCTTTTGCCATCTTATATGCTCCTTGATCTTCAAAAGGAACTGTAACTGAATCCTTTCAACACAAATTTGCCCCACATGCAGTTTGAAACACTTCTTACTTAGAAATAATGACCCACAAGAATTTATTGTGTCCACGAAAGAGCTGCATTTCCCTTTTATGAAATATACTAGGTCTAGCCTAATCCATAGCTTGTTTTCACATACTAATTAAGAAGAATTTTAGGCACTTGCAGTATGTTAACTTCCAAACTCCTTGGGTCAACAGTGCTCTCTTCTTTACACATATTTCTTGCTTTTATGAAAATTTTCTGTTGTGTGCATGTATTGTTCTTGTGTATGAGAGGATTTTTGTTTGTTTGTTTGTTTGTTTTGCTTTGTTTTGAGAGTATAGTCTTCTAACCCTGAAGAAAAAAAGGATTTTTTTAGTTACTGTATACGATGGAGCAATGTATTAAGCTTTTATTCTGTCATAAAGTTATCATTTGAGTCTTCACATGGACATTGTTCCATTTTATCTAACAATTATTTCCTGCTTGATCATTGGAGAAAAAATATTTTAACATATTTTGAAACTATATCTATGTTTTCTTCTATTGGGGAAAAAAGGTAGAGTCAATAAATACTGTCATGAGAAAAAATAAAAATTTGTTGCCAAGCACCATTTTACTATAAATTTCACTAGTTTCACTATGTGTGGCCAAGAAGAATATTTTTCCATGGAAAAATAAATAGAAGTGAAAATTGAATGATAAGAACAAGGCATCTAATAAAAAATATTAAGAAGTTAATAATTTGGATTATATACATAGAAAGTATAAAATAATGATAATATAAATCACTAAAATTATAGCCATTAAATATAATCTACCAAAGAGACTTACATTAATAATAACAGTCTATTCCTCCTCTCTGAACTTTGGAAGTGTATATTAAAGTTCCTATGTGACATTTTGACTTAGTTCTAATAAATAGCTCAGTTTCATCTTATCAGCACCTTGTCCATTTCCCCATCGTGATCAATTCTATCTGCCCAGTTTATCCAGAATCTTAGAAATCATTCTTCATTCTTCATATTCCTTCATTCTCTCTTTTAATCTATAAACAAATCTTCCATAGGCACTTTTACTGAGTCTGTCTGCTATTTCCTACTCTCTGCTGTCATTGCTGTACCCCATGTCCAACCCTCCATATTGTGTATTATGGATAACCACTGTAGAGCCTTATCACACTTTCTGCTCTAAAATCCTCTTGTCCAGAAGCAAACTGCATAATTTTCCAAAAATGTATATTGCATCATGATATCTCCTTGCCTAAAACCTGTCCATGGCTTTTCAATTCATTTATAATAAATAAAATATACAGCTTTTACAATAGCCCAAATCTTATAGTACCCGGCCCCTGACAAACTCTCTGATTATGTGTTATACCAGTTACACATTGCTCACTACAGCCACACTGGCTTTCTTTCTAGGTTTGCGAACATACCAGGTTGGCTTCTACCTAAGAAGGGCTTAGCACTGGTTGTTTTATCTAGTGATCTCCATATGGTTGGTTTCATGTTGACACACAGATTCAGTTTAAATGTGATTCTTTCATTATAATGTGCTTATTTACACAGTTTGAAGAAACTCCAATGATTACTTTTAAATTATATTACTCTTTTTTATTCTTTTATATTTATCATATTGTCTACTTCTACTTAAAAATATTTAAGCATGTATCTGTTTATTTTTCTATCTCTTTATGAATGGTTGGTACTGGTTTTCTTTTTTTTTTTTTTTTTTTTTTTGCCAATTTAACTGTGATAGGATCTCAGCAATCCATGAGTATTTAAAGAATCCATGCCTCAATTTCCTCATCTGTTAAAAATGGGGAAAACAACCTTAAATTATCTCTTCAGATTATTATGTAAATTGAGTCAGGTAATAAAGGTGAAACAATGCTGAATAAAAAAATTGCTATACAATAAGAAATTGCATATCTTCACTACTTATGAGTCTGGATAACATCACAGATCATGGGAAAGTCTTTTCCATTAAAATATTTTATAGTAAACTCTGAACTGTGGACCCATCATCACTCAATATTTAATCTAATTTGCTACATATATTGCTATATGAAATATTTTTGTTACTCCTATAATCTGTTGACCTCAAGTCAATGCTTAATATCAGCACTCAAATGATAACCGTTAAAGATGTTGGATTGATTCAAGATATTTTATAATACATGATAACCCTAAAAAATAAGGTCACCAAGAACTTACCCCCCTGTGCTTTCTTCCTCAAACACATCTTCACAATCACCTTCACACTGATAAGAAATATTCAGCTCTGACAGCAAGCACACAAAGACATTACTGTCTTTAAACTCTATTATACTTATCTACATACATGGATTTAAAAAAAAACAGAAACACAAACAATAAACTATTGTGTTAGCAGCAGAGGAGTGGTATATTGACTTCTAAAATAAAATCTAGACAATTAAGCTCTCAACATTTTTTAGATGTCTCCTTTTCTACCATAGATTAAATAATTTTAGGGCAGTCAGGATTTTTTCTTAATATTGATCTTTAAAAGTTGGAATTCCGAGAATGTTAAATAGCTGCCATTCATACAGATAAACTTAGAGACTGTAAAGCTGAAAGACATCAATGTTAAGAAAAAATCTAGTTGCTGTTAACAATATAAAAGTACTGAAATGTATTAAATAAACTGAAGGATAAGACACACATAGAAAATATAAATAGTTGCTAATCACCATTTTCAGCCTGTGGTGACCTCAGAGACATTTATACAAGGAAAAACTATTAATTTTTGCACACTGGCATATTTGTACTATTCTGCAAACACATTAGGTATCTTTTTTGGTTAGATTATCTTATCTAACATCTTTAAAAATGAAATATCAAATCATTCCTGCTGTATTCTTCATATTAGTTTCCAAAATTACACCATGATTACTCTGAAAATTTAACTTCCTGCAATTTATTTGTTCTTCCACCATGCAAATCACTTTAATATAAACCTAATAATGAAAAAAAAAAAGTGTGCACTCCAGTGAAACTGAGCTGAGTCCTTAGTATGTGACAAGTATAAATCAGTGAGGACAGTGACAAGTATAAATCAGTGTGGACACTAGGCAGAGCAGTACTATAAGTACATATCATGTGCTGACCTTGCAGCCCCTTGATTCTATTTCTGCTGGTTCCAGCTTCTCTTTGAAAGAACTGAAAATCCTGCAGTTGTGCCAGTGTTTATTTTAGTGGTCAGCAATCAAATGGAATTAACAAGGACAATAAAAGGGAGGTTTATATTATTGGCTAGATTATTCAATCTTATGAGAATTTATTAATTTTTTGGTCAAACTTTGATTTTGATAAATGGGAAAGAAATTCAGAAACCCTAACTATTAGTAAATATTTTATATGGGAATACAAAAATTTAGAGATTAAACAAGCTATGAAATATATGGAGAGGTGGGGACAATCAATGGAAAGAAAATCTCAGTTCTATATTATGATAGATTAATTGTAAAAATATCCTGAATTATTTCACTCCTGGTATCCATACCCCTTACAATGTGACTTTTCAAAATTCCTCCCACGAAGTAGTGGAGTCTATTTACCAGCCCTTGAAAATGTGTTGGCCTTGTAACTTGCTCTGTCAAGCAAGAATGCAGCAGATGTGACACTATGCCAGCTTCAAGTTGAGACCTCAAGAGACCTTGAATAATTCTGTTCACTCTTTTGAAACTCTGCCTATGCCATGTGAAAAAGTACAGACTAGTATGGTAGAGAATAAGAGGCCTAGTAGCAGGCAGCCCTTTTATCCTCACCAATGCCATCCTAGACCGGCCTGCAGCGAGCCAACCTCTAAGCATGTGATCCAGCCCAACCTACATTAGCAAAACTGCTTTACCAACCTACAGCTAATTGTAGATGCATGAGTGAAGATCACTTGTAATTCTCCCAAGACTCATGAGTAATAATTATGCTCTGCAGTGAGTTTTATTGTGCAGCATTATTATGTCACTAGATAACTGATTCATATAAAAACACCTCTGAAGAACAGAACAAGTCATAGCTTCTCTAGTCTTTTGGCTCTTGTGTGATGAAGGCCCAGAAATGTTATGAGATATACTTTGAGAATCAATTTAAGTTGACACTAGATACCTGATTTCTATATCAACGATCATTATTGAGGACCAATAGAGTGTCTAATATAAAATAAGTATTCAATAAATATCTATTAAATTTATTAACTAATATGTTTCTAAACAAGGTCAAAAGAAAAAAAAATTATTTAAAAAGCTGGAATTGGCCAAATGCCTATCTACTTAAAGAAAAGGAACATGACTATCCTTTGCATTTGCCAACTGAGAGGCCTGGTAACAAAAACAGTCATTATTTTTAGACGACAAGAAGGGATCTCAAGGCCCTAAGAGATAACAGAAGCAAAAATGAGCTCTAAAACAAGGAGAACAAATGGAAACATTGGAAGAGTTTATAAAGAGAGTGAGTTTGGAAACATTTTTGAAAATATGAGTGAACTATTGTAATTCAAGGCGGTAACAGAACCCTTGAATTGCAGCTGCTCTGTTGGATATATTTTCTTGGCCAGATTAGAGTCACATGTTCTCAAATATATGGAACACACAAAGTATAGTGAATGTGTTCTTTTGATTTCTATCAAGAAGTGGAACAAGACACAGTTACATTCATATGGTATAGGCTAGAATACATATTTATACTTTTCCTTTTAGGATTCAGTTTGCAACCCCATCCTCTCTCATAATTGAATCTGAAAGTTCTTGAACTGTCAGGACATTCTACAAAATGCCATGGGGCTCCACTATATTGGTGACATTATATGCATCAGACTAGATAAACAAGAAGTGCCAATTTGTTGAAAGTCAAGGCATATGCTCCAGAGGTTAGACAATGTAAGCTACTATGATAAAGGATCCCACTATGTCAGTGAAGATTGAAGGGACCAGTCATCTGGGTCATACTAAGATATACCCATCAAAACAATGGAGTAACTACTACATTTTTAACTTCCCACAATTAAAAAGAAAACACAATGCCCAGTAGGTCTTTTTGGGCTCTGAAAATAATAAATTTTACACTTGGGAAAATAATCCCAACTTATTTACTGAGTGGCATGCAAGCCTTCCAACTTTTAATGAGGCTCAGAGAAGAAAATGGATCATCATCAATTCCAGCTTGTGATGAAAGCAGTTCTGACACTTGAGTCATATACTGTAGACTTTATATATAAGAGGTATTTTTAGTGGGCAAAGATTTTTGTGATAAGCTCTAGTCTCAGAATTACAACAGAGAATCCTGAGGTTCTGGATCAAAACCACATTATTTGAATCTGAAAATTCAAAAAGCAACTCCCAGTATGTAACTAGTTTTCATGTAGAGACAATGTACCTGAGCATGGGACCTCGATGACCATGTGACCACAACTGCCCATCTTGTGCTGGGTATATGTTATAGTCACAAAACCAAAGATTAAAAAGCCCTAGCAGCAATGCATTTTAAGAAGGAAGGGATCAGTTTCACAGGGCAAAATTAAGCCACACAGTAGGTGGAACAGACTGCCATATCACTATTTATTATCAAACCAGCATATCTTCTTTGACTTACGCTGATGACCATAAGAGAACCTCTTATGCAATCCTGACAGAGGAGAAAAAAGGGTGAGCTTGCTTCGAAGAGGCCCCAGTTTAGTAAGTTGGTTCAAACTTAAAATTAATCATTACTTTAAAACAACCTCACTCAGAGATGTATCAATTTGCCTAAAAAGTAGCTCTTTTGATGGTATACTTTGTCATCTACTTTGTATGGAAATAGGAATGGTAAATGGTAAGAGTAGGGACAGTTACATAGGCAATAACTAACAGCTTGGTTGGTTTGGTAGAAGCCTTGAAGAAAAAAATATTGAAAAGTTTGGGACAAAGTATTTGGGAGAAGAGGAATGTAGATAAACATATAGTCCTTTGTATGACATTTTAGTACCCATAAGAGGGCATTCATCAAGGAAAAGGCATTAAACAGTATAGATTTAATAGATGAGCAATAGACTTAAGCACAGAATAACTGTAGTGGCAGAAATGGAGCCATACATGGGCCTAACAGCATGGAATCCCACTCAATAAGGTGGATTGAGATTTTTCTCTAGTCAGTTGTCCAGTATTCTATCTAGGCTCTGATATGGTACTATACTTCAATGTAACTGACAAGGCATCTAGTGGCAAGCTGCTATTCTTGAGCTTTTTTGACGCTGGAGGGGACATGATTCATCTTGACTATAATTGACATATATTCTAGGTACTGATTTCCCTTTACCAACCATAGAACCTCAGTCAGATACATTACCAAAAGGCTTAAAAATGTCTGGCCCATCAACACAGGATTCTACCTAGAATCTCATTGGATAAAGAGGTCCATTTCATACAAATTGAGATAAGGGAGTGAGAACACAACTTCAGAATTAATTGGTCTTATTATGTACTGCATTGTGTGATATGTCAGAAGCTGCCAGATGATATAATAGTGGACTACTCTTCCTAAGATACAGGGATGTTCTTCTTATACCATCTCTGAGATATAATCTGCAAGTATGAAGCACCATCTTCCAGGATAAAGCAAGTACCCTAAAGCAACAGCTGTTATATGGGAACCAAAGTGTGGAAGTAACAGACTCACTTAGTCTTACTCCGAGTGATCCACTTAGGGAATTTGTGCTTTGAGTACCTTGTCACTCTGTGTTTTTAAGAATTAAGAACTATGGATTTTCAGGGGTAAATAGTTCCAAAGGTGGATAAAACAAGAGTCCTAACAAACTTTAGACTCTACTTGTTACCTTTTCATTCAGAATCCTTGAACCAAGAAATCTGCAGATTAGTAAAGGAATTGCCACCTTAGCATGATGAAGTCAGTGAAGAAAATATTTGGTACCCTTGTGATCCACATGAGAAGCTCTTGTCATACTCTGCCCATATTTGATAGTGAGTAGACAGTGTGAGTAGATAGTATCAGCAGCCACACAGAAAACCATGGTAACAGGAGGTGAAGACCTCTGAAAGTTTCCAGACAATCCAATAAGATAAATCTGTGTATTCTTCAGAGTGCATAAAAACATAGGTTGTGCTAGTACCACAAATTTTACTGTCCCTTGAATGTCTGTTTTCTCAGTAAGCAATTCCAATAGAGTTGACTCCAGGAGACAAAAAGAGAAGTGAAGTTTTAAAAACTACACTTTAATGACACATACACTTTAATAAGGAGGTGACATTATTCTTAAAGTACTGAAATACAGGAAAAAAAAAACGCATTTATAGCAGAATAAACTAAGAATATTGTTGGAAAATAAGAAACACACATTTATTTATTTATTATACCTTTATACTAAATTTGATCTTTACAGACAGACTTCTTGAAATGGGTAAAACAAAAAAAATGTTTAGCAATATTGTTTGAAAAATATTCCCAACTATGAAGATAAGAATTATTTATTTGCTATTAAAAATAATTGAAAACACACACACATATGCACACATATTTCAAAAAAAAAAATGCTTCTCCATCCCAAGAATAAAAATTCCCAGGATCTATTTTTCATGAGTATTGCTTAGAAATCATCAACACGAAACAGATAATTTTTTTTTATTTCCTTACTAGAGTACTGATGTAGTAACAAAGATTCTACAAGAACAAGTTTTGATTTTAATTATATTATACCAATTTTTTCTTAAAATGTAGTAATGGATGTTTCAAAATATTATTTTGAATTAGATTATATTCATTTTATTGGTTATTTACTCATTTATCACATTTTAAACAAAAATATTTCTCAAGAGCATAATTTGTGCAAATCAACCAAAATTCTTTCAACAATCAAACACCTACTTCACATTCAATAGACAAAGGGCAGATATAAAAATAATTTTACTCTAAGGAGTGTTTTAATAAATCAACTCAATGTAGTTTTCCTATTCACTTTACCTGTGGGCTTTAATTTAAAGTATTTTATTTTGGTATCATAAAATTTAAATAAGTTTACATTTCTTAGATATTATGGCAAAACTATATATCTATATGCACAAATAAACCTTGAACTACATCATGTACCATATACAGAAATTAATTATAAAACATCTACAAAGAAAGTTCTGAAAAAACACAGCCTTTGGTTAGACCTAGATTTGACTTTGAAAAACACGAATCATCAAAATGAAAATAAAACAACAAAACTTGTGCTGTTTGAAAGACACTGTTAAGAAAATCAAAGGACAAGTCATAGACTAGGAGAAAACATGTAATAAAGGACTGATATCAATAATGTATAAAAACTCTCACATCTCAATAATAATTACAAAATACTCCAATTTTTTAAATGAACAACATAATAGAACAGACATTTTATCAACTTCGCACATGTGTTAACACCTAATATTCTTATTTATTAGGAAAATGCAAATTAAAACTTCAATGAAGTATATCTAAATACCTGCTAAAATGGCTTTAAAATGAAATTCTTAGTATCAAGTTTTGGGGAGATGCAGACCAATTAGAACTCTCATAAAGGCAGGTAGTGTAAAATGATACAGCTATTTTATGAAATAATTTGATAGTTTCCTATAAAGTTAAACATACATTCACCACACAATCCAGCAATCCCTCTTTTAGGTAGATTTGAAAATGAAATGAAAACACATGTTTGCACAAATACCTATACACAGATACTTATAACCATTTTATTCTTATACTTATAACCATTTAAAAGTATACACATTATGGTCACAATGGAATAAAAAAAAAAACACTGCAACAGCATTAATGAATCGGAAGTGTATAAGGCTAATTGAAATAAACTAGACTCAAATGGCTATATACAATATGATTTCATTTATAAGAAATTCTGGAAAAGGCAAAACCATGTGGACAGACAATGGTTGTTAAGAATTTAATGTGGGAAAAGGATAGACCACAAAGTAGCATGAGAGAATTTTAGGGGATGATAGAAATATTCTAGGTCTTAATTTTGATGATTTCCTGAGTGCATGCATTTGTCAAAATTCATAGAACTGTGTAACATAAAGGGATAAAGTTGACTGTAACTAAATTACATCTCAATAAATTTAACTTCAAAAAAAAAAAAGAATTTATTGATCCAAGTAGAATTTAGGACGACGTCTGGCACAGGTTAGCATGTAAGAAATGCTAGCGCTATTGTTACGATTATCATCGTTGTTATTATTATTAAAATTTTTGTAATATAGGGTGAGAGGGTAATGTAATTTAATTTAATTTCATCATCAAATATTTAAATGGTCAAATAAATAATTCTGTAAAAGCACAAATAAGCTAAACAGTAAATTCTCATTTAGAAATAACAAGTCAAGCATTATACACTTTTGCTTTTATAGTATTCCATCTAAACTTGTAAGACAGATTATAGTGTCTATGTATGCATTTACTCCTGCAATATTTACTGACCATCTATTATGTATTAGTCCTTTGCTATTCATTAGGAATCTACTGGTTTTTTTAAAAAACAAACAAACAAAAAACACTAATAATCTTTACCCTTACATAATCTAGTGCATTGCATAATTAAATCACGTAATAATGGTAAAGTCAAAAATAGTTAGAAAAAATACCAGAGTCAAACTAAAGACTTAATAAAAACATATGCGTATAATCTTTAAAGAATGTTTCCTTGCTACATGGTGATAGTCAAGTGAGCAATTGAGACTGAAACATGCATGCAACACTATTACAGTTAAAGTTAAAAAAAAAAACAAGAAAACATTTGATGGAGAGTGGTGATGTGAAAGCATGTTTGAAAGAAGAATGTTCCTTTCAAATCTAATTGCATTAAAGTCACACACACCCACAATTTTACCAGTGCCATAAACTTGAGTTTAGGACGGTTTATCTCAGCTATGCAATATCTTGGGCTATACCTAGGATGACTTACTGGCTGAAGGCCAGAATCATGTGGAGTTGACTGCTTGTTGGCTGAGATCTCAGCTGGTCTGTTGGTTGGACACCTACAAGTGTCCTCTTCATTCTGATGTCTATAAGTCTCATTTGGACTTTTCAGCATGGTGACTGAACAAATATCCCAAGAACAAGGTAAAAATGCATAGCATATCTGTAATTAAACCTTGGGAATTTCACTGCATTATTTCACTCATATTTTGCTGGTTGAAGCAGTCACAAAGGTCTACGTGATTGCAACATGGAAGGTAGCCAAGGCACATATGCACCACATCACCACATAGAGTGAAAGAAATGTCAGGGTCACACTAACAAGAGCATGAAGGATGGGGCATGCAGTGTCAATCTGCTACAAAGTGAAAGTGTTTGCCATAGAATTATATGAATATTGATATAATTAGCAACTAGTGATTGCCCATTTGAAAATATAGTAATTTACACCAGAGTTAAGTGAGCATCACATAGTCAGCTTTGAATATTTAGATTAGCAGTGCAAGTAGGGGTCTCAAAAATCATTTTCATTCTGTGGGAAAGATTTCTATGAACTTTCAGGTCATAGAATCTATTTATAGCTGCCAGAAATATACTATTTAGCAGATATTTATTTATAACATTTATTAAATTCTTATTATGTGTTAAGCATTAACTATAAATTGTAAGACATCATGTTTTCCATAAAAAAACTATTATGTAAAATACACTGCCAGTTTTTAGTATTTTTTTTTCCTTTCCTAGAGAAAATTCTTTCTCAGCTTACAAATTGTTGGATGATTTTCCAATTTTATTACTATTAAGGAAGCCCAACTAGACTAATTTGTCTTTTGGGGAATGGGCTGAGATGAAGAATTTGACACATTTCTTACTGTTATTGTTCCCCTGAAAACATCATTCTATTGGTTGAATTTAAAGCCACAGAGTATCAGTTTACAGGGACTAACAAGTACAACTACCCACAAACTGAAGTTAAAACCTGCGCAAGAGTATTATATACTTTCAAGCACAATACACCCTGGTGTGTAGACAGCACATTATCATGGCAATAACATAGGAACACCAAATGTCTTTTCGCCAGAATTCTTTATTGAGGTTGCTATGTACCTATTCCCTTCCCTCTTTGGGAGACCTAATAGTTTGGCAGAGAGTGCTAGCTACTCACTAAATCTGTTTTATATTCCAGAGTGGTAGGACATAGAGGACTGTGAGTAGCTCTGGATGATGAAATACAGGTGAAAATAAAGTAGATCATTTCATTAAAACACATTATCTTTTTTCTTTGATGTCCAGATCCAGGGTATCACAAGAAGATGTCAAGGTTTCAGAGGACTTTGAAACACTTGGCAACAGTGGATGAAACTAGATAGAAGGAACCTCCACCCTTGAGTCACCCTGGGAAGAGTTCTTCTGAGAGTTGAATATCTGGGTTAAACTTGGTGAGACAAGGATACATTTTACTCTCTGTTGAGATCTGGGAGATTGAATTTCACATCAATTAGCCTATCTTGATCAGTAGAACAATTATTGTGGGACAGAAGGTAAGGTTTGAGAAGGTTTCTTATCTGTGGTCTCCATGCAAGTAGCTGAAGAACAAAATCACTAATTACATGTGAGGGGGTATAGCAATTATAAATACATACATTCATACATACATACATACATACATGGTTGTGTGGTAGATCTGGTTTTTACACCACACGAGATCCTCTTAGTTCCACCAGCTCATCTACCACGCTTTCCCCAAACTTGGGCCTTTGCCTTTTTCCTATGAGATAGGCATTATAATAATTCATGGACTTCCCAAGTCCAGACTTGCTCTGTCACCACTAGAAATTGGGGCAATCTTTATTCTTCATCGGCTAATGAAGAAAGACTGTCTTACCTTTACGATGACCACACTAGACCCTGTGAATATATGGTTCTTCTGGGTACTAGAGGTGACAAATGACACCACAGCCTGAAAGTGAGGGCAAGTTAGTGCTTCACTGGGCAAACTTGGCCAAGGAAAAACAGGATGTTGGATTTTCTTCAACAATATCTTAGAAATGGAAATATGGAAAAGAGTTCACCTAAATCAAGCAAATACTTCTCTATAAAACTTATAAAAATACTTCTCCATGTTTTCTTGCAGATAAATAGGCTAAGTTGGGGAAATGACACTAACATAAAATCAATTTCATAGTGACTAAAGCTCAATTACCTCATGAATAAGCACTTTGGAGCTAGAAATAATGTGGATAGTTTTAAGTCGAAGTGGGCAGGTGCAGTTTTATACTTCTGGTAAATATTTGGCTTCTGTGCTTTTAAATTAGCATTGTAACTTTGAAACCACATTTTGACTTAACCTTGGGATATTTAAAAAATAAATCATGGCCTAGGGAAGTCATAATTATAGAGAAGCAGTTGTGTATTAGGCAAATAAATGGAATGTTAAAATACTTTGTATTGACAATAATAAAGTATTCCAGCTTACTCAAATAAAACACAACCAAATAATTGTGAGTGTAATCATGGATGTGTTTTGCATCTTCAACCCCTCTAGACCTTTGGATGATAAATAATTCATAAAAAATGTGCCTTAAACTTCAGATTAAATGATCTGTTTAGATGTTTGGTTTTGCTACTAGACTGATCACAAGATCTTAAAGTTAGAGACTGTTTTAAATATTTTTTCTTTTTTTAAACATTAACATTGTACAAGATATTTATTTGTGAATAGTAGAAAATCAATGAAGATTTGTGATGCTAATTAAAGCTTCACATTTGAGGCTGAAAATTAATTATTTGAAATGGAAGTATTATGGGAGATAACTTAAGCAATTGACATTTTATTTATTAATTCTCTAGCATTTAAAAATTTATTATCGAAAATTATTTAGAAAAAATATACAAGGATATCACACATAGAATGACACATTTAGAAACATCATATATTGATTTCAAAATATGATTCTTACACATAAAACAATTTTTATCGGTATAACATAAACTTTCAGGGGAATAAGATCACTTGAGGACAAAGAATATTTGATTGCTACAGAGCCAATTACAAATTCCAAACACTTGACAGATTCAGCATAAAAATAGAAAAATGTAAACTCAAAAATGCAAAATGTAAATATGTTGCCCCAACTCATTAAAAAATTAGTTTACATGTTACTTCCAAAGCTGTTTTTCAAAACAACTGTTCATTAAGTAGAAGATATTGCTTACCCTTAGAAATCAGTTCCCAGGGAGAAATGACTACCTTTCTATTCTATATAAATATGAAAATGTAATGTTTATTTCACATTAATGCTTAGAATTGTCCCACTTCTTCACTAAAGCTATCTACTGAGTGATTCTAAACTTTTCTATATAAAGCTACTGCTGTAGAAAAATCTCTTTCTGACTGGTAAGCATACCATATAGAAACATTCATCTCTGAGAACCTTATCAATGGGATTTAGCAAGCAAGTCAATAAGATGGCACAAGGTCAACAGATTTGGAACTTTTCTGGCCATAAGATAATCAGTGAGGCTCTATGAGCTGCAGGGTATAATGTTATTTTGGAAATCTTTGCCCTGTGCCTGTGATTGAATAATTTTATAATATGATTTTGAGGGAAATCACTACATACTACTTTCACTCATTTATTGTTAAGATTTTGTTATAGAGCCTTTGTTTCTTACAATGCTGTATGCTAGTGGGTGAGTGGGTTTGGTGAAGGGAGAAGGCTAAGTTACAGAATGGACATGAAAGGAGCTGAAATCTCATAAAGATGACACATGAGTCCCAACACAAAGGCATTACAGAAAGCTCTAAGACCATAGATATCATTCCAGGCTTGCACTTCTCTTCCTCTCTTAGTTCAAAATTCTATCCCCAGCCCTGGATTGTCAGAAGTTTCAGACATACACATCGCATTTCAACTACAACTTTCTTCCTTTTCAGTCTCTGTGTTAATCTACTCCCATGGGAACTCTTTTTCAGCTTCCGTTTAACTTAAATTTTATTAAATCTCTCTCTTTACCCAACTGTTCCTTCCACTTTATATTACATCCTATCAAGCTTAGATTTCATAGTCCATTTTTTTGATTACTTTTATAGCAGCAGTACTCAATCTCTGAATTCTTGCATTCCAACAAGTCTGCCAAAAACCCAACCTAATTGAGGGTCATATAATCACTTTTTCACTTTGCTTAAACCTATAAATCTAAGCATTGCATATTGGTACAAATGTGAAGTCACCTACCCCAGTCTTGACAAAGTTCAAACAGGCAAACAATACTACACCATTTTTCTTCTTGGTAGCCAAGAGTTCCCTCAAATTTGTCTTGTTATCCAAAAATGGCACTTTCTCTAGAATGCATTTCTTTTACTGTTTCTCATTCAATTTTATGTCAACCACATCTATCTAATTATCTAAGCCAGAAATCCAGGTGCTACTCATGACTTTAAAGTCTTCCTTACTTGACAATTCCAATTAATTATGATGTCGAGTGAATTCTGGAGATACATTCATCTACTTTTCTACAATTCTATTGATACCACCTGGTCAAGCCACCACCATGTTCTTAACTGAACTTTCTGCCTCCAGCCTTGCTTCTTTCCAAGGTATCCCATACACTACAGCTTGGATGACAAAAACAAAAAAAACAAATAACAAAACAACAACAACAACAAAAACCCCACATATTTGATCATTATTCTTTTTTACTTAAAACATTTCAATAGTTTCCCATTCCATTTAGGAAAATGTCAGATCTCATTATGACTTATGAGGTACACTATTATTTGGCCATGTATACTTACATACTATAGTTTCTTATCATTCTTTCCCCTTTCCAGTCTATATCTAGCAATACAAATTTTTTAAATATATTTTTATTTTTATTTAACTTCTGGAAGATGCTTTATTATCTCTTGCTTCTGAGTTTTTCTTTAGCTTTCTCTTTGGCTAGAAAGTGCTTCTTTCTTCTCCTTGACTAAATTCTATTCACCCTTCAGATTCACAAAAGCTTTCCTGAAGCATACTGTCCTCTTATCCTTATTCCATCTATGTTAGCCTTTTTTTCAAAGCTCATGTAGCACTCATAGGATGTTCAGTAAATATGATAAAAGATAAATGATGAAGAAGTTCTTAGTAGGAAAGTTCTATTTAGATAGTAGCATGGCTAAAATAAACAGGTCAACAAGTTTTAAGATAGCAGTAAAATAGAAACAGAATCCATAAACATTAAAGAATAATAAAAGAACACTATTAAGAACTATATGCCAACAAAGTTGACAACACAGGACAAAAAGATACATTTTTTGAAAAATACCATTTATCAAAATTAACAAGAAGACAGTTAATCTGAATAGTCTTATACTTCATTAAGAAAATTGAATTTATTTCCATAAAGAAAATGTAGGACTAAGGTAGTTCTATTGGTTTATTCTACATAACACCGAAGAAAGAAAATCAGTTACGAATACCTTTTTCAGAAAACAGAAGAGGAGGCATAATATTTAACTCATTTTATAAGGCCAGCCTAATGCTAATATCAAAAGCTTAAAAAGACCTGGCAAAAAACAAACAAACAAACAAACAAAAAAACAAATAATAACAAATCAACATGAGCTACAATTATTATTATAGGTTGAATTGTGCCCCCTCCAAAGATCTGCTGGATTTTTAACCCCTAGTACTGAAATAGATCTCAAGGGTATTATTCTGAGGGATAAAAAATGTCTTAAAATATCACACGCTGAATGATTCCACTCATACCACATTCTTGAAATGACAAAATTATAAAAATAGAGAACACATTTTTGGTTTCCAAGGGGAAAGGATATTGGAGGTAGAGGAGGATGGGTGTGATTACAAAGAGGTAACCCTCGGCAGATATCTGTGGTATTTTGATCGTGGTGGTGGTTACGTCAACCTAATATAAGTGATACAATGAGAAAAGTAAGTACACATCTTATATTAATGTCCATTTCCTGGTTTTGATATTGCATTACAGTTATATAAGAAGTTATCTTTGGAAGAAAAATGGTTAAAGATACATAGAACTTTTTTATACTATATTTGCAATTTCTCATGACTCTATTTTAAGATAAAAAAGGTAAAAGTAATATTTATAGCAAAAAAAAAAAAGACTTTTAAAAATCTATGGTGGAAGAATACTTTGGAAAAAGACAATAAAAATTACTAGAACACTGAAATAAAATAAAGATGCACAAAATACAAACCCATTTATTTTTATAGTCAGGAATATATTTTCATTTATAATCAAAATGAACATAAAATGTAAATAAAATTTTAAAAAATAGTATATAATGCTTATTGAAAGAATGTGCATGGGCCATTAATATAGAGAATAGCTATTACACTATTTATCTTTCTACAATCCTAAGTAAACAAAATTTATAAATGACACATGATTTCATATGACACTTTTCTATACACTTTGAAAATACTCTTTATAAAAGTATTTAGAGATTTTTGTTTTGATACGTACACTGTTTGTTTCTTCCTCATTAACATGCCTAATCTAAGTTTTATTGATAGTAGCACATGACATGATGACTATCTGCACTGCCTCTAGATCTTGTTTTCACTTTAGAGAAAACAATACCATAGACATATATTGTCAGGAATAGAACAAGAGTCTTTAAAGTAATTTCAGTGAGTTCAGCTGATTTGTTTTTAACTTTTACCCAACAACGAAGTAAGTAATGGTGTATTTTCAAAATTCAACTTTAGTGTTTCATTAGTAGCTGGTTTTATCAATTTATGCTTCCACCATGTTTGGAGCCTTTGACAGGCTACATAGAGGCAGTTCTGAATGGTTTCCACTTGACATTTCTCAGCATAATAGCCTTCACTGCTGAGGTCAGGGAACAAATGGGTAATTGTGCCAGCTGTTAATTATGTCTATTCAAATTATGCACTTTGGAACTGAGGAAATAACCACAGAATGGACTTGAGGACCCACTAAACCAGTAAACTGTGCTCATCATCTGCTCTGCCCACGGCTCTATTCTGACTAGTGGACCACAGTGATTTTTGGGAGTCTCCTGAATTAGTGTCAGTTTAAACTCAGCTGTCTCCCAAAAATATGATATCTTTTTCTCTATGTACAGTTACTCTGGTAAAAAGCTATAGGACTTTAGAAGAAAGTCTGGAGGAATGATTAATAGTACAAATGTTCAATATTATATGGGGATCTTCCCTGAAGGAAAATTAGCCTTCCCCTCATTCAAAGAGTTCTGGGTTTGTAAACTGGCTCAACTCTGGGGAATTGATTGAAGGAATGTGGACTCCATTTTTATGATTCAGATTCACTTGACTTAGAACTTTTCTGCCTTAAATTCTTACAGATCAAGTAAGAATTAATAGGCTTCTTACCTATTTTATTTCTAGGAACATCATGATTAACTAGCCAATGTCATAATTCTGCATGAGTCAGACTATTCTTACTGCTGCTCTGACTCTGCTGTCCATTATGGTAACCGCACCAACTTTGTCTTTGGTGATGGAGTGCTGCCACTTGGCCCCTTTCACTACTGGATCCGATTGCTCTCATTGCTTTTAGTTTTTCCAGTTGAGTGGCTGTAGTTCCCACAGCAAGGTCTGGCCCACAGGGAAGAGTGGATACAAGGCTATTCAAGGATGCTGGGCTTTCTTCATAAATTTATTTCTGAAAATATTACTGAAAGTTGTGTCTTCTGGCCCCTTCCCATGTGAGTAATATGTTTCAAATGACAAATCAACTCTTGCATTCCAATCTTTGCATACTTTTCTATCCCTTCCTCTACATTAAACCCAAGCAGGTCAGGCATTTCCGTTTCATTCAACGTGGGACACCTTTTGGTTCATAATTTAGCCATTAAATCAAACTGTTAGTGTCTTTTCAAGTTCCCTAAGCTGTTACATCAAATATAGAATCTCTGCTTAGAGAGCTCATATTAACAAATTTGGCCTGATTCAACTTTACGTCCCTCCCCCCATCATCCTACACCCTTGGTATCCATTTCCCTACAAGTTCTCCAGATTTCTACTTGTACGAATGAGAAAAATCAAGTAGCTCTTTTGAAGTGTAGCAAACATCCTCATAAGTCCCGCTTTTTACATCATCTTTGGGATCCTCTTGGGACAAGAGTCTAGTTATAGGTATTGAGGAAAACAGGAATGGTGGGTGTCCTGCATGACAACTGCCTTGGGGAAGTCAGTGCTGTTCCCTCAGGAAATGCAAGGTTAATCCCTTTAGACTGAAGTGGAAAGGACAGTAGCACTGGGTGTGAAGATGCCTTTGCCCCTAGGGGTGAGGAGACTTCTTTCACTGGCAAAAAAGGGCTTAATTGTTCCCAGCTTCATCAGAGCAGAGTCTTTCAACCAGTTCCCATTTACAGAACCCCATTCTCTCTCAGTCAATGTCCTCCCTTTAACAACAGACACCCTGTGAGGCTGGGAGTTCAACTTCTATTATATTTCAGCCAACTGCAGGATAAAGTTCTGTATTAGATTTTTTAGCAATTTAGACCCTGCAGATATGGGAGTTTGGGATGTCCTTCAGGGCACTCACAGGAGTTTTCAGGTCATTTACACAACACTTCAGCTGGGAATTCAAATTCCTGAGCTTATGTTTTCACCACTTTGTCCAGCAACATTAGGAGCAACCAACCAATGTCATGATACTCCTTAGTTTTCAAAATAACTGTTCCAAAGTATCATATACAGTGTAACTTGGCTCCTTGCTGCTTGTGAGTGGTTGATTAGGAGTATCCATCATAGATAATTTGTATATCTCTATAAACCGTTCACACCATATACTATCAGAGCTCTTTACTACTGGAAATAAAATCATTAGCATCTTTAAATCTAATCAGATTAGATTGTCAACTCCAGAAAATTCAAAACTAATTCAGAAAACTCATTCTTAAAATGTTTCTCTTCTAAAATTTTTCTCACTATCAAATCTGTATTAGTCAGTGTCCTCCAGAGAACAGATAGGATATATAGATATATAGGAGATTTATCATTAGGATTGGCTGAAATGATTATGGAGGCTGAGAAATTTCATAATCTGAAGGGCCAAGAAAGTTGTTGGGGTGTTCCAGTCCAAATCCTAAGAACGAAAACCAGGTGAGCTAATACATAAATACCAGTTCAATTCCAGAAGCCCAAGAGCTAAGAAAATACAAGAGCAGGAAAATACATATGTTCCATTTCAACCAGAGAGGGACCTTTTCTATTCAGGCCCACAATGGATTAGATGATGTTCACCCGCTACACACATTGATGAGGGAGACTTTCTTGATTCAATCTATAGATTCAAATGCTAATCTCTTTCAAAGACACACCCAGAAATAACTTTCCAGCTATCTGGGTACCCCTTAGCCCATTCAAGTTGATACATAAGAACCATCACACCTTCTATTAAATTTTTGGTAATAACCTTTTTTTGTAAGCATACAATAATAGCATCATTATCTAGTTTATTAATAATTGTTGTTATTAACTTCATTATATCTGTAAAAACAAGTTTTTGTAAATCCTCTAAGTTTGACATTTCTCTCCAAACTTATCTGCCATTTAAAAACTTATTTTATTTCTACCATATCTAGAAGTATTAATACATTAAATGTGTACATTAAATGTGTACAAAGTATTAGACAAACAAACAATCCTGGCTAACACTGAACAAGTTAAAAAAATTGGAATTCAACTTTTGACTTACCTTACTGAAATATTAAGAGGTTTTCTTTTTTAATATTTCAAGCGTCTTCAACAAAACTTTTCCTCTCCATAAGCATCATGCCTCTCCATGCAATAGTGTGAGTTTATGATCAGCTTCCATACTATTGCTTAATAAAAAAAAGTAATCTCTAATTCAACATATTAGCAATTACTTAATTCACAAATATTAACAGTCTACTAAGCATTCTGTTTACTTAAACTGACATTTTGTAAGGAGCAAGGCTCTTTAGATAAACAGAGTTGTGTGTTGATCTGTATTTTGGTGCCAGCTCCATATTTGAGAAAGTAGTCCAGAGTTTTCTGTCATAAATATAATGTTATCAGAACAAACTCATACACAAAGCTTGATTTCCAAACTATACTGGTTAACCATTCAGAGTTTTATATAGTTCAGATCTAGTCATTTTAATTCAACAATGAAGAAAAAGAATTTCATCTATCAACATCATGTTGAAAATGCTATATGCTAAAGGATTGTCATGTGAGCAGCATTGGTGAATTAGTCTAGTTGCAATTAAAAACTCTGCTAGTTTTAATTATTCTGTGAGTTGCTCTTTTATAGCACCACTCAGTCCTTCAATACTCAACATCATTGGAAAGTGATATTCCATTGACCTCATACTATAGATTCTTCCAAGCAAGCATCGTTTTATCAAGCATCTTTAATACCATATTTCACTATTGTGTCAACAATCGTATGTTTTATTTAGTCTCAGTAAGCCAAAGTGTTATTTTATAAGAAGCCCACATAGCACCAATATTTACATATGAAATGCTGAACATCTGTTTCTGTCAGCTTTTTAATTCAATAGTCTTTTTTACAAACAATTTTTGGGTTTTGAACATATTTATGTATGTGTGTTATGTAAATACCACTTAAGTATTGATGGTTCTATTCCTTAATTATCCAATATAGCTGCACAAATAATATGTTGTGGTTTTAGCACATTCCCATCAATTATGGTTAAAACACTGATCTCAGTATGTGGGGAATTATACTTCTGAATAAAATAAGTATAAACTTTTGATTTTCAGCTCTTTGTAATGACTTCCATCACCATCATTGGTGTACAACTACTGTAGCATTCACAGAAAGCACATGTCCTTTTAACAAGCTCAATGCAACTTGTTTCTCCCTATGTAAATGAGGATTTAAAATAAATAATGCAAATTGTATTACCTTAAATAATATAATGTTAAACTATAATTTGAAAAGCAAGTATCATTAAAAATGAAATGCTTTTCTAAAAATAATGAATTATAAAAACATACAAAAGCTTACATTTTCTCGAAATTGTACATACACTTGGGTTACTGTGCACAAACTAACCTAAAAATGTCACATATTGTAAAGTGGTCCTACTACATGTGACGAGCAACTTGTGCCACATATGACTTACAATACTCTGACTATTTTATGCCCTGGTCAGAAACAATCTGACTGATCACAAACTTGGATGGCCTGGCAATGTCAAACTGCTATAAACATTTTGAAATGCTTACTCTCAACACCTATATTTATCTTGCCCCAAACTAGTAACAGTTTTCCACTGGCTTCAGTTAATGAGATTATACTTTGGGTACCAAAGTCTAGAAAGCAAAAGAAGTATTAAAATAATGGTGATGATGGTGATGATAGTGGTGATGGTGATGCAAATGTATATAGTTACAGATTTTTATATGGTTGTAAAGGAAAGTTACAGTGTAATATAAACAAATAAAATAATATTTCTATTTCTATCAAAGGGCAAGGAAAATCCTTTCCAAGAAAGGATGAACGGAGGAGGGAAATCTTCTAGGTAGAAAATGAAGAGACATCAAATTGCATAGAACCCAGGAACTGAAGTGGGGCCAGAATGGCAGTAAGTTGTGGAGGCAGCAGAAAGTCCAAGAAGGTGAACGAGGTGGGGGGAGGACAGCTCAGAGCCTGCAAAGCACTCCATATTGTGATGATGAGTCTGAATTTTTCCTAAAGGCGATGAGATGTCATTAAAACCATGGTTGTAGGTCATGGTATAATCCAATTTACAACAAATTGGCCAAATTGGAAACAACTCTGTTGAAGAAGCCTGGGACCCAATGTTAGTCTGAGTGTAGAGAGTAGAGGCAAGAAGGAGGCCAAAGATGAGGTGTTTTTATTTTCGATAATCTGTTTGCCGTGTTTGTGTGCTTCTAGTTGTGACTACAGCATATTTTATGGACTCAATAAAAATCTTTTAATAAATTAATGAATGGATTTATTTTGTATGCTGTACAAAAGTATAAATTTTCCTAATATAGAATTTTCTAGTAGAAATAAGAACATAAAGTATATCAAATAATTCATAGCATTCCTGAGAAAGTATAAAAGTAATTATCTTAAATAAAATTTATAAAACAAAATTCTGATGGTGATAGCCATCTTCAAGTCACTTTTAAAAATCATTAGCAGTGATACAGCATTGTTGATAGTTAAAAGCTAAGCTAGCTTTTCTTAGATATTTATAGGATGGTTCTGTAGATAAAATATAGGACTAAATATTTGTGTTAGATTGTTTTATTGCAGACAGTTATTCATTCTTTGTTTCCTATAAGGGAATTATATGTTGCTGCTCATTGCCACAGAGTTCAAGGGACTCATTATGGAAGACTATATATTCCCTGCTCTACTGACATTGAACCTGACCATACGATTTACTTTGGCCAGTGAAATATGAATGGATTTGATGTATACTGTATTTTAGAGAATATCTTTAAGAAGTATTAATAAATTTTACCAGCCCAATTGTTTTTGTTTTCTTTCTGGGTCCTGGAATAGAAATGTATAGATAAGGGTTGTAGTTGACCTCAGCCTACATGTACATTTAACAAGAAATAAATGTTGCTTTACTGTTGTAATCCACTGAGATTTTATGGTTGATTGTTCCCTCAGCTAAATTGTTATAACAATCTCTACAATTTAGCTAAATAAATCTAATATGTATAACAAAGACTTCATCACTATTCTTTCATTCCTGAGTTTTCAGTGCTTGTAACATATACTTTAGAACTCAATAAATAATTTTTGATGAATTCATAGAATGATAAATTGAATGAGTTAAATAAGAGAATAGTTATCTTCTTTATAGGGCATATTTTGAAACTCAAAATAAATAGAAATAGAAAATAAGTTAGATATAGAATGGGGTCACATTAAGAATAGGCAGGAATAGCAAATCACTCACTTTTGATGCAGTACAAAAGAATCAACAGTTGTAGACTTTTAATTATTTCTCAACGCACTCCAATTTTTCTTCTCCCTCTACTAGTTTCCCAAATGTCCTCCCAATGCAAATATTTAATAAGGTTTTATCTTCCTTAACATTGCATCAACTTTCAAAAATGTTGAACAATCATATTTTTTGAAATATGTCTCTTCTAAAATGCTACACTCCGTTAGTCTACCTATTTCCCTGTCCTTTTTAGGAGTTAAGTGTTGACATTACTCATAGCTTTCTCCTAAGCCCTTTTTCTCCATACTTTATACTTAATTCTGGAATGATGTCATCTGTAACCACAATTTGGTTATTATCTAACAGGGAATAACTGACACAAGTACATCTCTAATGTTGGCCTCTAGGCTGAGCTTTAGCCTCTTATAGCCAACTCTGTCTTTAACATCTGCAACTAGATTTCCCCAAGACAGGGAGCAAAGTCACAGGTATGGAATGCTTCTGAAAGGTTTTATAATATAAGCAATAAAACATGCCCATGAATTTAGCTACCAAAAGATAGCAGGAGTTGTTTTGGTGAAATGAGAGAGGTAAAATTCAAATAAGAATATGATGAGCAATTAATAAGGAAAATGAGAGAGCGAATATTAAACACAGGTGAAGTTTGTGATAGGATTAGGTTGGCAGCTTCAAGAAAAAGTGAATATTTTTAGATCGATGTACATTTCACATTTGTGTGATTGGTAGCAGAATGTAAAAGCTACAATATATCTTTTATAAGAGGTAATTCTTGTGTTTGGAAAATAATAACTATAATATTGACATGCATTTTGGATATTTTTCCCTAAGTTCATACCGAAAACAAGATCTTCCCAGTTTGTAAAAGTAAAAAGTCTATAGACAGTCATTTATTATTTATGTGTGTAATATACTGAGGGCCATTATATAAACCAGTTAGACATGAAATTAAGGCCTCCCCCAACTTAAAAAGCATAATTAAAATGTGAAGTATATTGCAATAGAGTATATTTCATATATCTCTTTTCATCTGGAAATAAACATCTAAATTGACTTACTTGAGATTTTGCTGGCTATAATGGTTAATTTTTTGTGTCAAGTAGGCCAATATTTTGTTTTGAGCAGGCACAGTACCTAGTTGTTTGGGTATTTAGGAAGAGAAGGCCACGAAAAGTCTAGAACCCTGAAAGTATGAGCAGAAACTTGTTGTCCACAGACTGGGGTCTTTTTCTCCCCCATGGAAGGCTTAAGCCTTCTTCTAAAGGTTTTCCAAATGATTAAGTTACCCCCAGCCAAGAATAACATTTCTAATTTATATTGGTTGATGATAAACTTTAATTAATCTGCAAAATCCCTGCATCACAACATCAAGATTAGTAATCTATTGAATAGCTGGGAGGAGCCATGTTTATGCTACAAAAATGGCTGCTGCTTGCCTTTGTCCTCCATCTTCCAGATGAGATGATCTTTTATAGTCCATCTTCTCCAAAACCATACTAGAAAGGAAATTCTGGGGACGGTACTTTAGTCTAGACAAGTTCTCATATATTATTAAGATATAGAAGAGAAGCAGAGATGTCACTTAGGATAAATATCAGAAAAATCAAAATAAAAAAATATTATAGAGAGAGTGAAGGTGTTAGAAGACAGAGAAGTATCAGATATAGACTGAAATAATAAATAAAAATCTTAATGGTGCCAAGGCCTACATGGAGGTGATATCAGTAGTATTAGAAGGTAGGAAAAAGTATGGCTTCTCACCAGGAGTCCAGAATGTTCTGGAGTCCATTTAGAAGGTGCAACAAAGTTGGTCCTTATATTTTTTCTGGTTTCTCATTGCAGGAGGCTAGAGCTTCTCTCTAACAAGACTTTTAGCTTGAGCTCTTAGCACTACTTACTGGTCCCAAATCACTGAAACTGATTAGCACAACGCCTCTTACACAGTTAGCTCTCAGTAAATACCGGTTATTATGGCCTTCCAGCCATCAAATGATTATACTCAGGCATTCATTTTTAAGTAGTTGTTATTGGTTTGGCTTCCACATAAGAGGTCATATTTTTATTTCTCTTTAAATTGAAACATTAAAACTTTTAAATTGTTGAGGAACTACTATGTGTTAAGGTTATAGTTTTGGAGCCAATAAAATTGACTTTGAAACACAAAGCTGTAGTCTTTTATGGCTAGGCAATCTTGAATGACTTACTGATTCTCTTCTCATTATCTGTTGTAGGATAATTCTGAAATAAAAGAAAATATTATTTACAAGCCTTTGGCTCAATGTTAATTGGCTCCCAATTAACATTACTTTTTTTTTTTTTCTTTCTGAAATCAAGTGAGTAGAGACTCTGTGAATGGCTCTTGGAGGCTCATGTCTTCCACTTCCTTGGAGAACTAAAGAGTTAGCTCAGAGAGGCTGAGGTCTTCAGCAGAAAAAGGGGTTGATTCCAACTTCCAAAGTTCATCCCTCTGATAAGACACCCTCCCTTATCTTGGAAGCTTACCTTTGGTACATGATCTGCTAAGGTTTCCTGTTCCTCAGTCCTTACTCATGAAGAACCTTATGAGGTCAAGCTTCCTCTGACAGTCTTTCCCCTGGTGTGTTTTGTTAAGTTATGCCCTGCCTAAGAATACATGAGATATTGCAAATTGACAGATTGTGTACTCTTGGTACATCTCTGCTCATATGTTTTTAACAGATAACCTAATTTTGATATTATACTACATGCCTCTAATATCTGTGTGTGCATGAAGCTATGCATGTCTTCCTGCCTCTTTGCACAACATAATAATTTTTCTGTTACTGTGATTACTATTACTTTTATGTATTATTAGCTAATTAGCTAATACATAGACCATCCTCATTTTTTTAAACTTTAAGCTAGTTTTATTTAAACAAGAGATAAATGAATGTATTCTTTCATAAAATTACTTAACTTTAAACTGAATGCCCACTATCAACATTTTTAAATAGACTTTAGTTTTTAGAGCAAATTTAGATTCAGAGCAAAATTAAGTGGAAAATATAAAGAATTCTCATACTTCCCTATTCCTACACATGCACAACCTCCCCCACTATCAACACCTCACAACAGTACAGCAATATATTTGTTACGATTGATGAACCTACAATAACACCTCATTATCATCCTAAATCCACGGTTTGTGTTAGAGTTCACTTTTGATGTACATTCCATAGGTTTAGACAATTGTATAATGACATATAAACACCATTGTACTATCATAGAGAATAATTTTACTGCTCTAAAAATCTTCTGTGCTCTGCCTTTTCATCTCTCCCTTCCTTCTAAGTATAGGCAACTATCGATCTTTTTACGGTCTCCATAATTTTGTCTTTTCCAGAATGCCACATAATTGGAATCATATTGTATTTAGCGTTTCAGACTGATTTTTTTTTCACTCAGGAATATGCATTTAAGTTTCCTCCATGTCTTTTCATGGCTGGATAGCACCTTTCTTTTTAGTGCCAAATAATATTTCATTGTCTGGATGTACCACCATTTATTTACCCATCACCTATTAAAGGTTGCTTCCAAGTTTTGGCATTATGAATCAATTTTCTATAAACATCTGCATGTAGATTTTTGGGTGGACATGAAGTTTCGACTCATTTGGGTAAATACTAAGAAACATAATTGTTGGACCACCATTATATTTTATTATCAATTGGATAAATTCTTAGTATTCTCTTAATTTTCTTACATACAGAGCTTTAGTTTGGTTAATACATTCATTTAGTAATTGCCTGAATCTTCTAATAGTGACTTTTTATCAATCAAATAACAAATGTAACATGTTACAAGAAACATCATAGAACCCTTATTTTAAACTGATATTAATTAACATTTTATAAACAAACATAATGAATTAAAGTGACCTTTTATAAATGATAGCGAGATTGGAAGGGAAATAGACACATGGACAACAAATTATTGCATGCCTACTACTTAAATATTAAGTAGTCTGATTTCTCTTTTAGAAATGGAGAAACTTAGAAAGGTTGAATAATTTGTCCAAGTGACAACCCTGTAATTCCATCTGTCTGACTTCAGGTCTATGCTCTTTCCAGGACACAATATTCACAATGGTGAAGAAAGGAGATTTCTACTTTATTAGTTTATCTCAGCTTATTTTCCACAAAGAGCTTTCAAACTATAGTACCCAAGGGACTATCACATCTGTGTGATTTTTCTCTGTGGAAGTTTAGGGTAGGGCTGCAAATGATTTCATAATACACAATTCCAGAATCTAAACCATATGGCTTCATTCTATGTTTGCACAAATAGATCATGCTATCTCCACACAACAGTAGCAGAACATGTGTAATTACATACACAGTAGCCATTACAGCAAGTGCTCTTGCCCTCCATGAAGAAAACCATAACCGTGCAATTATTGAGAAATCATATATGACATTCATCTATGTTTTTCTTATATAAAAAAGTCAAATTATAAAAATATAGTTTTCTCAGGAATTAAAATGTGTTTCAAACACAAAGTATATTCATAATAAAAAATAGCACTTCTTTTTACGAATGAATAAATACATTATGTTTAAGGATGTTCCCTTAATGATATCCTGCATTTTATATTTTCTTTAATACTCAGCCAAAGTTTCTCTATTGCTATAGCAACTAAATATTCTTCATTAGGAAAAAGAAATACTGCTATGCTCTTTCAGTCCATAATTTACTACAGCTTTCAAATTACGGTTGCTCAAATAAATAATCTCTAACGTCAGAAATATTTATGAAAATTATTTCAATGTTAGCTAAGTAAATGAAAAGCTCTTCTAAAAAAAAAAAAGTAAAGAAAATTTGCTATACCCATAAGTGTAGTCAGGCAAAGGAAGAAGACTCCCCAGAGCGATCCAACCCGTGGTATGACTCACGCAACAGAGGAAGCTTAACTGACCTCACCTGCAAAAGAGAAATGATAACTCATATCCAGCAGTGTTCTTAATGAACGCAAATTGCAAAGTAAGGTTTCTTCCAACAACATGTTTTTTTTTTTCCCTAAATAGTTTGTTTCATGCCAGAGACAAGTCATGAACATGGGAATTAATGGTCTTACCCAAGGAAGAAGAAAAATCAACTTTTCCCCCAAATATTTTTATGAGAGTATGAAATATTATACTTCTAAGTTAAATGTGATGGAATGAGGAATTTATTCAATAGGTATTTAATAAAGATATCAAACATCAAATGTTTGTCTTGTATTATTTAACCAAAAAGTTCTTTTTTTCAAGGACATCAACAGAATTATACAAATTTGAGTGAATTTGAAAGTTTTTTGCCTTTGGTTGGATTTGTTTGCATGAATATTTACATATATGGAAAATGAATTAATGATAGATATGTGAACACTGAATAAAAGGTATTGCCCAGTTATTGGTAAAGTGTTCTTGATAATTTTAAATAATATATTACTCCTATTATAGTATCACGTACTTAAGATGTTATTCAGCACTAAAGTGAAAACAATTAATGTGAAATAAAACATTTAACAAAAAAATAATTTTATGAACATTTCATTATTTTTTTGTGGGGGTATATGTATGTTCATAAAAAGACCTCATATTTTAAATGGTCATAATATTTTGAATAGTAATTTAATGATCAAATTGTAAAAAGTTCCAAAACATATGGATTACATTTCCCAGTTCCATTATAATCCCTTTGGATTTTTAAATAATGGGGAAAACCTCTAAAAAAGAAGAGAGAGAAGAACCAAAATGTAAAATAATGGCTTGAGCATTTCAACAGATTCCAAATTCAACAAGATTTGCCCTCCCTAGTGTGTAATTGACTGAAATCATAGGAGTTCTGTACAAATACATACTTTCTTTTTGTCACTGTGTTAAATATCATCTATTAGACATAACATCCAGTAATTTTCTTTTTCTACCCATATTTTCTCTCACATAATTAAACAGCGAGTTGAAGTAAAGAATAGTATTCTAAAAGCTTGTGAGAAATGGAGAAAATCAATGCCTAAAACTTGCTAGACTTGGCCAATTAGATTTTTTTTTGCCTGTTTTGTTTTTAAATATCTGTTAAAGGGATAGATAGACTAGACAAGAATTATTACTTAATTTTCACCCTCTAATCTTTGTTTGTGCATTTAGTCACATGAGCTGGAAGTGTCTTCGTCGAGTATAATTATGCAGAATTTAAACTTTAGAATTATACCAATTGAAAGTATAATATTGAAAAATGTTACCTTTGATTGACAAAGGTCATCATTGGGATTTTACTCATACTTGCCATATAATACTCTTCACAGTAAAGGGTGACAAATCTGTTCAAGTGGCAAAAGTGTCCCAGATTCCTTTAATAACATGTTGAAAATACTGTTATTTTTCATAATTATGAAAATAAAATATTTATTTTGAAGTTGAGAGATGATCAGTTCTCCTTTATTTCCAAAACATTTCTTCAGAGACAACTGTTAGCTCAACACAGAATATCCTACTTGCTGTGGTTTGCTTTCTTAAAGCTTAAATCAATATCTTTTTTACATTCCTATAATCTTTGGGATACTCTCATTATTCGACTTCCAAATTAATTTCTTGTCATTTTTGATTCATCACTTCTCTTCATTTCCCCACTTCCAACCAGACTTCAAGCCCTGTCAGTGTTCCAGATTTGAGGGTTTATTATTTCTTTTACATTCTCTCTGCTGTGACTCTAGCCAGATTTCTCATCATTTTATACCTAGATTATCTTCCTAAAGCACACTCTAAATGCTGATTTACTCCCATTTTAGCCTCTGTCCAAGATGTTTTTCATCTCCTAAAATGTCATGTCTTACCTTTCAAATGATTCAAATCTAATTGTATTTTGAGGCCAAACTTTTATCACTTCTCATAACCCTAGTGATTAAGGAAAACAGGAGTGAAATACTGTAATTTTAATTATTTTGGCAAACCTATAATTATTTTATTTGCTTTACAATCCTTCTTTAAATTTTAATATTATTCTAACTGTAGTAAATACATATGCATTTAGGATTTGATGTTCATCTTTGTTTTATGTTTTCAGAACCTCTACTGTATAATTTGGCATAAAGTTCTGCTATTTAAAATTATTTTTTTAGCATACAAAGTGAAATTTATGAAATAGTTCCTGTCTAACAGGCTTCACCATGAGATTGATCAACCACAAAATTTGTTGTCACAACCCAACAAAGTGAAAGATTTGGCTGTCCATGATCAATGCAAAGCTGTTACTACCATCTGAGAAACACATTGCTTTGGTTCTGTTTATATAATAATATCCTAAATCAAAAATTTACCAAAACTATTAGTGGAAAGAATATGTAATTAATTGAATACTTTATTTATTCCATCTTAATCTTTAAAAAAAAAAAGAGTAAGATTAAATATAAAACCTCTAAAGTTCTAAATTTTTGAGAAAATCTGAAGTGTTTTAAAAATAACTTAATAAAGCTTTAACAGCAATATAAACATATTCTCTATCACCCTTCTAAAACCTAAAACTCAGAAGTCTGAGATCCAGCATATGTATTATTAGGAACATTTAACTGCTATAAAGATCTGTCCTCGAGCAATAGCCTCAGACTTGAGTATACAAATTTCTAAGATTCTAACAACATAACTTTAAATCTTCTTCATTTTCTTTGTTTCAAATTGTTAAACTACTACATTATTCCAACTCATTAATAAAAACACTGACAGTTTTATTATTATCATTTTTATTATTATTATTATTATTTTAAGAAGAGGCTTCATTCAACCTGACAACAATCACAGAGGCAAAGGCAAGGCTGACATTTTATTTAACAACAGTAGCAAAGGAAGATTAGCAATGACACTTTTTATCTGTCAAATATGTTTTTGTTTCTCCATCTGTGCAAGAACCTCCAATAGACTATGGAGAGGTTTAATTATTTGGACAGTAAGTTTCTTCTAAGATTCTTCGGTTCTCTGATCATATCAAAATATCTTTTAAAAACTCTAGCAACGTAAAAGAACAAAACACACACACACACCACATAAAACTAAGAAACATACATATTCTTCATCTATATGCTCCTTCAAAAATAGTAGAAGTAAGGTTTTTTCAAACAAGCACACAAAAAAAGTAAATTTCTTCAGATAAATCTGGGATGCAAATGAAAAACTGAAGACAAGAATCTATTAAGAAATCAGTATAATACTACAGAACATAATAGATGAAAATAAGCTGCACCTTATTGAGTACACAAATATGCACATACTCTCATGCTAAAAGTCTCACAAATCATACTATAGTCAGTGTGTGTAGCCTTCCCTGTCTTGAAGTTTCATCACTTCCAAATATATTCTGTTGAAGAATGAAAGATGTACTTTGGATCATTGATAAAGTTATGTAATAGACAAGGCAAACTAAAATACATCATCAGATGTATTCGATGCAGGAAGATGGCTTGTTAACAGAAGGGAAAGTGGTACAACTTCTTTCCTATTGGATTATAATGAAAATGTAAAGTGTGCAGTATATGGAGGATTTATGATGAGTTAATTAGAACATGTTGAGTAGAATTTAATAATGAATAACTCAAAGGGATTTATAGTCACAGCTCTGAGACTAGCTACGAATACTAAAGTTCAGCAACACCAATCCCAAAGGAAATAGTAGCAGAAAGAATATAAGTTGTCATTGTGGTGAAATAAAATATTTGCAATTGCAGATGGACTATTAACTAATATTGACTCTTGCTCTAAAAGCTGTCAGAGCTTTGCTATGCAGCATTGAAACAGCTGGGAATGTTCTTCCAAGAAGCCACTGGGAGAAACATTTTATTGCGTTGCAATACAAAAGTGAGATATTTGCTAAGAACATAAGAACCACGATTGCTCATGGGTCAGACAAAACTAAACATTATTTTTTAAGTGTATTCTAAAATATTTGTGTCCTGCCTTCATCAAACGTCTATCAGGCACTAGCAAAGAGACAGGTACTATAGGTTCTCAGCAGTTAACAAGTAACACATCAATCCTGCTGTTATAGAAATTGCAATCTAGAAAACACTTAGGAGATTATGTATACTTTTCTATAAGAATGGCAAAAAAGAGGTCCCCTTGATTAGGCTCACTGCTGCAAAATGAGATTCGAAGAGATAGAGATAGATAATTGGTCTTCCATCTCCTGTTCATATTTCAGTCTTGTGCATGTGTTTGGGATAAGGCCTTCGCTTTCACCCATGCTGCCATTTACATGGCTAAACTCCATTTATTCTGTTTTTTCTACTACTGCATAAGTCCTCTCTGTCATCAAAAACAAGTGACCAGAAGGGACAGGCCATGAAGAAGGAATGCCCACTTCTTGAAAACCTTGGTCCCAAAGTGGCACACATACTTCTACCTGCATTCAAAGGGATGATGACTTGTACTGTGACTGCCAAACAACTAATAACAGGGGCTGTGTAGGCAGACAATGGAACAGCTGGTTTGGCAGGTACCTTCCAGCTACAACTTTATAGTATGAATGAAGATACCAGATTTTGGTGAACGGTTAGAGTTTTCTACAGTAAGAGCGAAACAGAGAACATAATTCATAAGCATATATTATGTCATGACCTTTACTTAATCATAACATAATAATAAAAACATTAACTTAAAAAGCTTAAAAATATTTGATATACAAAAATGTTATTGCAAGTTTCATATAGCAAATTTCTTTTTTGGTCATGTTGAGGCTTGTCATAAAAAATATTTTCTTTGGTAAATATCTGGTTTGGAAATTTATATAATAGTTATCTTCTTCAAAAAAAGGTAATTCCAGTATTAAAATGACTAACAATATTTTTTGAAATGGCATTAATTTATTGTATTAACATGAGAAGAAAATAAGCAATAATAAAAATTTGTGATATCGAACCTAAACTTCATGTCGTTTTAGAATTCCCTATAGTGTTGAAGACAAGAATATGTTTATAATCAAAAGTACTTGGTATTAGATATCTCTAGTTACTAATGCCATACCTTATTGCAAATCAATGGAAAAGGAAAACAAAACCGTGAGATAAAGTGTAGAGAATGGTTGAGAGTATCAAGTTACAGAAGGTAAATAATAACATTTACTCCAAGTCCTCTGAAACCTGCAGTAAATGCACCTCTTTGCCACTTCATCTTCTCGTTTAGTTTTACATATGTGTTTAAAACATTCATCTTCATAAATGCAGCTAACCAAACTCTCATAGAAGACTTTGAAGCCTACATGGAACGAAAGTATATATAAGTAGTAAAGTACATGAAATCTCTGTTTTGGTAGACACTGCTATCATTCCATTTCGTATGTGCTTAGAGAATATTATTATTATTATTATTTTTGAGGAAGAAACATCCTTTGATGGAAAATTTAAAAGGTAAACATCTTAAAAAGGTTAATTATCTTTTCCTGTCCGCTCTCCAGTCCCCCCTTTATTTGCAGCTTAGAGTGATCACATAACCTTATTCTGGACAATGAGACCTGAGTATAAGTCAACTGAGGGATTTTTAAGGTACTTGCTTAAGAAAAAGAAGAAGGAAAAATCCAAGAGTACTCCACATTTTTTGCATCTTTTGGTTTGAACATACATTAGTTTGCTAAGGCTGGCATAATAAAGCAGCACAAACTGTGTCTTGAGCGATAGAAATGGATTGTCTCTGAGCTCTGATGGCTTAGAAGTTCAAAATCAAAGTGTCCACAGAGTTAGTTTTTTCTGAAGTTTATGAGGAAATGATCTATTCCAGGCCTCTCTCCTTGGCTTGTAGATGGTCACCTTATCCCAGCATCTCCACGTTATCTTTTCTCCATGCATGACTGTTTCTGTGTCCAAATTGCCCCCTTTATAAAGATATCAGTCACACTTGATTAGCTTCTAGTCTATAAAGACCCTATCTTTAAAAGGTCACATTAAGACATTAATAAGGGTTAGGATTCCACATATTTTTTGGGGAGGTGAGACACAATTTATCTTCTGACAGAACCCAAACATGATGTCAAGGTAAAGGAACCATCTTGAACCATGAGGCATCAGGATAAGAATGAAATCCAATAACATGTAATAAGATATGGATGGTGGACAGAAAGTTAGAGTAGCGGTCACTGATGGCACTAGAAAGTACTGGACCCTCTCTGCCTACTTCAGAATAAAATTTCTGTTAAATATATATATAAAGTGAGAAAGCATACCAATGATTTGTTAATAATTTTAAAATTTAGTATTTATTTTTAGAAATTGTTGAAAGATTTAAAATACATAAGATTAGTAATTTTTAAGGTATATTTTATCTTATATTTATTATCTGTAAGCATGCTAATCAAAAAAATGGATGAGCATTTTTATATTTCATTATAACAATTAATTTACATCTTCACATTTACTTAATTACAGAAATAATTTGTAAAAGATTTATTTTTAAGCATTTTATTTTATTTTTATTGCTGAAGAATCTGAACAGTGCATATTAAAATAGCAATAGATACCTCATCCATCCAAATGCATTTAGTGTTAAGAACTTTTAATCTTTTTGTTAAAGACTGAGCTTTTCAATATCCTCACTAATCTTAAGCTGTCTTTTATTAAAGTAGATAGGAACTCTTATATGAGACTCTCTTTCCTTTTGCTGCGTTCAGTATTTGCATCGACAATTTGTTAATTCACTCAAATTTGTTTTTGGGGAAATATTCATGGCTATGTTATCTGATAACATTTTTAAATATAAAATACACTATCCCTAGCATATGTCTTAATTTTATCATTTGAATATTGTAAATAACGCATATTAGGACATAATTATTAGGGAATTAAATAATGGAAGAAAACGCACATCTTCTTTAATAGTTGCCATTTCAAGAATTATGCTCAAGTTCAATGTTAAATCTGTTACTAATGTGAAGACAGGAGCATACTAATTTCCCAATATCCTGTCAGTGTTCTTTTAAATGAGATTTCAAATGACCTCACTGTGTCAACAGCTTCCAGGAAAAAAAAAAAAAACTGAACTTTTTAAATGCATTTAATATTTAACTTTCAAATATCATTTTAAAAGAACCATATTCTAAGTTCCAAGTTTTCTTTCTTCCAAATTAAGCAAGAGTAATAAAGTACTGTTGCCAAACTGAATTCTTTTGTATAAAATTAGCAATAGAGTACGTTTTTTTTTTCTTTTAGGGTACCATGATCTGCAAGAAAAAGCATAACCCTAAGACTTTAATCAGTCAAGTAATTATTGCCTGAGACAGACTTATATTTTTAGATAATTCATGGAGCTCTTTCTTACTCAACACAATCTGTTAGATAAATACTTTCAGACAAAGTCTAAACAAAATATGTTGTGAACATGTACCAAGGCTATATTTATTCTAGCAGGTAGCTAGAATAGTTGTCTACATGGACCCCTTTAAAATTGAGCACTTGATAAATTCAGATAAAGGGAAAAGTCTTGTTATAACATTTTAGGACATATAACCACCATACAATATTAGTAGGAGTTCAGACATATTAGACGCTTGAAGTAAAGTTTGTTTATACCTGGTTCCAGCAGTGGTAGCTCCATTCTTTTCTCCTTTTATTCTTAACTATTTCCAAAATATTTTTTCCATTTGTTTTATTCATTATTGTGTGTCCTGGTTATTTCTCATTCCTACTACTCTTTTTCTTCATTTGCATTTTCAAAAGATTTGACTTTCAATAAGTTGAACCTATCCTATACGTTCCTCCACACTTTACTTATTGGTGTTCACCACATTCACACAGTTTTATCCCTGAATGTTTTATTCCTAGAAATCACTATATAATTTCATATAACTTGGCTTAAGCAAATATTGCCACAGTACTCTAAAATGTAGCAGTGGAAAAAAATGAGGTCTAAAAACATTGCCAAAAACCACCTAGTAAAAAATGTGGTTATATATTTACACACACACACACACACACACACACACACACACACACACACACAGAGTCACTGAATTCCCTTTCAACTAACTACTTTTATTCCAAGTGTGAAATATACAGATTATTGAGGTGATTAAAGTTATGAATATATGGAGTAACTTACATGAATAGGTGAATTTTCAAATTTGAAAAACATAGCAATAGTGGAGCCATTACTATGTAAATATTCACAGGGGAGTTCAACTTTAAATATATCGCCCTCACATGATATTATTGACTTCAGTATGAAATATCAACTTCTTAAAAAAAAAACTATGTATATCATCCTCAAAATAACCATTTCATGCATCTTCCAGAAGTGTAGCTGCCCATATCTTGAATCTTTCTCCATGATGTCAGTATAACAGTCCTTGATCAAACTTTCTCACATTATGTTTGAAAGATAACCTTTATACTTTTTAAATTTTCCAATCAGCTATTGCATTATTCTGATGTTTGTGTGTTTGTTATGTTAAGATAGCTAAAATAGAACAAAATATTTCTAAATTTGCCCCAGAAAGTTGATGTTGACTTTCTATCACACCATTATTTTATAAATGTGGATAAACACAAAGAAAATAAAAGCCCACTGTGTTATAAATTCTGTTCTTAACTACAGATAAAGAGGAATTGACTATTTTTCACTCCTGAAATCCAAATGGCAAGCATTTGGAAAAATTGGAGCCTTGTTCTAAGAACAGTAGGTCAGCAACTTGAAAGATTATTTCTGGCACCTGAAGATTTGATATCACTTTTTGATGCTTCTTTTCAGTGAAGAAAATTTAATATCATGGAATATTATCTTCTAACCTATAATAATTTTATAAGCTTTGGACATGAATTTACAAACAGTTGTATAAGCACTATTAGATAATGTTTAACCAAAGTTTATAATTTACGTTTTCCGAGTTTCAATTTCTTCAGAGAGTTTAATTTTCCACCCATTCCCACCTTGTAGGCTATTTTTTTCTAATATGAAAGATGTTCACATTGTTGGGCATGTGTTTTTTCATTTTGTTTTGTCTATCTTTTGCATTAAATGAGGCTCTCGGTAGCTACTATCGTTAATACAGTTTTTCACATTTCAAATCAATTACTAAAAAAGAAATAAGAAGGCACATCCAGGATGTATTTTTTATTAACAGAACATTTTCTCTCCAGAAACAAAAAAATGTCACTATAATATAAATTGGGATGCATAATCAGAATAGATAGGTAGGTAGATTATGATAGACAGACAGACATACTCTATTTGTAAAATATATGTGGAACGCATAAGATATTCTCTATTTCCATTTTTAAGGAATTCTTTTAGTATACAAGTTACAATTATACTGAAGGTAAACAATCACTTCAAATTATAAAAGGCATATTTTACAGATTGGAATACAGGTGAGTTGATAGATAAAAATAAGATTTATTTTAATTGCCGAGAGTGCCTAGTACATAGTCAATACTCAATCAACATTTGCTAAATTTCATTAATAGTAACTGTCATGAAATCTTGAAAGAGGTTTTTCTTTTCTTTGTGAAATCACTCTTATTTCCACTACAACCTCACAAGATATTCAGCTTTCTTTTTCTAAAACATTAGTATTGTTTGTTTCAGTCAGGAACACACACACACACACACACACACACACACACACACACACACAAAATTAAAAGATGACAGCTTACAATACTGTCTGACAAAATGCTATAGACTGAATCTTTGTGTCCCCACCTCGTAAAATTTACATGATGAAACCTGATCCCTAACATGATTGTATCTGAAGACGGGGCCTTTGGGAGGTGATTAAGTCATGAGTGTGAAGCCCTCATGGACAGGATTAGTGACCTTGTGAAAGAAACCCCCAAGGAGCTTCCCTACCCTCTTCAACCATATGAGGATGTAGTGAAAATAAAAAGACAGCTATTTATGAATCAGGAAGTGGGAACTCACCAGACATGAAATCTGCCAGTGCCTTGATCTTAGACTTCTTCGACAGCAGAACTGTGAGAAATAAGTTTCTGTTATTTACAAACTACCCAATTTATGGTAATTTTTCTAACAGCTGGAATGGACTAAAACACACAACGTTGGCATAATACTTTTCCACAAACATTGCGATCTTTATTACAAATGGAGAGCAAACCCTCAAACCTAAGTTAATTGTGTTTGGCTTGTCTACTGAAGCTAGACTAATAGAGAAGATTTTAACAACACAAATATTTCAACTTTGGATTTATCTTTCTGTAATATGTGGTTTTATAAAGTAAATACTTTTTCTACAATGAATATGTTTTACTTTTATAAAAAAAAAAACATTTTAAATGAGGTTAAATGGTTTATTATTTTAAAAGTTAAGCATTACCAAGAGAGTCAGTAGTTAGAGTAGAAGTTTAATTATTTTAGGTCTTCTAAGAAATAATTATGGAAAAATAAATACATGGGATCTAGAGCTGTAACTAATTATTTCCTAATGTATTTCCATTAATTTAACATGTTGAAATAATTAAACTTAAAAAGTATTGTATTGAAAATCTGTTACTAAACTTGAATACAAATTGATCTTATATTTTTCCTGTTTTATTTTTTCTTGAATTTAATTTTGCAGTTTCAATTATACTTGTTATGTAAGCTTACTCGGTTAAAATTTTTTTTTTGCTAACATATTCCTCTAATCTACCATCCAACCAATCCAATGATCCAGTCATCATTCCTTCACTTATTCATTTGTTTGGTTGTTCAGGCAAATAATATTTATTGAGTGTTTAATGTGTACTATACTGTGTACTATGGTTTATCAGTTACTTGAGATAGGACTTCTTATCATAGTGTCTCTTCCTAAAGTCATTATGGGCAGGCATCACTACAGCTGTGAGAATCTGTTAAATACTTGATTCATCTTTTCTTATTTACTAGGATCTGTTTCATGTGTTTTTTTTGTTTGTTTGTTTTCTATTATGTTAGGGGCTAGTTTCAATTCTCTCCAAGATGTTGAAGAGAGATCTTACAAGAGGAGAGTTTATTACTTACCAACCACTCTCCTTTCCAGATACAATCTCTTCTATGGAAGGTCACACTTTCTATGTAATTTTTCTCTCTTCTACTGTCAAAAGTTGCCCTTTGACCTCTAAGACGCATTTGTAATTTCTTTAGCAAACTTTTCACTACTTGTTGGTTCCTCACAAAAGAATTATGATGTGATTGAAAAAATTCACAAAAAAGCACAGCTGGTTATAAAATTTTTTATGGGAAAAAATATATGGGAACTTATTAAAACAATTATGCAGAGCATCCTAGCTTGCTCCATGATAGAAGGATGCCTCAACTTTGCCTCAATTTCTAATACTCATTTAGCATGTAAAACTCGTGATGATCCTACCTCCTTACAATGAGAATTTGAAGAGTTAGAAAACAGTTCATTCATTCTAATTTCCTCACCACCCACCCCACTGTGCAAATATTCCAGTTACTCTGGTTATGAGCAACCTGTTAATTAAGTGCAAGAAATTGTATTTGAATCTGTTCTGTAGGCATCCTGTTAAATTTCTATTTCTGATCTCTAGCCTGTGCTTCTCAGGGTCCAAAATCCTCTAAAATTGCTTCTTATTTGTTTGCTTTTTTTTTTAACTTAGTATTATGCAACTACTTTAAAAGTTACTAAATCGAAAATTGTATTTTCCCTCAATAAGCTTCTTTTCTAGACTTATATAGAAGATAAATCTTTCAATCACTAGGCTCAAAAATTATATTAGCTTTTGCTCTCCCAACCCCTACTTCTTGTCAATTGAAACTATAGGTAAAATGATAAAGTTCTGTTTTATTCAATTGATCACTTCTTTTCATTCCTAGTACTATCTGGCTCTTATTTCTTTGATCGTGAATAATTTCAGAATTGAGGATAAAGGCATATGTTGTAGATCTGGACTAGTTGGGTTTGAACCCATGGTAGTCTCTCAGCTATGTCTGTAGTCTTGGTCTAATATGTTAACCTCTTTGTACCTGTGTCTATGCTTGTAAAATGTCAATAAAAATAATACTAACATCATATGTTTGCTGAGAGAATCAAATATATATATACATATGCTTCTATATATATTAAATATATATTTAGTATGTACTTTATATATATATATATATATACATATATATATATATATATATATATATATATATAAATTAAACCAATGCACAAAGTAAAGTAAGATTCAAAAGAAATTAGCTGTTATTATAGTAGCATCTTAATAGATTTCCTCAACTTTAACCTTTGTTTATTGTTCATTTTGAGTCTAAGACACAGTTTTACAACTCATATTCCCAAAACATTTCTCTAATTATGTAATTTCCCCTTAAAATATTTATAATTTTCACATTGACTGCTGATATGAGTACAAATTCCTTAATCTAACTTTTCAAGGATTAATATACTCATTCCTCCAACTCTCCTGGGGCCTAGTATTCATAGCAGATACACTTAAATAAATAAATTTTTTTTAAATTAATATGTTGGTATAACTTTCTCTAAACAGATTTTACAATAATATGGGTCATAAATAAATTAATACAGACATATATAGAGTCACACTTTCACATTGTAATAATCAAAAATGCATTCTTAAATGTAAATTTAAAATATTTTAGAACAAAACCATAATAAATAAAAAAATTCAAGAGAGCAATAACTATAATATATAAACTTTATATAGCCCCTTGTAGTTTTCATTGTAACCTCATACTTTGAAGATAATTATTTTTGTAGAGCTCATAACAGTTCTTCTAAAAAATCAATAGTCAAAACTCAACAAATAATAGTCATTAGCAATCAGAACAGTACCTTCTCTGCTCTCGTTTTAGCAAATGGCAGTGCCTTTGGTAGATTTTTACACCACCATAAATGATTTCCATCAAACTATGTGGTGGTTTTGGTAATATGAACAAATATGCTAAAAACTCATAGAATTAATGCATGTGATTATAATGCATTAATATCAATTTTACAAAATAATTTTAAGAAAAACTATGACAATTCTATAAAATTTCACATCATAAAATTAACAAGATATTATTAATATTTTTAGAGTATTAATACTGTGTGTATCCTGAAATATTTAGGAGTAAGTATACTGATGTCCCCACTTACTCTGAAATACATTTAAAAAGTTCAATGAATATAAAGAAATGGATACAGCAGTAATCATACGGTAAGTACAATAAAACTAATTGTAGAATCTATGTTGTTTATTGTTATATGTGAGTTCACTAAATTTCTTCCATCTTTTTATATTTAAACATTTTCATAATAAAATATTAAGAAAAGGAGTAATCTATGTTATCTATAGAGGACATCAATGATTGTAATCCAGTTGTTTCAAAGAGAGAAAAATCTTTCACATAACACAAAAATCCATAAGTCAGAGAAATTCTAGAAAATGTTGTGTTTATGTGAAATTTATCTGAACATTGCTATAATTTTAAAATCTTCATCATCAACAAGAACAATAATGAGAGTTCAGCCTGTGGGTTTCTGGACCAGAACTCAGCGACTACCTCAGGAACAGCCAATATGTAGCTTGACCAGGAATTTTGGATATGGTTGAAAGAAAAAAGATAGCAGTCATTCCCTCCCTGGGAACCACAACAAAACAGCAGAAGACAATGGGTTAGCATGGGTGGAGGGTAGATTTAGGGGGAAGAAAAAGCCAAGGACAGTTTGTGGCAGTGAATAGGCAGCCCTGCCCTGTGGAGTTTACAGTTTCAACAGGAAGCCACAATCATTAATCAAATACTTACAAACTATAAATATTACAAAAAGCACTGAGCAATGAGAGAGGGAAAATTGCAGGTTTTATGAGAGAATAAAATAGGGATCTTAAATTAGATTGGGACGTCAAGAAAAGTCTCAATGTGAAAATAATTTGTCCCTGGATTCTGCTAGTGGGCAGTTCAGGGCATTAAACTTCTCCCTCCAGGTCAACTATGCAAAGAGCAATGAACAACTCCAATCCCTACCCACCCCCCCATCGCCACCTTGTATTTTTCTTACTGGAAAATACACAAAATTTTCAACACTCATCCAAGTCTCAAAGTTACATAAGTATGTGTTACACAATAAATTTAAGAAGCAACTAGGCACATTAAATGCTTATCAAATTGCTTTTTCTAACGAAGTCAAGATTTTTCAACCCTTTCTGCTTACACGTTTTATTTAAGTTTCTGTGTCCACATAATATGATCAATAAGAACGTTGAGAAAGCAGTCATATTTAAAGCTAAATAAGGGGCTGAAGTATTTTTTCTGTTGCCATAAAGTTTTTAAAAGTTCCAACTATTTAACTACCCAAACAATACGATTTTGAGTATTTGAAATGTTTTCTTTTGAGGAGTGGACATTCATGACAAATACTGAGGTTGAGATACTTGCATTTGCATACTATGCTCAAAAAACACTTCTAAAACCACTTTACACAAACATAATGTAATAACATGCTTTATAAACGACTTTTTACAGACACATTTAGTTTTTGTTACACCCTTTGGGGAGTTAACTGAGAAAGTGTTCCTGTAACACTCTCAAATGTTTGGGATGCATTTTTTAGAAATTAATATCCTATTGGCATATGTGTTATATTACCTCATATACTTCTCTGCCTAAAACTTGATGACATTTGGGAGGAGAGAGAATAGGAAAGAGCAGCCTATCAGCTATGCAATATCGAACTGCTTAGTGTTATAAATCTAAGGAAGCACGACTCTCACAGGATGTCTTAAGAGGGAATTAACGCACCAAGGGAAAAACATACTTGCAGGATTCAAATAAACTTGGGGGGTATGAGAGATTGGTGGATGAAAACCAATGGTTTTGTCATATTATAAACATCACTAAAAGTCAGAAATATAAAGACAAAGAAGAGAAGGTTTCTTGGGCTCTCCCTGTCAGTGAAATCTATGTATTCCAACATTTTTTTTTTCTGACAGCAAATATTTTTGCACTGCACATTGCAGAGCCAGGAGTGGAAGATAACTAACTCTTTATATCTGCAAATTTCTAAAACATGGACCAAGTCCAGTCTTTCTTTGTGAAGCTTTTGTTATCGTGAAAGTTCAACTTGCTTATATTTCTCTTGCAGCAAAAGCCATTTTTGTAGATTCTCTTTTCTCCTCCCTTGAGGAATGTACACAGTTTGGAACATCTTGCAAAATCACATGTGTGTATTGATAGATATATTTATCTTAAATTTGACAGTTGCTGATGGTTTGTTCCCATGACATCAAATAAAAATAAAAACAGATTTCCATCTCAACTTCAGTATAGTTGCCTAAAAACTGAAAAACAACTGAATTTAATTAAACATGAAGACCAATGATTGGAAGCCATTTTAGGCATGGAGTTTGAATAAATTCAACTATTTTATAATTCTCAACTTGTGAATAATAGCTATTACAATTAACATTTAATAGCTGTAAACTCAGGGACATGAATGATTCAAGTTATTTTCTCCAAACACACAGTCTATGGAACCAAGTGAAATTGAAATGTTTTGTGGTTGGAATTTTAGCGGTTTCTGATTGGTAACTGATTATTAGCAAAGGAGAGACCAAAACAAAGAAGAATCAAAGAGGGAATCAAGACTACAGAAAATGAATAAAAACTAATGGTTCTGTTCTGCTTTACAGTTTACAAAGTATTCTTACAAGCAATGTTCAAAAGCAAGTTTATGTAGGTTCTTTGTTCCCAAATATACTTAGAAAAACAAAGAGAAACAGGCACAGAGTATGGTGGTAATAGTTTTTGACAGTGCTTAGCCACTAAAGACTTCCTGACATAGAATGAATGGTGGCTTATATTATGGAGAGTCCTGGAACCACTCTTAGGACCCCTTCCCAGTGATGTCGTTTAGTAGGCTCACATGGCTTGTGAGAGTTGATTGTTAGACACTGAAGAATTTTTCAAGACAGTTGGTTACTTGAAATAGGCCATAGTAGGAGGGTTTACACCACAGGCATTGGCAGATCCACAAATCAGGTGCAGTTTATTTGTTTGGTTGGTTGATTGATTGTCAGAGATCCAATTTATCCACGCATCATTTATGATACCTGAGAGAGGTATAGGTCTCTCCATATGTAATCAGTGCCAAATTATTGTAGTCTGCTTTTTGTAAGGAAGGTTAAGTTTTCCAGTAATGGCTAGTGAACATCCCCAATTAGGGTTCCAGTCACTATTTAAAAATTCTACATAATCAATCAGCAGTAAAGTTGCTTGGGAGAAATATAAGTCACACAGACCATAGAATATTCATCTAAGATTAATTTCTTAAAAGTAAAGGGAGGAAAAACTGTAAAGGCAAAAGGTCACCTAGGTAGATAGTCATCCTGTGAATAGAGGGTGGTTTGGTTGTCTTTACTCAGCAAAGTTTATTTCTTAGAGATTTGGTTGCTTGTTGTCCAATTTAAAAGAAAAGAAAAACAATAATGTCAAAATATCCATTCTCTTTAACTCTCATAATTTTAATTCAAAAAACTCATCCTAAAGAAATAACCAAATATTTGAACAAAGAGAATCATGTAGACACATTCATTACAGGGAAAGAAAAATAGAAGTTTGGTTAAAGAAATTATGATTCTTAAAATATTTGATTATTATACAGCTATGGACATGCTAATATAGATTTATTTTTCTTGACATAGTTGTTCATAACATAATGTTAGATGAGTAAAAGAAGATAAGATATGGTATTTGTAATATGATCGCTTTAAAAAAATACATACATGATTAGTAAAAGTTCTAGAAAAATACACACCAAAATGTCAGCAGTGATTAGTTTAGAGCACTGGAAATTTGAGCAATTTTTGTGTGCTTAATTTATATTTTTCATATGTTTTCTCAATTTTTATTGCAGTGATAAAAAGTTATACATATAACACTTTTATTACTTATATAAATAGGATAATATTTTGAAAACGTTAAACTACTTTATCTTTCATTTCCCCTCTGAAACTTTTTGGCTGACAGGTATTTTTTTAAAAATATGGTCACAGGGAAGAGAAACAGATTGAAACATACAAAAAGAGAAAGCCATAATAGAAGGATTTAGTATAGACAAGAAGGAAAAATCCTTATAGGTCACAGCAGAATCTAGGAGTAGGAGAAAAAATAGAAAGATAAGAAAGTTTCCTTCATCCGTTTATACCCATCTTCTTCTAAAATTCCAAATCCCTCAGAGACAGTGTTAAATAGATAAAGTTTAGAGTAGAGGGCTGTTGTCCTATTTCCTGATTTGGACCATGGTTACAACATTGCAAAACATAATGGTATGTGGTATCTGTCTAATGTCAATACCAGACACAGATGCTGTTCTCAAGGTTAAATAATTTAACCTTGCCTGAAATTTTTTTTTTTAATTTTTTATTTCTGTGCTTGTTTTATCATGGATATTCTTAGCTTTCATTGTTTTAAATTTATCTTACCTAGTTGTAGGTATAATAATTCTAAGGCAAAGACATATTTTATGCAGTGTTGAAACAGAAATAATCACCTAAGTTAAATAGCTTGGATTTTTTGTTTGCTTTTAATTAAGGAGAAACATCTACTGTGTGTTACTCCAGATTTTAACCTTCAGCACAGAGGCAAACTATTGCCATCAAAAGACAATGTGTACAATTTTCCATACCAAGAAAGAGAATGTGAGACAATTTAATCAGTTAATCAATTCATTAATTAAGTAACAATTTAATACGGAGTTTGAGAGCTTTTTTAAAATGATTTGTTTCAACTTGACTTGCATCTCTTCATAGAGTCTTTCTATCAAAAATAAAATATATTTCATGCTTTATGCACGCAGTTAGGGCCTCTTAGGGTTAAAAAAGATATGGTGTAGTCTTTAGAAAAATATCCACAAGGAATAGATTTTCAAACCGATCTCCTTCCCTGAAGTTTGGAATTATCTAATGATTAATACAGAAGACCTGTGAGAGGAAAAAAAAAAATTAACAAATTAAATAAATGTCGCAAGAAAAAATGGTGGAAAATGAAAAAAAAAATGTTGTATGTTTTACAACTGCTGAATCGAACAAAAATCTTAATGTTTTAGAAAGCATATATGAAATCGTTCACTTTAAATAAACTATTTTTCTATAACTATGTCCACATGGTGCTTAGTGTATCGGAGTATCTGGGCTCCAACAGGAGTCAATTGACATACCAAAATAGACAATTTGCTGCTGAGCGTGAGATCTCTTCTGCTATCTTTACTGCGCTGACTTATTTCACAATCTTCTTCCATTCATGATCACAATTTCAGAAATTTTCTTAAAAGATGGCAAAGTCTCAGAACAAGAGAGACATTTCTTCCCCTGCCACTCATTATGAGAATGTGGAAATCATTCCTAGTCATCTCTATGCCCTACATGTTGACCTTAAGGGGGCCACTGTCTACTATAAAACGATGCATTACTGAGATAAATACAACCCCTTTTGGCTTCAATTTGACAGGGTTCAACAGCAAGTCACGTGGGAGGGAAAATCAGTTTGCCACTACTCATGTAAAAATCTCTGATATAAATAGCATTACAATGATTGTTTATTTGATTTGCCACTAAAATCAATGAAAGATTTTAGTTTCAGCTTACTTTTTCTATTTTATACTGTCAACAATTTGATACTTCTGAACTGTTATTTAGACTTAGAAGTCAGTTAACCTTTAATCATTTTCCATATTAATCAGGGTAGATCAGACTATGCTAAAACCCCAAATCTCAATGACTGAACACAGCACAATTTTATTTCTCATGTCTGTCAAGTCTACCATGGGTTTTGTTGACTGTATCTGCCATGCGGCAACTCTGTGTACCAGGCTGTTTCAATCTACTGACATTGTCACCTTAACAGTGTAGGTGGATGTAGTAGAAAGAAAAATTGCACATAAGATTATCATTGCTGTACCCCAGGAGTGACACATATGACTTCTGCCACTTTTACCCAGCCATAATCCTATGGCCCTGCTAGAAGATATAGTTTCTCATATTCTCACAAAAGAAAGAATAAGCAGACATTACCAAGCACTATTATTTTTTATCACTCTAATCAAAAAATATTTCTTTTCTCCCTGTGTCCATATCTACTCATTGTGCTTTATATATTTTGTCTTATTTAGTATTCAAAAAGTCTGAAATAGAACATTATTAACAAATCTAGGCATGTGTGTTGTCAAGTCCCTGGATACTCATGGCAGACATGGTTAATCAACTGCTTAACTCTTCTCTACTAAAATAAGCTTTCTCGATAGTGGATTCCATCTACCTTTACCAAACAAATGGAATTGAAAAGTGAGTTAAAACTGATGAGCTATGACTGTTGTTGAAATAATCCCATTTTAAGTTGACAAGAGAAAATTATTGAAAATTAAGTAACCTGAATATGATCACACATCTAATAAGTGACAATTCTAAAATGTAAAATCAGAGCTGCCTAAAATAAGGTTCAAATCATTTCCAGAAAACATCATGACCAGTTTTGTCCGGTGGATGTTGACTAATCCATACCACAAGCACCTTAACAGTACATTTAGATTTGAAATGTGAAACGCTGTCTTTTAAAATATTGGATTTTGATAAATGTCCTCAATGGACATCAATAGTCATTCAAGTTTATGTTACCTTTGCTATAATGTTAATCTGAATGAATATTATTCAGTGAAACAAGTTTGATGTGATACAACTTATTTAATTCAAAAAGAACATTTTCAAAATCCAATTTGTAAAATATGTTATTCCTAAACCTCACCTTTTTACCCCAATCCCATCATCCCTGACCTAGTGATACAAGTTTACATGGAATTCACTTTTATGAGCTTAATAGTTCAATTTCCAGTTTAAAAAGTTCCATGGGAAATTCTGAGTTATTAAGGTATGACTCATTTGAGAAGTCTTGGTTTTCTCAATTTAAAATCTACTGAGACATAGTCGATAGCTTCCTACAACATCTGCATGAAGAATGTATTGAGTTTCTCACACTGCTAAAACTCTCTTGATATAGTCAGCAATTTGTTCCCCAGACTGTTTGATGCCTGGAAGCCAGTGCTTAAAGCCAAACTGTTTCTAAGACAAAGCTTGATTTTTTTTTTTTTAAGTAGACTGTTCAATTCAGCATTTACTAAAGCTCGATTTAGTAAATCCTCTCCTGTGTGTATATTTCTTTTCCTGGAGTTATAGATAGTTATATTTTTAAAGAGAAAAATAAAAACAAAGTAGGGGGATATGGTATTTGAAGAGCATTATTAATGATTCTTAAAGTTGGAAGGAACATTTGAGACTATTTAGTTTTTGAGTAACGTGTGCCAAGGCCTTAACTTACTTGGTTGTAAATTATATATTTATCAAAGCCACAATCTTTCTTTCAGATTGTTGTGTCGACTACAAAAAAGATAGGGACCTAGAAATATTTATAGTAAGGGAGAAAGTGTCACACCCACAGTACCCTTCGAAAGCTTTCAAACCCGGAATCCTGCTAAGGGAACTGGCCCATTTGTAGCCCCATTCGACATAGGTGATTGAAGCAGGGATGAACTGAGCATCAAATCTAGACAAATTCTGGGCTGACTGGAATTCAATGAGATAGATTGTTTTGAAAGCTAGTGCTAACAAGCTTTTGTTCAAATATGACAATTTTTTATCAATGAAAATTTTCACGAGGATTACGAATGTCAGATACTGAGATCCTTAGCAGTGTGTGGAAGAAGCTGTCATGATTCCCATTGGGCTTTGCTTCTCCTCAGTAATTAACTGCCATCCAGGATTCTAACATAGATTCATTTTGCCTGTTTTTGTGATTTATGTAAATCATATAATGTCACTCTTCAACATCTGACTTCTTTTAGCTTAGTGTGGAGTTTAAGGGGTTTCTCCATATCATCCTATGTATCTCATTTAACACATTTCAATTGATCCCTTACTATGTTCCTGGCAATACTCTAGCTGCTTATCACGCATCTGTGGCCTACGTCTTCATTACTAATGATCTTTATTGAGTATTCATAATTTCTACTAAATCAGTAATTAAAAAGCAGTTTAAAAAGTTGATGAAATCTCTTGAAAGGTAGAATTTGGTAAATGAAGTTGTGTGCTGGCTAACCAAGTTGGGCATAGCTCATTTATATTTGGCTACATTCGAATTTTTACTCACTACAAAATGGAGAACAATGTATGTGGAGTCTGCCAAGCTAAAAAGAGTAGATATATACTTTTTATGGTAAAGAAAATATTCTTTCCAGAAAATAACTGCTAGCAAGATTTATTGTTAAAGTCAACAAGGAATTGCCTATGGAGCATAAAATCACATATAAATTCATTCCATGAAACAATAGCCATTTAAAATCGACTACCAATCAAAGTGGTTGTTTATAGAGTGGAAAATTTGCACTAAATATTATAATGTATAATATTTATTAAAAATTAAGTATAAAGTTTTCAGTACCTTTAAAAATATTTAACATGCAAGTTACTAGAGGAACTATATCAGCTTAACAAAAGGAAAGGGCAGAATAAAGATATGAGATAGTTTGTTCTTCTGAATAACAAAAGTGCCTTGCTGCCCCTTGCGAAGAGTGCATGAGTGAAGGATACCCTGTAAATTGTAGTCAATTATATTTCATCAAGGTAGAGACTGGCAAGAGGCAGGAGAGGTTAGAGGGTGGACCCCAACTCAAAGTTATCTGAGCATCCAATTAGATTATGTCAACTTTTCATAACTCATTTTGTAGAAACAATAAATTGAGACCACCTACTCCAAATAGAAATATCCTATGGACATAAAGGAAAATTTAGAGATGTAAGGAAGTGGTATTAATGGAGATCGAGAAGAAGTCAGAAAGGCTCTGTTGGGGTTGTGAGAATTAGGAGAGACTGTATTCCAGAAAATGTGACCAGAAAGATGAAAATTCTTGTCCAAAATTTGAATATAAGACAATGTGACTAAAGTACAGAGAACACTTAGAAAGTAACAATTAAGTTGGCCTGGCAAGCAAGGGAAAATACTGTAGGAACTCAGGGACCATATCAATTAATTTGGCCTTGATCTTGAGAGTAATGGAGGCACATAGACAGGCTATAAACATCAGAGTTACAGATTTGCATTGTTAAATAATGAATATAAAGAATAGATTGAAAAAAGACAAGAATAGACAAACTGAAGTATATGTACTTGCTATACCTCCATGAAGTGGTCAAGCTATGGCAGAATATAGAAGAAATATTAAATGAGAAATTATGAGATATAGGTTACAGGCTTTTCCCTCTAGAAAATATTTACAAAGCCATGGAAAATAAATTTATCTGAGATTTAGGTTTTTTAATGTTAAATGAGAATAATAATAGTAATATGTTCATCATATAATTGTGAGAGGCAAATGAAATGATGTAAAGACCTTATTACAAAACAAAGAACATGGTTAGCTGTAATCTTAATTATTATAAATTTAAACAATAAGTGAAAGAAATTAAAACTGGCCAAGAATATACAAATTTATCATAATAAATAGTACAACCAATTAGATCAAAAGATTAAAGAATTTAAAATTTATTAAATAAATATTTCAGCAACTCATTCAAAAATAATTAAGAAAATTTAGCTTAAAACTAAAAACTTTTATAGTTCATTAATTGCTGACAATTCACACTGATACACACGCGCGCGCGTGCACACACACACACACACACACACACACATTCACTTTTCCCAAAGTAATAAATTAATTTATCAGATTCAGAAATACTTTATCTTTCCTTGGAACATAGAATAAATAATAGATAGCATGTAGTTTGTTGTATTAACTGAATTGTTAAAGACTCATGTCAAAGAGAAAACATTCAGCTTTCATTGGTTCAAGTTATGAAAACTCTTCAATTTAGAGACTCTTTTGTGTTTTTTTTTTTTTTTTTGGCTACAAAAATCTCTTAGGCATAAGTGTTGGTATTCCATGGAGTAAAATATTTTATTTGAACAGGATCTTAAGAAAAATATTTTCCTCAAAGGATAGAATGGTGATTAACCAGTAAGAATAAAAAGGAAAGACAAAATAGAAAAAAACTGTTTAATAGTTTTGTTTAAGATGATTAGGGCATAAATGACCATGTAGAACATGTTCAGTTTTAGATCCTTTCAAAAAGGAAAATATTTACTATTGTCATGCTGCAGAAAAATATTTCAGGAATATTTAAGTAACAAATGAGTATTTTTTTGGATGTTTCAAAGGTGGGTATTTGTTTAAGTGTAAACAAAAAATAGCCTTTCCATAGGTGGATATGTTTATGAACACCACAGTTTGCTGACGTTTTGTATTTTAAAATGACTGAATGAATGAAATATAAAGGAAGAAGAGGGAAAGTAGAAAGACAGAAGAGGAAGAAAAAAGAAAGAAGGAAGGAAGGAAGGAAGAAGGGAAGGCAGGCAGGCAAGAAGGAAAGGAGGTAGGGAGGAAGGGGAAAGAAACAGAAAATAAAAAGGAAAGCATAAGCAAGGATCATATTTTACAATTCTAGGTCTCAGTTCATAAGTCAAAGAATAACTTGGGTTTTGTGATTTGATAAACAAACATTTAAGAGTTACATATTTAAAAAATCAAAATTACCTATATTATTGTTCACTGCTATTTGGTTACCTAAGGGCAACTCAAAATTCTAAACATAGCAGTAAACTTTTTAAACCAGAGGTGTGTTATTTTTTAGTTTTGTTTTTATTTTGAAAGGAATAGTAAGTGCTCATCAAATATTTTAATTTTTTTTATAATGTATTTGGGGGTAATCTCTATAAATCATAGATATAGATAGGTAGATAGATAGATAGATAGATAGATAGATAGATGATAGATAAATGATAGATACAGATAGATGACAGATAAAACATTGAAATGCTGTATTAGAGGCTACTCGCCTCAGAAATTTATATACTAATACCATCTTATAATCATTTTTTAAAATTAAAGTATAGTTGACATATAACATAATATTAGTTTCAGGTATACAACATAATCATGTTTACCACAATAAGTCTAGTTAATATTTGTCCCCGTACATAGTTACAATATATATTTTAGTCTCAATTTTTCATTGATGTCATTAAACTTGTAATTTGGGTACAGAGTAGGGAAGATATTTTTCAGGCATATAAAACAATTTCTTATATAATTAGAGTTTACAAGAAAATTAAATATTTTTCTTTAAGTTTATCATTGTTAGTAGCTATGAAAACAAGAATACATATATTCCAGTAACACACTACAGCATCTTAGTGGCAGACAAGGAAATTTCTAAAATAGTTTTATTGTGATGTGACTTGGGATATATATAATACCTTATGTGTAAAGTGTTTTGCCCAGGCCAAACAAATAAAATAAGAATAGAAGTACATTTTGTTTCAAAATTGGCTTAATTTGTACTTTTAGGATGTTGTATGACTTTACAAAGTTGACTGCTGGATTCATTATCTTTTACAATATTCTGCAAGATTGATATTACTTTTTACAGAAATTGATTCATACAGACCAAGATTTGAAATGTCCTCCAGAGAGTTGTAGTTATGTCATGTGATACTATTTTTAATTAAAAATAAATGGAAAATCAAATAAGAATGAAAATTGAAACTTCCATCACTTTACAAATGTTATGAAATACAATTAAAATCCCAAATGTTTTAAAGCATGTAAAGTTGAGTTGAGCAATTCTATTAAACTGGTAGGAATAAATCCCTTTATTTTATAAGAAGTAGCAAAGGTATAAAACTAATGAGGAACAAGTAGTCTTAGCCAGACTTAGACCTGTAAAACATATTCCCATTAGTTACCAGCAAGGAAACAGTAAACAGCACTGCATTTCTTTAAAATTAATTTCAGCCTATTCATTGTGACCTTATACAACTGGGTTGTCTTTCTCTTGAATTACCCACATATTCACCCTTAATTTTCTTTGGTCTTAGAGTTACAACATTACTTAGAACCATTCCAAAACCATATAATTGAACCACATAATTAAATTATTGCTGTTTTTAGGTATATTTGATTTTTTATTAGTCTGATATTATGGAATATCCTTCTGAAATAAGGTGAACATTCACTCTACTATGTATGCATGCTAAAGAGGCTACATCATAGGATAAATATGTTTTGATAAATTCTCATAAAAATTTTACTTCCAGTATTACACATTTCTTAGAAATATCATTTCAATGATATAACAATTCTAACAAAACTATTAATATGTATTTATAAAACTTGTAGCAGAGGTGAATAAAACTGATTTTTGTCATCACTTATCTCAATCATTAGCAATCTACAAATTAAACAAATGAAAATAAATCACTGCAGACAGTAAATCATAAAACTATCAATCAACCTACAAATCTATAGGCACACTGAGAATATGGAAGTTCCACATTTTTCCTGGATTTGGAAGACATTGTAGCAATCAGTACTAAATAGCTATAAAAATTAAATAGCAAAAATATGTTAAAATGTATGGCAAAATATAAGCCATTATATATATGGAATATTACTCAGCCATAAGAAGAGATAAAATACTGCCATTTATAACAACATGGATGTACCTCGAAATAATCATGCTAAGCAAAATAAGCCAGACAGAAAAGTTGAAAAATTACACGATATCGCCTATATGTGGGATATAAACCTAAAATCAACAAATGAACAGGACAAACAAACAGAGACTCATGGTCATGGACAATACATTAGTGGTTACCAGAGGCGGGGAGGGGAGTGGAGAGGGGAAGTAGAAGAGGTAAAGGGGGTCAAATATGTGGTGACAGAAAGAAATCTGACTGTGGGAGGTGAACACACAGTGTAAATATATATATTTATGTCTTACTGTTAAAGTGTACAGCTGGAACTTATTGGATTTCATTAACCAATATCACCATGAAAAATAAATAAAAAATAAATAAATAATAAGATTTTCTGTGTGTGTGTGTGTGTGTGTGTGTGTGCACGCGCGCCAAGTGGAATTCCACTTTCAAGTGGACAAAAAAATTAGGGAAGAAATGAGAGGTCAACTGGAAGATAAAAGAAAGAAATAAAGTCCATTCATATCAAAAAAAATATGTTAAGTGCACATACAGAAGGGAAGGAAAAAAATAGAGAAGTAAACATTTACTGAGAATGCATAATTCACCATTGCTTATATATGTGTATATGCTATCTAACTTATTTTTTCACAAGTCTTCATGACATAGATTCTTTTTAATCTCCATTTTACAGATGAAGAAATGAAAATCAGAAATGTTAACTAATTTGCCCAAGATCATATAATTAGTAAGCAAATTCAGGTTTATTTGACCCAGATTGGTGCAATTTTTCTATCATATGAGTTTCTGATTGGTATCCCTCTTGTAAAGACTCTGATTTTTCAATTTCCTCCACCTAAATGAGAGAGTAGAAAGAGTGAATGTGGTTAATTCCAGATGCAAAATAGTTTATCAGAAAAATGACTATAGTCTTTGGCAACTGGCTAAACTATTGTTTATTGGAGAATTTGAACAATGCTAAAAACTCTAGGAGATGTTTTATCTTCCTTCCTTTCTTCCTCCTTCCTTCCCTCCTCTTTCTTTTTTTCTTTTTTCTTTTTTCTTTTTTTTTTTTTAGATTTTAAAATAAAGAGAATACTCCAATAATGACTTTCTAATGGATTTTCATAAATGAATGCTAGTCTTCTTTTCCAACATAAAATGAAAGTACACTCTAATTGTGATTTTTTTCCAGTTGTTGAACACATACATCAGTCTCTATGAATTTTAAAACAAACAAATAAGCAAGCTAATCTGAGTGTATTCTCTCTCCAAACCTGGAAGTCTGGCCTAGAAATAGAGACACAGGGAGGAATCTCTCTCCTGGGGATAGGGGAGGGAGGATAAATGTAGGAAACTGGAGTGGGGATACTGGTACCATCTTACCAGATTACTAGCTGCCTTTCCCCTCTTCTAAGCTATCCCAGTAAATGTACTGAAAAACTGTGGAAACTCAATTTAAATTTTGCTCTTCTTCACTAAGAGCAACTGCTGGTTGGTACAACCTTAGCCTTGCTTCTGGACTGCTGGAGGGAGACTCCTGGCTGGCTCCTTTGGTAGAACACATGCCTATGGTTGTATTATTGACAAAAGTCTGCTCTACTAGCCACAAGTTGAGAGAAAAATATCTTCTCACAGCTAGGACAATTGAAGAACAGGATGCAATTTGCAGGAAAACAGAATATCAAAGGTGAAGGGAAACTCCATGTGAACTTCATTCTCATAGAGCCCAAATGGTCAAAATAAACCCCATTAGAGAATGACGGGCAGCCAGAAGAGGGAGACACAGACTCCAACAGCTGTAAACAGGTGACTCTGCCAGGAGTGTATCATTAGTTCAGGCTATAAAAGAGGAGAAGATTCAAATTGGGTGATGGTGGGAACATGGAATTAGGTACCTTGTACAGTGAACTGGAATTGTCTGCTTAAAGGAGCAGTACGTTGTTCTTTTGTTTGCGAATACTCAAAAGAGAATCTAATACATGTCTAGCTTACCTTCTAGTACTGCCTCATATTACATTTTTTTATTATTTCCTAAAAATTACTTCAGATATAGTTAATTTCCAAGTAGTCAAGCTCATCCTTTTAACTCACAGATGTGTTCAATTTTAAAAGGTAAGATGGGAATTTTTTTCAAGTATATTGCGCATTGCATATTATTCTTCATGATTTGGAACATTTGTAATGGGCATCTATTAGTATTTTTCCAGGCTATAGTTATGATACTAGAGACATTAACATATATTAGGTGATATGCTCCTTTTCAAAACGACTGCAGCCCATTAGAGTTTCTGACTTTTTAGATCTAATTTTTGTTGCCTTTTCTTGTCCCCCTCTTTCTTCCAAGCTATATCTTACACATCCAACAAGCCTTCATTTTTTTTTTTTGTCTTCTTACTATCTTATTTTCTACTATAAGAAATACTATCAGCAAGATAGTGTGTAGGAGGAGAGTTGAAGACACTGAGTACCTAGGAGCTCTGAAATAATAACATGGTTTTGATAGTTCAAATTACTAATTAGAGGAAGTCTTAGACAAGCACAATGTTTAAAAGCATAGATTTTGTAGCAAGGCAGCTTCAAGTTTAAGTTCCAGCTCTATCATTGCTAACCATGAGGGTTTAGGCAGATTATTAAACCTCCTTATAACAGTGTTTAACTCATGAGATTTGTGAGAAGATTAAATAAAATAATACACATCGAGCCCTTAGCACAGTGTCTGACAGAGTAAGACCCCTGAAATAATTCTAGTCGTGAAAGTAGTATGCAGTGAAAGCATGTGATTTTTAAAATCTTCTTTAACATGAAGATTTTATCTAATTACAAGATACTGAAGTCTGATTATTTGACTAATCATGGATATCTATGCTGTGGAAACTGCTTTATAATTATTTTCCCTTTATTATTTAAATAATTAAATCAATGTAAATGTGGTCATGACGAAGTTACCCAATATTAACTTTCTAATAGTTACAGAGCAATCTTTATCATATTTATTTTATTTTGAAGTTATTTTACTTACATCATATAAAGGCAAATACTTCTTTAAATATTTAATATAGCATATTTAAATGTAAGCAATTTAATTGGTGCACCTGTTAACAATGACATAACTATAAAAAACCTACATATGTTATATTTATTTAGTCAAATAATATGTGAAGACTGAGCACCTCCATTGTACTAAGGTTTGGGAATGCAAAGGAGAACAAAATAGTGAACAAAGCTCCTTCATGGAGCTTACTGTTTAGTAGAGGAAAAAAATCGTAAATAAACAGACAATAAATAACCAAACATTGTTTACATTTTATGAATAAAAAATAAAATTGAAGGTGTGTTTTTAGGTGAAACCTAACGTAATTAATGTGGTCAGAGAAAACTTTTTAAAAGAGGTAAAATGTAAGCTGATACTTGAAGAATACGGATGAGAAGAAGGGAAGTGAAGATAGGGGTGTTCCAGGCAGAAGAAAGTCTGTGTAAAGGCCCTGTGATGAGAGGGAGATTGGCAAGTAGGAGGGATTAAAAGAAGGACTTCCACAGCATAAGATAAGATCTGAAAGGATGGCAGCAAAGGGAGGTCATACTGAATTACAAAAAAAAAAAATGTGTTCGATTCATCAGTAATCAGAGACATGTAAATAAAAACTACCATAAGAAAAAAAATACTTGATACCCCCATAAAACTAAATTAAAAAGTCTCTTTTTCCAACCCCTTCAACTCTCTCTTTCTCTCTCTCAAGTGTTGCTGAGAACAAAGAGAAACAGATTATCTTATGCATACCTGATGAGAGAGCAACCTATTCTCTCTCTACTCTACAGATGCTGAAATCAAAATAAGAAGACAAAAATTCTGTTGCAGTATTGCTACAAGAAAAAACTATCCATTAAAAGATAAAACATAATCAATTGTTTCAATCATATTTTCTTTCTTGAGCTGGGTAATGAATGCATAGGTGTTTGTTATATGTTCTTTATCACTTTTAGAATACTGAAATACGTATAATTGTTTTAAAAACAAAAAATGGGGTGTTATGTGAGATAAAGAGGAACAAAAGTTTTGCATTTGAATCCCTGTCTCTTATTTATAGCTCATAAGAGCTTGAGAAAAATCACTTAACTTCTGTACACTTCTCCTTTTCCCACTGGTACACTTTTGTAATAATTATACCTATTGTATCTATTCTCAGAATTTTCAAGAAGATCAATGAAATAATGTATGTACAAGTCCTCTGTAAGGTAAAAAAATCAAGTAAATAATAATTTTCATATATATGTTACTATTATAATTACAGTAAGAATAATAATTATTATAACTTGAGCAAGTAATTTATACTATCTAGTTTCTTTGAAAATGAAATTTTGCCAAATTAGTTTTAAGGAGCCTTCATATCTAATGTTCTAAAATTGATTTATAACGACAATTAAATATTGAGAAGGAGAAGAATGATGTTTATTGGTTTGGACAATAAAATAATAAGTTTAAGCAAGTAAAATAAACACAAATTGATACTATGCAGGGCTAAAATTATTTATTTCAATAGCTATCATTATGAGTTTAAATCACTTTATGCTGAAAAATAAATCAAAAAAGTTTGGAATGAATTGGCCAACCACCTCTAAGTGAATACAAGAGAAGATATTTAAAGATAATACTAAATGACATAAAAGATGATCAACAAATTTTAACAGAACTGCTTATTTAGTGATGCCAGAACTTCTGGGAATATTAACACATTAGATGAGACAATATTCTGAATTCAAGTGTTAACATGAAAAATTATCTAGACTTTTCCATTACAATCAGAAATGGAAAATATCAGCACAGAGAACAAATACCTTTTGACCCACTCACGAAAAACAATGTTCATTTTCAATGGGTTATGGAACCTAAATATAAAAGTGATTGGCATGCTCTTTATCCAATCATCTACCTAGTACATATATGAGAGAATACTATTCAGCCATAAGAAAAGATGAAATACTGCCATTTGCAAAAACATGCATGGATCTTGAGAATATCATGCTAGATAAAATAAGTCAGATGGCAAAAGTGAAGACTCATATGATTTCACTCATATGTGGAATATAAAACTGAGTACAATAAATGAACAAACAAGACAAACAAAAACTCATAGACACAGCCAACAGTTTGGTGGTTCCCAGAGGGAAATGGGGTGAAGAGGTAGAAAAGGGTAAGGAGGGTCAAATACATGTTGATGGAAGGAGATTTGATTTTGGGAGGGGAACAGACAATGCAATATACAGATGATTTGTTATAGAATAGTACACTTGAAACCTATGTAATTTTATTAACCAATGTCACCCTGGTAAACATAATAAATTTAAAAAATAAAATTAGTAAAATTAAAAAAAGATAAATATGGCATAATTACTAGAGAATTAAGGTTCCAAAAAGAAAAGACATCATGTGCATGCTATACAAATTGTAGTACATTTTAAAATAAAAATCTATAAACATACTTTGCTTGATAAAAAACAAAAACAAAAAAACAATAACAACAACAACAACAACAAAAACCAACAACAACGTGAGGACTCTGAGTAGTACATCAAAGCTACACTGTAAAAAATCCCTGCTTTGCAAAATTTGTTCAAAGCTGACCAACTCTGCTTCTATTCACTAATATAAGATAATCACAAAACAAACTCAACAAGCAAGGAATCAAAGATAAAGTTCTTTTAAAAAAAAACCTCTGGAGTAAGCCTGTCTGGATTGAAATTCTGTCTCCGTCTCCATGAGTTCTTGGCTCTATGACTTCAGTTTGTTCATCTGTAAAATGTCAACAATAATAGCAAAATTTCTTACATGAGTTTCTGCAGAATTGGACAAGCGACTGCATGCAGTATGCTTACAGTAATGTTTGTCTCCAGGTATCTCTTCCCTGTCTTAGTAATGGTTAACCACAGGAGAAAATGTATGTATCTGAGTATTTTGCTATTCATAACCTTAAAAAGTCAGTATTTTATATTACCTGTTTACATATCTTAAACTTGCCTTCTAGAACTTTGAATCACAGGGATTATTGGTTATAAAATTTGGCAGATTTATTAGGTAGCTGTCTCTATGGTCTAAAATTACAGTAACTTTGAATATTTTATAATAATTCACAAATGATCTATTCTTCCTTTTTACTTTTGTATCCCTGTATCTAATAATCTTTTCCAGAACTTTTTCTATGATGCAGTTTGAATTTTTTTCTTTAGATACACAAGATTTTATCTTTCCTAAATAACCTCTTTTTATTTCTTCTCTAATTTCAAAGTCCTTTAGCCAATTTCTCAGTGTTTATGCCATTATTTTAAAACTATAATTTATTAGTAATATTTATGTTCACAAATAAATTATTTTTCCTATCAAGATGTAAATTAAAATGAAACACTTTGATACATTGTAAGGAGATGCCAAATGTAATGTTATTCAACCACACCCAAACAAATTCCCCAAATTTTTGGTTCTCATCATCATACAATTTCAGAATCATAGGCTTTAATACTCAAAGGAATGATAGCAGTCATCTGATGTAAACTCCTCATTTTACATGAGAATTTCAAAGTCTGCAGCAGTTAGATAAATTAATCAAGTGAATTGGGATTATACACCAAGATACTGACTGAATTCTGAGTCATTTCTGCTAAAACATGCCAGTAATTTAATCACATGAATAAAATGCTAAATTGCAGATTATTTTATTTAAAAATCTAATATGTCCTCAAATATTTCTTTCTTTTCTCTATTCAAAAACTTTTGACTATGTACTCTGTGTTTTATAGTTAATATTTTTAAAATAATATTCAACAGTTTATTTTCAAGTAACTTTAGACCTGACTTACACCATTTTTTATATAGAAGCAAACTAAAATTCTAATCTGAAAGCCATAAAGATCATCTATTCGAGTTGACATATATGTAAGTCACAAATGAGATCATAGGTGAACACCTCTCTCAGCAATCTTAGTCTATTGGCTCTAAGTTCTTGAGATAATATTTATGACTGTATCTTAGAAACTATTGAGTACTGTAGGCAACTTTTCAGCTAGGACACCAATCCTAGGCAAACTGTAGTTAATAGATTCTCTTAGGTATAGATTAAAAATTGATACTTTGTTGATGTTGTGATTGGTGTTGATGAGAGTTGGGGTAGTAGTGATGGTGGTGTTGATGGTGATGGTGTGAATGAGGAAAAAGTTCTATTTTTTTCTACCTACCAGCAAAAGTGCCAGAAATGCTCACTCAATACTCTGGAAGTTTTAATATGGCATCAGTACCTATGGATGAGGAATTGATCTTTACTCTGCCTTGCCATTCTTCTTTTGCATTTAAAAGTGGCTCATCCATTCTCATCTTTCAGGTCTTACATAAATACCTTCTTTAGAGAAGCCTGCTCTAGAAAGAAAAAAAAATTTAAACAGAAAATCCTCTCTCCCTATTGACTCTCTATCTTATTACTTCAAAGCAGTTCATTTGTAGCCCTCATAGCAATCAACAATCATCTTGTTTATATGATGATATACTTACCTATCGTCAGTTTTGTCCTAGTAAAAGAAATGAGATAAGCCTTTATTCTGTCTTATTTCCCATTGTACTCAATCAACTCTCTGGTTATGAATTAACTTTTAATTTACATTCTACTGCATGAAAAGAAAATTCTGGCCATGCTAATATGCTCTGAATATAATACAAATATTCCTATAAAAATTCGGTATACTGAGATGTGTACGTCTAGGTCATTTTCTCTGAGAGGAAAACAAAGGTCCATTTTGGAATTTGTGAAGTTGGAACAGTTTCTTCATTTTCGTGTCTTTTCAGAAATAGTTCCTATCCTTATCTATTCTCATCTTTGTTCTTACTATGAAGCTAATATTCTAAATAGAAAATTTATAAGCGATTCTTGGTGAACTTTACCCTTATCTCTCATTCATGTCCAAATCAAGGGCCCTTCTGGCTGACTTATCTATTTTCTTCCCAGATTTCTTGAGTTACTGTGAGTTCCATAACTCCTGCTTTGTTTTTTTTGCTTGACAACATATTGTCTGATTTTACTTTTTTATTATTATAATCCTGTGACTTTCCTGGTTGCAATAACTCAAGGTGATTTCCACTGCACCTTTATGTTCCTTACGATGATGAAAATGACTATCAATTTATTTCCTTTTTTAAGTTCAGAATACAAATTTTGGCAGACATGCAACCATAAAGGACCTTTCACTTAGAAATAAAATAAATTAACTGCACATATGCGTCATAAGCTAATACAAGTAATGTCTACCCAAATTAATAGAAGTCAATATTGTGGTCATAACATAAACTGTACCCTCTGATAGTGGAAATCCAACTAACCAACAGGCAAAATTTAACAAATCTAATTTAAACTTATATTAAAGAACACAGATACACTGGAGTTAAAGGAAAACAAAATCACACTTGATCCTAGCCACATTCTGCAATATATATCAGTATAATGGGTCAGTGGGAAAGCCTTGTTTCACAGACAAGCCTTAAGAAAAATAAAATACCATTTACTCTGAATAATAAAAATAAAATATCTTTTATTTTAAGTAAGAAATTTTGGAAAAACTTACAAAAGCATTCTTTTCCAAATGCTTAAGAAGCTTCCATAAATGCTAATCTCACATTCTACTTAAAAACTGCACTTCAACTGCATTACTACATAGAAAGACATCCAAAGTTCCTCTAGAATTAGACATTCATGGGTTCCCCATTTGTGTCCATCACGTGCTAACCATATCGTCTTGAGGACATTACATAGCCTTTCTAAGATTTTACTTGCTTAGCTACAAAATGGGAATGACAATAAGGCCTACTTTTCGGAGTTAGTATGAAATTGAAAGGAAAATAAAAGGTGTGAGATACATGATAGAACTCAATACATGGTAATTTTTTTTCATGATTATAACTGAAAAACACAGTAGTATTAAAATATTGTGACAGCTGTTGATGAGGTAAAATGACATTGAAACAATGTGCGTTTACTAATTTTAACTTCTATTTTAGGGCTATAACTGATAAGTCTTAGTATGACAGAGGGACGTGTCAATATTCTACCTTGGTTTATGTCAAATTTGTCATGGAATGAGGCACCCTCTTCTATCCTTTTTTTGAGGAGGCCCATGATCAGTAAACCAAAGCAAAACCCTTGTATTTACTTTGATCATGGTCACATGCTTGGCATTCTAGAGCTTTGAAGGAATTAAAGGTAAGTAGAAGGGTAAAAATGGATAATACCTGGCCTTTATTTTAGTTCACTTTTACCATGTTACATTGTGATGATATTTACGTCCTCTCATTTCTTTCCCTAGCAAAGGGAAAGCATAACTATTAATAAAGAAAGTGCTAATAGGAAAACTTCACACATTTTTTAGTTTGCAAGGTTTTATTTGCCTTCAAATAATAATGCCCCATTGACATGTCCCATCAATGGCAGATAAGTTGCTATGTCATTTGTTTCATCTGCAGAGCCAAAGACAGGATTATGTATGTCTTTTATCGTAACATTCATTGCAGTTTACAGAGATTGATCACGCAAAAGCCTTTCTTTACTTCTAGAAAACGACCTCCACAAAGTTCTCAGCACCTATATAATACAATAATGAATATAATCATATATAATAAAGCCACAGACCAATAAATAAATGAATAGACACACAACAGTGAAAAAATAAAGAAAATCAGCCAAATCTTCATCATTTGAAGGCTTACTAGTGAAAGAGAATATCCTAAGTCCAAGAACAAAAAAAAAATCTTTAATGAAAAATCCATTGAAATAATTAGGGACATAACACATAGTGAAAGTCTTGAAAGATGAATATGCTATCAGAAAGTGACATTTAAGGGAAATGAACCTCATGAAGAAAGATTCTGTAAAGGATACCAAGATGAAATAAGCCATGAGGTAGGTGGAGAGTCAGCAGCCCCACAGTGGAGTGAGGAGAACCAAGGAAAGGGGAGGGAGGAAAGGGAGATAAGTCTGGAAAAGCAGATTAGTAAAAGAAGAAGTCCCATGGAAAATCCAAAGAATTGCATAAGAAAAGATTACAAAAAGATGTTTCACATTAGAGAAAATAGAATTTATAAACAATGAGAAAATTGCTTAAATTTCTGAGAATTCAAATGAGAGCCAGGTGAAGCAATTAGTTTTTACAACTAATGTTTTTTAAAAGAATATATAAAATAATTTTTTCATGCTACTGAGAGATTGATGTTGATATTTTCTCATAGTTTCACATAGACTTGCCTGTTTTTTTCAAAAAAGAATAAATATAAAACATAAATATGTGTCAGTGGGAACAATAAATAAAAAATAGGAAGTAAATAGTCAATTAAAAAAAAGATTAGCAGGGTTTGAGGTTTTAAATATACAAAAGTAAATTATTTTGCATCACTGTCATATTTGGACCTCACATATTAAAGTAGTATTAAAGTATTTGCAAAGCAAGGAAAATTATACTTTAACAATTTTTTTAAAATTTGTTTTTGTCCATAATGCAATTGCCATTAAACAAAAGACAGCTGATATAGCAAGGTTTCAATAAGGTTGCCCAGCATATCATTCACCACATATAGCAACATTTTCCCACTTTACAATAAACTCTGCTATTATTTTTCCACTATAAAAACCATGATTTCTTGCTTGCCATCACTTGCCATAAATCAGCTACTTTTCTAAGTAGTAATAAAACTCCCTTTGGAATGGAGACATTATAAATCGTGATGTCCCATTGCTGACAGTAAAGAATTTTTTTTTTAATCCCAGTTATTATTCACATACGAAACAATATCAGGGCATGAGAGATTTGTAAGCTCAAAGCCCTATTCATTTCTATGGGATCTGTATTATATTTATGCTAATTAAAAATTCCATTTAGAGAGAAAAAACTCAAGGAATGTGCTTTCAGAACAAAGAATAAAAATAAAAATAATTACTACCACAGTTTATCAATTTATTTTATCTGTTGATAAATGAATCACTGTCTGTTGCATTAGCAGGCATTTAAAAATGAAACAAGGCTTGAATTATCTGAGAAGGAAAATTCCATGACTTTAGACAAAACTGAGTAGTAAAGATAAGAGGCCATGAACTTGCTTCCCAAATGGAGGAACCAAAGCAAAAGCAAGACAGAAGCAAGATAGCAACAATTCTGCTTCTATATCATTCATTACAAGCAGTATTTTGCTAACCAGTTAAAGTGAATCTGAACTAAAGAAAAAAAGTCGCAGATTATATCAAGACTCATCACTGAATAATCAGAAAGGGCTCAGGTGCGAGTAGGAAGCAGAAATTGGGGGTTTTTGAAGGTTTTTTGCAGATATTATTGTTTTATTGTTTTCAAAGTATTGTTAAAAACACTATTTTAGTTATGGTTTTCCTGAGGCACAAAAATGTTTTTTTCCGAAAGAGCATTTGAAAGCTCTTACAATGTAAGTGAATCTTAACATGATACCACATAAAAATAATTTTACAAAATTAAACTTAATAGTAGGCTTTTTATTTGGGGCTTGAAATTTTAAAAGATAGAGGACAGAATCGAAATACATAACAAAAGTCGTAAAACAGGAAGGGACTGTAGTTTGCGTAGGCCAATTATCTACCCAATACAGGAATGTCCTCCAGATCAATGTTCTCATGTTCACAGCTGAGAATGCTGAAAAAATGCACAGTGTTAAAATTCAGGTTTGGGATGTGGCCTGAGACTCTGCATTTGTAACAGGCTCCGAGGCCATATGCACTTCTGTGGACCTCAATATATGCAAGAATTATCTAATTGCTCTATTGTGAACAATTTTCATAGCATGGACTCATTACCTCAGGAAGAAGCAATTTTTATTTGGGAGGCAGTCAAACTGTTTCCTTTCATTAAGTCAAATCCTGTCTGTCAATAAATTTCTTCCATTGATCCCAGTTTCAGCCTCCAGAATCAGGAGCACTGAATCTAACTTCTCTTTTACTTGAAATATTAAACTCAAGAAATGTATTCCTCCCGTGTCTTTTCTTACCTAGAAAATTACATTTCCACTGCAATAATGGTCTTGAGTCCCTCCTGCCATCTTGTTTGCTCTGTACTGGATATGTTTCAAGGAATATTGTTATCTGAAACCGAGGCCCCAATACATTAACGCAAGTCCAGTTCACATTGAACTGATAGTCGTTATGCTTATATTTCTGATCCTATGTTTCTATAAGAGACATTAAATATGTCTGTTTGTGTAGAACTCATTGACTGAGCCCAAAACTGAAACTGCACGGGGTTAATAATTACCCAGAAAACAGCGCCTAATTAAATAGAAATAATTAAATAGCTAAACAAATAATAAAATAACTAGCTTTCTTTATTTTTTTAGGCATGGCATACCCTCATGAAAATTTTCTCACTGGCTCCATCACCTAGTTCACAACTTCATTCTTTCCCTTTCCCTTTCATTGCTCTCATACTGTGCCCTCATATCTTAAAACTATTGAATTCCAGTGACCTTCATCTCCACTCCAGCTCAACCATTTATTGGCATGTCCTCGCCCTAGTTGTGTCATTCCTTGAAACTACTTCTTTTCAAGTTCTCAGATTCTGATCACTGATTCAACCTGAACACCACACACTCCTCTCTAATGCACACAGGCCTAATGTGTGTCTTTCTTGTGACCTTCATTCCCTCGATCCCTCTATGCTGCCGTAATCCATCAAGTCCATCTGATTTCACTTTTCTTTCAACCCATTGTGCAACTTCTTATTAAAACAGTTTGAGACCATTCTTGCAGTGTAACTTTAATGCTTCCTGCAGGGCTCACATTTATTTCCTCCAATTCTATCCCTGGAAAATCTTCATTATCTGTTTTCTTCACTCATGTCTGTACAAAGGTTCATGGTTGGGAGCGAGTGGGGGAGTCTTTCAACTTACTGATTTCATTAGAAATGCAAGTGTTCCAAACTTCACTTTTGACTCTATATTTCACTCCCTATAGCAACAAATCCAAACCTTCTTCAACATCTTAAAGTTTCCAGGGCTCCCTGGAATCATAAATTTGAACAGATGATCTCACTGGCAATTCACTGAAATGATCAAGACCATCTGGCTCATGATCTCTCCATTTTCCTGCTCTCCTAAGAGTGGCTTTGTATTTTCACATGACTTTTCTTACTTCACTCTAACCTCTTCAGAAGATTCTCCCTTTTACAAATGTCAGGGTTAAAATGTCTACATATTTCTCTTTAACACCTTCCTGCCTAGAACAATTCATTGTCCTATCAATTATACATTCTGCTTTGATTTCAGTCTCTCTCCTGGATTTATCCTCTTTACCCATAAACATGTTCAAATTTTCATAGCCTTCTTCAAACTAGCTTTCTCTTAAGCCTTAGTCTTTTTCACTTTCCTCTATAAAGTTGGTGAAATAAGCCAGTACTCCCTGCCTTCACTTTAACTAAATACTCACTTTATAAGCCCTTGCAATTTGATTCTCCTTCATCATCTTTCTCACCACCATCTCACCCACTAAAATTAATGTATTGAAAGTTTCCTCTAATCAAGTTTAATGGCGTTTTCTCAGTTACACTCCTTCTTGCCTTCTCTATAACATTTTATGCTACCGATCTCCTGTTCTTTCTCAAAGGTTTTCTTTCTTTGGATTCAGTTATATTGTATTATTCTGGCTTTTCTATTTTTTGCTCATATGTGCAATTAATTTAACAAAACTGCCACAGAGAGGATGATTTTTTCTTATCCTTTTTCCTTCTTATTTAGGGCTATATTCTGAACCATCTTCTTTCATGACTCCATTAATGTCTTACCACCTAGATGTTATGATGATGACTGTCACATCTTTATTTTCAGCCCATATTTCTCTATCTATAATATCAATGAGATAAAAGATTCAATCCTGTGCAATAATTCCATTTCTATAGGTACTTCAACAAATTAATTTTTTTCTAATAAACTTTCTTAAGTCTACCCTTCTTCCTATATTTTCTATCTTAATTGTGACTATCACTATCTATCTGGTGCCCTAAGTCATTTTAGATATCTTAGATGTGACACATAACCATCAATTAATCCTGTTATTCTATTTCCTGTCTCTAAAATTTATTATTTTATTCACTCTCTTCTTTTTACTGCTTTGGTCTAGATTTTGATAAATTCTTGGGAGGTATATCACAATAGCCTCTTAAGAGGCCTCTGACTTTCTATCCTTTAAACCATCTTTTACACTGTTAACTTCCTTAAACCTATCTCATTGCCAGATAGATTTTACACTATCTGTGGCACACATGATCCTTTTTGGCCCGGCACCTACCATGTCAGCAGATCCTTAATCATTGTTGGTCGACCTTCCAAATACTGTGTGCTTACCTTCAATTCATACTCGCCGGAATATTACATGCTCTTCATTTAATATCCATCTGAAATTGCAGCACATAACAGATTAATCATTTTCTGATTTCCATAACTAGAAATAATACCAATTTTCTATAAATGCCCGTGAGTCTTGTTTTAGTGACTCAGTTATTATACTTATTATTATATGTGCCCTTGCTTTTAGTCTGCAATTAGATTGTAATCACCCTAAGAATGAATGTATATCTTTCCATCCTGAACAATGCCTATTCACAGTATTTTATGTTGAATGAATTAAACCGCCTTTTGATGGTGTTTCATGCTTTGTATAGAAAAGTCTTAATGTAAAAAATATTCAAAAATAAAATTTATAATTACAATTCTATTCTAAAAAAGCAGAAGGAAAGAAAAAAAGGAAGAAAAGAAAATAGGGAGAAAAGATGACCAAGATTAAGAGTTTTGTCTGTGAAAATTTCTTCTTTGAATCATTCATTGAGAAAATTCAAATCCAACCATCAAAACTGATAAATTTTATATAACTAGAATTAGAAAGTTGTAAAATACAGAATGACTTTACATAAGATATAAACAGAGGGCAGAAGTTGATTTATTTAACTTCACCTATACAATTTAAAATCAGGCTGCTGTGAAGCACCCTGAGATAAAAAATTCTTTTAAAGTTTGAATTCTTTTCTCCAATGTAACAATATGAGAGCTAGTAAGTTTTTCAGGTACCAGAGGTAGTAATGGTACCACTTTCTACTTTTTATCCTCTATGTCACTTAGGACAAAGCTAAAATAAAAAGCTCTGACTGGCTCAGCAAGGAAATCTACAGTATGCCCAATATCTTGATTCAAACAATCAAGGTAATTGTCAAAGAATTAATGTTAATTTTTTGAAGAATTTTACTATGTACATATGTACATATTCAATTCCACTCTTTCAACTCTATTCACATAGCCATTGATATTAGTAAATATTTTAAATGTTTACATTTCTATTTAAAATGATTTTTATTAGTTCAAAAATTTAAGCTATCGAAAATCTTTTCATAATACATGTGTTTGATATCTTCTACATCTGTCTTATCTTAGTATAACAAATCCCTCAAAACTGAGAGAGACAAAAGAGAATTTATTCAAAAGGGTAAGTATGAATGTTTACATTTTTCACCTAGGAGTGTGTGTGTGTGTGTGTGTGTGTGTGTGTGCAATTTTAATCAGGAAATATATGATTAAAAGCTGTGACAAATAAAAATCAAATAATCTTTTATTATTTCAAAATGTTAGAAATATTATTATTTTGCCCACACCGACCCAGCACTTGCTGCTCATGCTGCCTTTCTGAACACCTGCACAAAGGTCAGTAGCACACTGTGGCTTGAGTTTTAGTGACAGCTGCAGGAAGAAGGATAAAGACAGAGAAAATCTAATAGCCCAACACTTCCAAAAATTAAAATAAGTTCCAAAGGACAATGATTTCAGTCTGGTTAGCTTACCACTTTATGCCCAGTGTCTAGAATAGTGCTTAATATACAGTCAGTGCTCAGTAAACATTATCAAGTTGAATTAAAAGGATTCTGTGTCTCCAATACTCGATAGTAGTTAGGCTGAGGGTCAAATCTGAAATAAAACCTTAACAGCAAACTAACATTTAATGACATATTATGTGTAAAATGCTAATATGGAAAACCAAAATAATTAGGATTCTAATTTTAGAAATACATTTTAATCACACCACTTCCAAACACCAGTCTATATAATGATTTATATTAGTGATTGATACTTGAAAATATATCTTGGTGATACCATTGTTTTTAATGTACTTCATTCCAGTATGTATATTCTAAAACTGTACTACTAATAAAATGCCTCGGGGAGTGAATATGATTAAAAAAAGAAAGAAAGAAAAGAAATTTGGATAACTAGACTTTCATTAAAAATCTTTAAGAATCCTTTGCTCTACAGATGACACACAAACCTAAAAGCAACAAATGAATAGGACAAACAAACAGAGACTCGTATACATGGACAATAGACTAGTGGTTAACAGAGGTTAGGGGGTGGTGGGGGGCAAGGGGGAAGTAGATGGGATAAAGGGGGTCAAATATGTGGAGACAGAAAGAAATCTAACTATGGGAGGTGAACACACAGTGTAAATATATATATGCCTTACTGTTAAAGTGTACAGCTGAAACTTACTGGATTTCCTTAACCAATGTCACCATAAATTAATTAATTAATTTTAAAAAAAAGAAAGAAAAACACTAATCTGTTTATGACTTCTTTTGAAATTTACCTTAATTAAAAATGAGTTGTTTTGTCTCTTTCCCATTTCCCCAGACAAGGTTAGTTTCTGCCTGTTATAGGTCTTTTTTCCCCCAGAAAAACTCAATTTTCTGATAAATTGAGGTTTAGGTGCTTTCCATAGCATAATCTCAAATTCTCATGGAAATAGCTGAAGCTTCTTTAATAAACCAAAGAGTCAACACACAGCTTCGAAGGGCCCCTTAGAATGGGATGTATCATACAATCGTCTGCCAAGTCAGTTAGCACAGTTTCTGTAACATGTGGCTATTTAAACCCAGAAAGCTGATGCCAAGGCTGGAAAGAAAAATGCTAAGCTTTCACCAAACATAACTGAAAGATGAAATTGATTATCTAATGTTTACTCTACAGACACAATAAATTTAAGATACAAATTCTGGTCAAAGATTGATGGTGTGTGGTCATCTTAGCTCCCTCCCTGCTAACTTTAAGCCCCATTAATCCTTTGAATCGAGATAATTGCTTTCCTGTGGTGCTGGCATTACGTGCAATAGGGTGATTTAATGAAAATAAAATTCAAAACGTGATGGTTTATGTTTAGACTTATGGTTATTCTTAGATTTCAAGATCTTGCTACTGGTTTCTTTATACATTCAGTGTAAATTCTCACCTTGCGTTGCTCTGACCCAGAGGCCCTGTGCTCCGTCCGACTCCTGGCTGCTTTCCCATCCCACCACTTGTTTCCTTGCCTCATTGCCATCAGGCCGCACTTCCCATCACTTTATTTGTCCTTGCATTTATGATTGTTTGCTTATCTCTTTATGTGTGACCACATCTGCTGCAATAAAAGCTCCTTGAAAATTTTTGGTTTTGTCACTATTACAATTTATAGCCTCTAGAGCAATGTCCAGTACATAGCAAATGTTCAAAAAGTACACATGTGTAAAGTAGATAAATAAACTGAATCATTAATCTCTCAGTCAATGAATATTCAAAATCTTAAATAATCAAAATAATCCTCTGGAAACTTATAGGGTCCTAAAGTAGTAGATGGTGCTAATGTGATAAACATGGCTATTTGGACAAAATTTCGATAAGTTGATATTTGACATACTAAAACCATATTTTGAGGGAGGCAACTGAAATTAATTTTATTCTTAAGTAATCACTATATTAAATATTGTCATAGATGTTTCACATCTTGTTCCAGATGGAAACAAAACAGTGTGGATGGAACCTATGCATAGAATCCTCTATCCCGTGGCATTCCTGAGTCATTAAATAACAGGCTTTTGTTTTCGTTTTTTTCTGTTTTGTTTTCATATCATACATTGAAAACTGTTTAAAACACGAAAACATTTTGGCTAGGAGTCAAAGAATTAAACTCTCAGGTTGGCACTTTAGAACTTAAAATTTTAGTACTTTAGAATTTAAATTTTTATTAACGGAAAAACTAGTTTTTGCTCAATTTATTTTCATTTGATATGAAAAAAAAATTGCCGCTAAGTAAAATATTTGTTAATGAGTTAATGTCAGTCTTATATACTGTCGATTAGGTAGAAATGAATAACACAATGAAATGCCATTGATAAATTAATCAACTTTCAAAATCACGAAAAGATCTGTCCAAAACTGGGAATGATATGCATAATTTTGCTTTTTAAGTTATGCATGAAAATAGCAGCATAATATTTTCAAATTTAAAACTTGCAACTTAAAATAATCCTCTGAGTTTTCTTGTTTTCAAATACACACTTTCAACATAGTTTTTTTTCTGCCTGAAAATAGAGCATTTGACATGAAAAGATTCCTTGAATCTAAACTTGAATTGTTGAGGTAACGTGTGCAGAATGGATTAATTATTTACAGTCCTCAGAGACTTTATTTCCCCCTGAAGAATAAGATCAGAACCATTCTATTTTCTCTTTATGCACTTTCCTTGAACACTGCAGGCTTCAATGCCCCAGCCATTTTTAGCTACAGCTTTCAAGCCCACATCTCTATCTTTAGCTTCAAAAATGGGTACATTTCCAAAACATACTGGTAAAGGCTCACATTTTATTAAGTATAGCCCTTGGAAAGGAATTTAAGAATTATGCATTCTAATTTGTCATTTTATGGGTACATTTAAAACTTAAGTTAAATAAATTAAAAAGTCTGGAATGATACATTTTAGATATTTTATTAGTTTTCTAAGGCTGCTATAGCAAATATCTCAAACTAAGTGGCTTAAAACAACAGCAATTCTTCTTTCACAGTTCTGGAGGCCAGAAGTCTAAAACTCAAGTGATGACAGGGACATGACCCTCTGGAGGCCCTAGAAAAGCTTATTTCAGCTTCTGATGGCTGCTGGCATTCCTAGACTTGTGGCCATGTAACTTCTGTCTTCATATCACTTTCCCCTCTGTGTGTGTGTCTTCTCTGTATGTCTCTTATAAGGACACTTGTCATTGGATTTAAGGTCCATCCAGATAATCCAGAATGATCTCCTCATATCAAAATCCTTATGTTAATTGATAGCTGCAAAACACCTTTTTTTCCAAATGAGGTAACATTCATAGATTCCAGGGATTAATATGTGCATATATCATTTCCAGGGTCACCATTGTACCCACCGCAGGTTGAGATGGGAAGTTTAGAGTAGTGCCAGTAATAATAATATCTGTGCCCATCTCTGTAGTAGCCATGTCGTCCTCATGTGCTTTCACATATATCTTCTCATTCTATCGCTAATCCAGTTCCTTCATTTTACAACAAGACAACTGAAGCTGGAAGAATTACCTCAGACAACACACAAAGCTATTTAATGACAAAGCAAGATTACCACAAAGTAACTATAATTCTTTTTCCATTTTTATTTTTGTTTAATTTAAACAAATAACTTATTTGTGCAGGATTGTTTTTTAACATCTGAACAGCTATAGTGATCTCCTAGAAAAAATTTCCCTTAGCATTTTGGGAACAGCTATTGTTTTCAAAAAGTCTGGAATTTTGGTTAGAAACAAGAAGTCATGCTAATTGTTCAGATTAGTACTAATAATTGATGCATGTAACAAGCTCTGATTACGAGCCAGGAATGACATTTTGTAATTACCTCATCTAAGCACAGAATATATAGCAGTCGAAATCTGGCTCAGCTATTTGTCAATGCTGAATTTAAGTTCAGTTTCAGCCTGTGCTCTTTGGCGCCCTTTGACAAGTCAGTCACACTCCCTAATCTTCATTTTAACAATCTAAAAATTGGGATTAACATTTAAGCCGCCCTTACTGGGTTGTCCTAAGACATGAGAGAAACTGATGCCTGCAACGTTGAAAAGAGAGTGTGGATCTTCATGCATCTTCCTAGGATATATCTTCTTTTAGACAGAAAACACTTTGCTTAGTAAATTGCCTCTTTGGAACTATGAGATCTTTTTCCTATTTTTAACATTTCTAAAAGCTGTTATATATAGAAATAATTATATTTATAAAAATTAAATACTCATTCTCTGTACTTCTCCCTACCCCCACCTTCCATCTTCCCCCTTTGTCATAACTCTCCTTTTCAAACAAGACCACTCAAGGGAGGTTATTTTGGACAATGTGCTTTAGAACCAAAGAATAGTTAACAGTCACTTCCTGATACAGCGACGGTGTTCTTCATCCTAGGAAAAATCTCCCCTCTCAAATCTTTGCTGGTTCCTTAGAGAAACTTCCTCACAGTTATGCACTCTGCCATTTTCCTGAGTTACTTTTTTCCCTTTCTTCCAGTTTTCAAATTATGTTAATAGCAAAACATGCACCCAGACATATGCAAAAACACTTTCCTAAAAACCTCCTGCCTCGACCCTTAACACAATACCCCAAGCAGTGGGGAAAATCAAGGTTTTGTTATTATTTCTTTACTGTTATCAAGAACTGCCAAGACCCATTCTTCAAGGTTCCGTGGAGTGTGCAAATTGTCATGCAGTTATGATCTGCTTTGGAAAGATCCCTAAGAACTAAGGCTCTGTAATGTCTAGTGAACCCATTTTAATCCGTTCTCTTTTGTTAAATACTTCTCAGAACACGTATTTGGAAATTTTCAGTTGATTCGCATGTTTTGCTGTTAACATAATTTGACAACTGGAAGAAAGGGAAAAAGTAACTCAGAATAATGGCAGAGTGCATAACTGTGAGGAAGTTTCTTTAAGGACCCAGCAAAGATCAGTGTCAAAGCTTTATTTCACATAACATCTTCACACATGTCTGTGAAAGGGGAACAAACAGCTCACTTATTACTCTCAACAGGGGCCTGATGCAAGCGCGATTCGGGGAGATGACAATAAAAAGGGAATACAAATGCTTAAAGCTCAGAAAAAAATAGAGTAAAATGCACATAAAATATGTGAGCTAATAAGAAATCTGGAGACAAAAAAATCAAGTTCAAATATGTATAAAACATTCCAGGTCTGGAAAGAAAAAAATAAAAATGAAAAAATAAATAAACTCATTTGAATATTGATTTTTGTAACTATTTAAAAGGAAGAAAGTGTTCAGATAGTTTTTAATGAAAAGTAATGCGATAAAATTGTGCAAGGATATTTTGGTCAGACTATCAGAAAAACATTTCCTAGCAGCAAAACCTATTAAAGTGTGGAATAATTTCCCCAGAGAATTGAAGTTCTTTCATTTGATTATTTTAGGATTAGACTAGACAAACCACGGAGAAACGACTAGTCTAAGGTTTAGTCCATCCTGAATAGGCAGGAAAAGGCATGCGAGATGATTTGATGAGTTGATCTATCACTTATTTCTAAGCTTGTATTTAACATGACTAACCACTTATTTTGTTGCTATCCCCAATTGCCTCCCAGAAACTGAAACTGAAAAATACAAATTTGCAAAACTATCACATGGACTGGATTAATTATGTGCTCCAGGAAGAGTACTTTATCAAGCCTGCTTTACCCTCTCATGGAAAAGACAACTAAATAATAAAAGGTTTAGTAAAAGAAAGCTAGAATTCCCTCCTACCACCACTACCTAGCTCTCTGAGTCTAGTCCAAACACCTTACCACAGTTAACCATTTGCCGCCTTGTTTAAAGGTCACATACTTCAAAAGCTTCCTCCTCCACTTTCCATTTTTCTCAATAGCCATTCTCATCTTCTTTTAGCCCCTCAAGTACTCAGTACTCCCTGTTCACACATACTGTTAATTGTCTGGAGTACATGTCACTCCTCCATAAAGTTTTTTCAAGAGAAATTTGTATTTCTTTCTACTGTTAACATAGTCAGCACTTTCTATGGAAAGTTTACACTAAACCCACATGTGTAAGTGAGGCAGTAGTCTCAAATACTCTAACAGCACCATTTTCTGATCAAAACACTTGTGCATATTGTATTGCAATTATTCATTTACTTGTCTCTCTCTATTACTTCATAGAGTGTATAGTTTATGAGATCATGTATTACTGTTCTCTTGTCTACTGTTTAATCACCTTCTAGCTCAGTATCTGATATGAGTTCTAAAGGCATTTTCTGAATATATGTAGATAAGCTATCTATTATCAAAATAATGACATATAACAAACTACCCTGAAAATGAGCAGCTTATAAAATTTATTCATGTTCTTGTGCCTACTGGTCAACTAAAAGTTGACTGATCTAGCAGCTCTACTTGGTTAAACTCAGAACCAAGCTGCAGACTGAAACTCTAGTCCACGTGTTTCTAATTCTTCTTGGATCAATGGTCAGCCAAGGTATGTTCTAACTGCAGTGGCAGAAATGCAAAAGGCATAAGCATGAATAGGCTATGATAGTTAAAGCCTGGATTGGGAAGTACCATGGTCATTTTTATTCATATTCCAGTAACCAAAGCAAGTTATATGGCAGAATTCTAGCATAATGGAGCAGAGAAAAGTGCTCTACTACGAATGAGAGAAAATGTGAAGATATGTGGTGAAGAGAATGATAGTGGGAAGACTGAATGATTAGAAATGACAATCTGATCTTCCATAATACAAATAAATAATTGTGGTACAATCAAAATGCTAGTTGTAACCTTGGTTAAATAGCAGCTTCTTCTTTTTGACTTTAATAAAGTGTTTGCCTTCCAAAAAACTAAATATTGTCTGAGATATTTTTATGACTACTCAATATATTTTTTATTTATGTGTACTGAATAGCTAAGAGTAGAGAGTTAACTATAAATCAAAGTAGTTTTATGTGTTTAACAAAGTGATAAAATCTATTAATAGTTATTGTTCTGTTTTAGTTCCTCTGTGACATAAAGCTCACTTGTCATTTAAATTACCTTCTGTGGATGTTAGGGTGTATCTCAGGATTTATATTTATACCATCCAGAGGAATAGAATAAAGAAGAAATTAAGCCAATTGTTTTTTGTTTGTTTGTTTGTTTGTTTGTTTGTTTTTTGAAAGTTGAACCACTAGTCACCATGTTAAATATCTTTGATGTGATTTCAGTAGAGTGATTGTGGGGCTTTATAAGGTAATACCAAAAAAAAAAAAATCTGGATATTGTTTTCAAGATTGCTCTTTGAAGAAGAGACTAGACAAAAATATGATTCAGTGGAAAAACCACTGGTCTTCAGTAGTTTCGTTCTAGAGTAAACCTCTTGAATTAAAGTTGCCACAATAGATTAGAGGTTAATTCCATGACCTTTAGAGACACTAGTGAGCACTAGATTGTGACATACTATTAAAATGTTGTCAATTTATTCATTTGTGTGCTTTAATTTTTTTTTTTTTGGCAACTTTATAAGCAACACTTTCATACTGAGTATCCATATATAGGTAGATACATGAACAAATGATCTGTCTAGATATTGTAAATGATTAGTAATTTGTATTCAAAAGGCAACTGTCTCTACTATCAAAAAGTGCTTTTCCAGTACTTTTTTGTATGTTGGGATGCGCAAAAATTCCCCAAAAGCATAATATTTCCAAATATTATATGCTGAATGATATTCTAAATACAATAGATGTTTAAATATATCTTTGCACATGATTATTGTTCCTGTTTAGAGAATACCTAGGGTATCATTTGTTTTTAATTTTATTGTTTTAGAGCCATTTAAGCAGTTTGGGGTAGTTTTAGAGCAATTTTAGGTTCATAGCAAATTTAAGTGGAAGGTGCAGAGATTTTTCATCTACTTCTATCCCCTCCACACATACACAGCCTCCCCTATCAACATCCCCACTAGAGTTGGCACATGTGTTAACAATCAATGAACCTACACTGACACATCTTCACCCAAAGTTCTGAGTTTACATTAGGCTTCACTCTTGATTTTGTACATTCTATGGGTTTGGACAAATGTATGATGCCACGTATCCATCATTATGGTATCATACAGATTACTTTCACTGACCTAAAAATCCTCTGTGCTCCACTTATTCATCCCCCTTCCCTCAGTGTGCTGCTTTTAGTTTTTGAAAAGGTAAATATCCCAAGTACCTTTTACACTGCCTACATTTGTATGTTAATAGAAGAGAGAATCCAGTAGAAATATATAAGTGGCACTAATGAGTTGCCAATGTTCCAGTTCTAGAATTGAGTGCGTTTGGTAGAAACTCTATATGTTAACAAATGTTCCTATATAGGCAAAGACATTTATAACAAGAAGGCATTTTGTCTCCTTTCT
>CM053507.1:9153989-9171670 GCA_028627145.1 Eidolon dupreanum
TATATGCTTAGAACGTATTGCTTGGAGATATGCCATTTTTAAAACAAACAAACAAACAAACAAACAAACAGTGTCTTTGTCCTCAGTGAGCTCATGTTTTTAGTGAGGAGAAGCTCAAAACAAACAAGATATATAATAACACAAGGCAATAGTGTTTTAAAGAAAAATACAAGTGGGTATAAATAATAAGGAGTTCTGTGGGTGGGGAACTATTATATCATTTAGTGTGGTCAAAGAATGTTAAGGTGACATTTGAGCAGAAATCTAAAGAAAATAAGAAGCTAGTATTTTTATTTAAATCTATAACAAAATTCATTATTTAAATAATTGAATGGAGGCTTTCTAAGAGATGACAAAATATAGTTTTGTGTCATGCCTGTAAGGAATCAAATAACAGCAGGAGGTTAAAAAGTATTGAAATAAAAAATAATAATAATGGATTTTGAAGTCTCAAATTGATAGCAGAATAAGGCACTAAGAAGAAGATGGAGAGCTGATGTTAATATCATCATTAGACTTCTAAAAAAGCTGTGGAGGTTGATGTATGATTTCAGTTCTTTTGTTCAATGAAATTCTTTGTCTTTGACATCAACTTTTATTAATATAAATGCATATTTTGGATGAAAGTATAAATTCACAATCAAAAAATTTTACTATGTTAACTTAAAACAATTGGACCATCACCTATTCCTTCTATTTCAAACAGCCTAGATTTAGAGCAAATGATGAGACTCTGGTCGGCGATATCATATACAGGTTCTCAGATAATCTGCATAAATGTTGCATCTAAAGCGTTGTCACCTATGTTGAAGACTTAGTCTTACTCTAAAAATGTAAGGCCAGAGGCAGAGACCTGTTGGCTAAGTCCCAGGTTAGTAAAGCAGAGCCCATCATCATAAATCCCTACTGGCACATGCCCAGCCATGCACACAGTTGAGTGAGCCCACAGACAAACAGGGTGTGAAAGGCTACTTGTTAACCTTATTCCCAACACACATTGAAATCCCTTCTCTTGCATCCTGTAGCCTTAGCCTGACTATAAACTTAATATGGTCACCCCACATGGAAGGCAGGGTGTGGAGATGGCAAGATGTGTTTGTACATTCCATCCAGCACATATGAGAGGGCGCTAGAGTGCACAAGGTGCCCACACCCAACAGCTAGGCTCACTGTTTATTAGCAAAGCTACCCTGAGTGAAAGAAGCATTTCAAATGGCCTCGTCATTCCTTTTTTAAGTATAAAAATATTTTAGTCTTAAGTATCTAGTATTTTTTAGGAAGTTGTAATCTGTGTCAATTTATGTACTGGCAGAGTTATTCATTTTTTCTGCCTTTAAGATCAATAAATGGTGCAGATTTCCTTTGAGTGAATTTGTATTTGCATCTTGAATCATTTCATTTGATTCTCACATCAGTTGCATAAAGAAGACACAATTATAACCTTCTTTTTGCAGCAAGAAAAAATGAGGCTGAAAGTTCAGTGACATGACCAAATCATGGAGTTCGTATTTGATGGAGTCAGGATTTGAACCCAGATATTGAGTCTTCAGAGCTCATGTGCTTAAAAGCTAAGTTGATCCTTGTTCACTCCATCTCATATTAACAAGTCCATTGCACAACGCACTTGTAGATTGTGTGTCCATTGCGATGAACTGGGGCTTTAAAAACACTGAATCTATGTCTAAATGGCTGTCTTCTTTGGTAAGCATTAGATGAAGAAAGTGATGATGTTCCTTTTACTTCAGTGCAAACTAAATCACATGTAACTTACCGTTTTGTTAAAAATCACAATATTTTAGTTAGTACTACTGGATCTTAAATCCAAAAGCTTCTTAACCTTGCAAGAAGTAATTTATAGATATATTCCCCTCTTCCTCATAAACCCATAGTTGGCTTTCAAGATAGAATGACATACTCAAATAATTCTGCTGCCAAACTCTTGAAAAGAATATTGTGATACCCATACATAGTATTCACTAGTTTTTATTTTAGTAGACATGTGGGAATCCGTCAAATATTTGCTTGAAGAAAGAAACTTTTGATATGAAACCTTTTTCCCTCAACATATTAGATTCTTGATTTAATGCCTGAAGTAGTAAACCATAAATGAATATAAAAAGCAGAGAGAAAGTAAGTTCATTGTTATATAGAATTAAACATATATATGTAATGCTATTTTTATAAGGCATAAAAAATGTTCATAAAATGCATTCTGTCACCCACACTTCTCAAAGTCCTAGAAAAGTGCAATTCAGCAATATTTTTATATTTCTCAAATATAGATTCTTATGGAATTTTAGTATCAAACAGAAGAAATTACATCACCTAATCCTTCCTCTCAGATTTTTATTTCTTTACCTAGTAAAATAGAAGACATTTCCAACTTTAAAACCTGAATTATTTTCAAGCCCAGCTGTTAAAGATTATATGTAAAGTCCTATAAAACCAGTTTATATTGGCTTTATGTTGGCAACCTGACTTGACAGAATAATATAACACATTTTGGGATTTATAGTGCAAAACACAAACTATATTATAGTTGTACACACAGGTATAATAAATAGTAATGAGTAACCTCTCATTTTCTAAGGTTTTAGCTATTTAACAATGCTATTTACCTATTTATAATTGTTTTGCAAATCAAATGCACACACACACACACACACACACACACAAATGAGTGCAAAAGCAGCAGTTCATTTGAATTACTTAAGGCTTTGTGGTGAAAAACAAGCCACTTGATGTGTTTCAAGCAGATATAAATAATGAAGTGAATCAAGTGCTTAGAAATTAATGAAAAGGCTGAAGTATAGGACCCTGGTCAGACCCTGCAAGACAACTCTCAGAGCTCAGAACTGACTCTCTGACCTCTTAGGCACAGTCTGGTTACAACCAAACAGCATGTTGAAGTTGTTAAATAACATACGATCAAGGTGACAATCCAGGGAACTGGGACGGTCTGGGACCTTAAATTAGAAAAATGCCCCAAACCTAGGTGGAGAATGTAATTCACTTATAGAACCCTAGCTAAAGATATGAGGGTGGGGGTGGGGGTTGTAAATATTAACCTTCCAGCCCCTGGAAATAGATGCTGAGTGAGAATCTAACATATCTAGCACATTTTTAGAGCATACTTTTAAACTGAATTATGAATCTAAATACTGTCTTACTGTCTTAGTATAAACTAAAATTCAAAATCATGTGTTCCCATCCACAAAGAAACAACAAAACTCCTGAAATTGGTGTTTTGATACTATCTAGAACTAAACTCAGAGTTTTACAGCTTTATCGTTAACTATAAATGTTTATCAAAAAATATTTAATTAACATTTCAGTCATTTCTAGTGCCCCAAAATATAGATTTAAAAACTGGTAGAGAGCAGCAGGAGTCAGTCGCTATGCAAAAGGTAAAGTTTTTTTTGGCAACCTGTAAATAACTACAGTGGCCATTGAGCCCGGGGACACGAGAGAGAGCTAAGCACCTGCCTTAGGTCTGCATGAGAAATCATGTTCCACACAGACTTTGGGAGTGAGAATTCATAAAGGAAATAATAGCTACATAGATAAGTAAAACAGATCATTTAAAATGATAACCTTACTCTGGAAAGCTATATTTAGTCTATCAGAGTAATTGTTGAACTTGCACTAGGACAGCAAACATAGTACACTCTAGATGCCTTGTCAGAATGGCAAAGTACAAAACACAGCTGATGTGTTTAAAAATATATATCTAAAGTGCTCACTTCAGGAGCACATAAATTTAAATTGGAACCATATAGACATAAGCATGGCCCCTATGCAGGACCAAGGAGTCCAACACGTGCTGAGTCAGCGGCTCCCACGAAAGCCACTGGGGCTCAATGAAGGTGAAGGCGGGCACTGCTCCAGGCAGAGGTGGGATCCCGAGGCCTCTCCAGTCAGCCTAGGGCACACCACTCGCCCCTCTCTCCTACCCGAGAGGTAGAGCATTAGCACATGTGTTAGGCCCGGAAAGATAGTGAACTACGCCTGGGCACGGCCAAGCCAGAGGAAGCTCTGGTGGGGGTCTGTTGTAGTCCCATGCCTGCCGGACCTGGGTATAGGAGTGAAAGATCAACTGAACCATCTAGTAGCTCTTTCCTGCCTAAGTTTCCCTCAGGATAGCTGGCAGCTCACGTGCAAACCTACACAGTTTTATCCGGTAAAGCAAATGATTAGAGGGAGGAAAAAATGTCTAATGTCTAATGGCATTTGGAAAGTTGCTCATTTCTGAGAAAAGATACAAAGTAACATTACATTATAATAATAATCTGAGATTTTTTTCTTATTAGGATGTTAAGTGAGATAATTTTATCTGAGTTATGTCCAGTAAAAGTCAATAAAATTATACCAGTTACATGAACTATGATAGAATTATTTTAGTGACTGCTCATGAAGTTGTATAAAGACAAGAGGCAAAAAGACCTATTTCAATTAGTTTTTAAATTTTTATCTGCCTGAGAGATTCTCATAAATATTATTAAAATACCCATCTGTGCTCTTCTGGTGGATTTTTTGTCCATCCCATGGTCCATATATAGAACAAAATATACTTGGGATAGAATTCACCGTATGTTTTTAATCTGCATCAACAAACAAGTCAGTAGTTTTAAATACGGAAAGGAGTTTTTGTAGAACAATATTCAATTAATTTATGTACTCAAATGATCCAAAACTTCTTGGTGTCCACAGTGGTCTACTCAGCAAGTACATTTGCTATCTTAAATGAAGACCTATTCTTTTTTCCAAATTCTGCAATCTTGGATATACACAGTACATCTGATGGAGCAGAAAAAAATGGAGAGCAGCATTGTTGATACTGGAGTTTAGTTAGAAATCTACAACTTGAACTGCCATTTATTTTAAAGAGTGACTAAATTAGCAGTCATAAAATTTAAGTTGCATAAAATAACTTGTATCTTCATTGAAAGCAAAAGAAAACAAAGGAAAAACATGCATGCTATTTTAAAGCTGAAACCACAAAAAGCGTATTTGTTGTAACTATAGCCTTATTTTCCAGGAATTATGAAGTATCTGTCACAATAGCCGAATCGATCTATTAGTGGACCATCTAGTCAGCTAATCCTACAGCAGAGAAAAACATTGTCAAAAAGCTCATTTCTTTATCTCTGCAGAAAATGAATTCAATGGACGCAGCTCGAAGCATATTAATAAAAATAACTACCATTTATCAAGTCCCCACCATTTATATTGTGCTATAAATATGTTTTAATAACATAGTTACAACAATTTTGTAAGATTAACCTTATCATGTTCACTTTCAGATGAAGAACCCACAGCGGAACCAAGCTAAGTGGCTGAATCCAGAGCACATACTGATGACGTCATAGCCAGGACTTGACCTACAAGCTTGTTTACCATATCCAGATGCCTCTTATTAGTTAGTGCTCTAATGTCACCACTTTAAAATGCCTTCTCATTTACCTTTTTAGGATGCCATCAATTTATCCTCAAAAATAACACCAGTAAAAATTACATCAGGACTTCCAGCTAACTTCAAGTCAGAAAGTGTTCCCTCAGGCTTTAAAATAAAATAAAATAAAATTTTAATTCAATTCAGTTAACATTAAAATCAGAAAGTCCATTAAAATAACTATTTAGTGAAATAAGGCAGAAACCCAAGGAAACTCTAAAATGGGAAAGACTCTAAGGATTTGAAGCCACATAGAAAAGAATCACTCCTCAAGCCAGGGCTGATAGTTTTTCACCATTGATTTAACACAGGTACCAATAAATTAGAATGATTAATGGATTTAAGACATTACTAGAAGTAGAATAGAAAAACACAGGGTTCTAACTTGGCTGCTCCCCTTACCAGCTCTGTGACCTTGAACATTTTACTGAATCCACTGACCTTCAGTTTACTCATATCTAAAACATACATGTAGTAAAAACACACAGAGATGTAGAGATGTCTCGAGGGTGTCATGAACTAGTACAGGTCAAGTGCTGGCACAGAGTCTCATAATGTTAGCTTATGTTATTATTACAGAGATTAAAAAAGTCTTAGAAAACAAAATTAAGAATAAAACTTTGAGAGTCCTAATAAATAGATAAAATAGAATAATGATCACAACACAATAAATATAAGTAACATCAATGATAATATGTGCATTGAAAATTAGTGACCTTAGACCTATTAGCGTAGATTCATTATCTTCCTTCCTCACAAAATATGTTTCAAAATCCTCATCTCTACAAGTTTCCACGCAATATTTGGAAATTTATTTTGCCTGATTGTGAATACTACACTGATGTAAGAAGGCGTTTCTCCCCATTTTTTTACTTTTAACTGACAATTTGATGCCTTTCCAATAAGTGATTCAAAATAATCTCCTCTCAATTTCTTAATTCCAGGTCCTCATTTTTGAATCCTGTCATGATCCCAGAGGTTCGAAGAAACTTAAATGCATAAGAAAAAATATATTTGTGTTAAATGTCTATCATTTATGTTATGTTATAAATATTTTTTAGCGAAACTTCACAACACTGCAAAATTGGCCTTATCATACACATTTGGCAGATGAAGAACTCTGCAGATGAACACCTGCTGGGTAGGTGGCAATGGCCTCCTCAAGAATGAAGCATTTAGAGTGATGGGTGGTCTTTGGAGACAAACCAACTGTAGTCACCAAGGTAGTCTTAGCTGTGCTATTTGCTTGTTTAGGCAAGTTCATCAATCTCTGTATGTCTCTTTTATCTATAAAATTCAAGCAGAGTCTGGCCACACCCATAGAATGCAGAAACTTCCTCAAAGAAAACGCCATAACTAACTCTTTTCTTCACTTTGCAACTAAAAAATTAGAATTCTAATCCGAGTTACAAGTAAGCATACCTTCCAGAACTTTGTTGATGATACCTCAATTTTTCTGTACCATCTGCTTTATTTCCCTTCTAGGGTTACCATAATAAATACAGGATACTCAGTTAAAATTGAACTTCAGATAAATAATGATTTTTTTTCTGAATAATTATATCCCAAATATCACATAAGACATAGGACATAGTTATACTAAAAAATAAATTACTTGAAATTTAAATTTAACTGAATACCCTCTATCTTATTTGGCAAAATTCTCCCCTTTTTCTAATTATTCCAAAGAAGAATAATTTGAAATTTGGTACATATTATTTTTAAAAATTGTGATTAAAAAAATACATATAAAATTCTATTGTTATGAAGTCAAATATTACATTAAAAAACACTAAATTGGGTGAGAATGACTCTATATCATATACAGTGAAACTTTACTTAAATCTACAAAGTATGACATTCCTCTTCTCTTAACAAAAACAAAAAAATACTTTAAAATGTTAATGAAAACAAAACATTTTTTAAGTGACCTTTTAAATAATTGACTGTAGAAACTGATTTGATTTTCAGATAATACATTAGTTGAGTTTGCCAAATTATTTTATTTGATGCCTTGAGTGATTTTTTTAGCATGGGAGAACGATAGGATTTGATAGCACAATGTGTGTGCCAAACATTCAACAACAGGGAGGCAATCCTGCCAAAGAAGTAACATTTCTCATAATACATGAGTACTTCAACTGTTTTCCCTCAAAAAATAGCTCCATTTTGGAAGCTTATGTATCTTAAGCAGCAACACAGAAGAATTCTCTCCATGGACCTTAAAGTACACAATTAAATTATTCAAAGAATTTATAAGCATTTGATATTGCAAACAGAAAATATTTTTTTCACCAGATAAATACTTTGGAAGGCAGAAGTGGAAGTTAATAAGTCTCGAAGGATATCCCCCTCCTAAGAAAAGGGGGAAATCTTATAATTGTTGTGTATTTTGTGTGTCCTGATAGCACTTAATCAAATGTTTTACTCAAGTTTTGTTTTGTTTTGCTTTTTTTTCCTCTACAATGTCTACCTTAGAGAAAACCCCACTTCTAAGCCCAAATGGAAGAAAAGCTGACTAACTCTTGGATTCCAATAGCATATCACGTGGAGACTACAGAAATAGAAAGAGCACAGTTGAAGTACTTAGGTATCAATTTAAACCTTATATTTACATAGAGTTTATATATTCTGTCTTCTAAGGACAATCCTCATAGACTTTATTTAGAGAGCATATGATATCAGTTAGCTCTAAGAATACAGCAACATGTCAGAAAGATAAAAAAAAATATTCAAAATATTTGGAGAAAGCAAAATTTGGAGAAATGATTTGGAAAGACCTTGTTAAATATCAGAGAGAGGAGACAGGATCCTTCTTTTAACACCACTGATACTGGGAACTTTGAATTCTGAAAATAGTCTAGAGAAAAAGAGAGCACATGTGAACACACCCAGATATAGACACAAACCAACCACCATGATACTGAACATCAGGAATTAAGGCCAGGTCACATTGAACACTGAAATGAAGGACTAAGGGGCTTAAGACACAACACACCCAATTTCAATTAAACATGAGCTTTATAGTGTAGGTCAGAAACAGAAAAAGGCAGAGGCAGACTGGCGAACTTCAACTGGGCATATTTGAGATTCAAATCAGAAGAGATACTACAGCCCAGCTGACAGATTGACACAGAGAAGACTCCAGAGAAAAGGTATCAAAGGCTAAGTGTTCTGCTCTTGTTGTTGATGTCTCTTCCACCATCTGCCTATGATTTGTAGATTTCTTCCTATTATATTGCCATAAAATGAAATAATGTAAAACATAACCTAAAAGACAACACAAAGCATACATATTTCTTTATAGTTGGGTCAGATTTCTGTTTTCTAAATGCTTTCTCCTTTGTTATCTCACCTAATTTTCATAGCCACCATGCAAGGCAGAGGGTACAGATTGAGCTAAATTTGAATGTGGATGTCTTAATCAGTTTGGACTGCCATAATAAAATACCATAGACCAAGTAGTTTAAACAAATATTTATTTTTTTGAGGCTGAGAAGTCTAAGATCAAGGTGCTGAAAGATTTGGTATCTGGTGAGAGCCCCAGTTTTGGTTCATAGATGGCCATCTTCTCACTGTGTCTTCACATGGAATAAGGAGCAGAGGGTCTCTTTTATAAGAGCACTAATTCCATTCAAGAGGGCTCCAGGCCCATGACTAATCACCTCTCACAGGCGTCACCTCCAAATACCATCGCCTTAGATATTAGAATTTAACATATGTATTTTGGGATGAGACAAAAATTTTGTCTATGGCAATAGATAAAAGGAGTTTCAGAAAGGTTCAGTAATCATTTTCAAGTTCAAAGCCTATTAATGGAGTAAGAGCCAAAATTTAAGTCTTCTGATGCTAGTTATTCAAGAAAAACACAAGTTGTATATTTTAAATGTACTTTAAACAATTCTTGATGTTTAAGTGGTAGATCTAAGAATAAAAGAGAGTGAAGAGAAAGTAGAAGGCTGGACACTGGGAAGAGCTCTCATGTGGTAAGGAAACCTGGCACCTGAAACCTGGGTTGTCAGACTTAGCAAATAAAAATACTGACACCCAGTTCAATTGAAATTTCAGATAACTAACTTTTTTTGTTTTTTCAATTTAAGTACGTCTCAGTGTTAGGTATAATTATATCTAGGTTTTAGTATAAATATGTTTTGGTCATTTTTATACTAAAATATTATTTATTGTTTTTTGAAATTCGAATGAAACTATGTGTCCTGTGTTTTGCCTAGCAACCATCCTTGAAATGTAGAGAAGGCTACCATCTGCAGCAGAAGATAGGTATGCTTAGTAACCAATTTAACATTCTATTGCAATAAAGTCTTATTAAGTTTATGGTCTTGATTTCTGCTTTAATTGTGAGAAATTATGGAGTTGTGTCTACAACTTGGATAAAATAGTACAGCAAAAGGAGCACCAACACCCTAAGAATGCTGGTCTTTAAACCAAAAGTAATAAACTAGACCAGAGAGGAGAGTAACCTGGAGCCAAAGAGCTGACCAAAAAGGCAGAGAGATATGTGGAATCTGGGAGCCTGGTCTGGAATTTCTACAGATACACTGGGGAGGAGGACCTAGTGAAAGACCGAATTTACCAGAGGAAGGAAGAAAACGAGTCTGGATCGCTGGTCTTTGAAGATTAAAGGAATATGAAACCTTATGACTGAATAAAGCTTCACTTGCAAATTAATCTAGAAAGCTCTCTTTGCTAATACACCATAGTGACAGCGCTAGTCTGACCACTAATAAACATAGAAACATTGAGGGAGTAGCAGAGGCAATTAGCTATCTGCACTAAACTTTGTATTTCCATGGGTTTTTAAATTTTTTTACACATTTTGCACTGAAAAAAGAATATATATTTTTCATGGTCATCTAACTTTTTCTGAGATCCAGCTTCCTCATCTATGAAATGGGAAGAGTCTGTCTTACAAAAACATTAGGAGATTTAGAGAGGTAACACTTCTAAGTTACTAGCATCAGAACCAACACATGAGAGGCATTCCATTTTTTTCATCTCCTTCTTCTCCTATTTCTATTACTCATTTGCTTTGTAAATTTGATCATCACTTTTCCTTAATAGTGCTTAGTTTTAGCATAAGTATTGGAAGTTAAATTATCTCTCAGTACTCTTCATATTAGTATGTTTTATTATGAAGGGAGAGGGAAACTTAAGAAGGTACTCATTTTACTGTGAAATCAATGTCATAAGTAAAACCCCATTAAGAATTAGAATTTCTCCTAGGTGTAGGGAATAGTTGCAAAAAAAACAAACAAAAATTATCCTTATATGAGTTTGAATAATTTTTACTGAAACAAGTATTAAAATAAGAGGGCATGAAACATTTGGATCTAGAGCTACAAAGACATATATCAAAAGTGATTTATTTTGCTCACACATTCCTCTAATATAAACAAAAGATAAAGTCCTGTAATTACCTAATTTTTCCTCTGGTTGGAGACCTGAAGAAAGACATTTCAGTGAAAATAATGTGTAAGGTGAAAAATTGTTGAATTACTCACATCATAGCTATGAGTCCTATAAACTCAAAACAGAACCTAGAAAAGCAAGTTAATTCATTTGATATATTAAAATCAAAACAACAACAAAAGCTAAACCAAATACCAATAAAATGCATCAAAATCTTAACTGTTTAGCTCAAAATTCTAAAAATATGTAGAGTCTAAATGTAAAAAGTTAGGTAATTTTAATAGCTTATTATATATATTTTACCCAAAAATGATTAATAAGAACAAGTGATAAAAATAAATTATCAAGTAATTGCTTGCTTCAACTTAATGGGTACAATGGGTCAAAAGTGAATTATCTAAGCTATCAATTTACCCAACTTACTTTACAAAGATGAGGCTAATACTTTTATTTTTACATTAATTTAGGTCTCCATAAACATACATATTTTTTTCTTGACTAATGCGATTCTACCATTTTTTAGCTTACTAAATTTGCTCTTTAAAGCTGTTTAAAATGGAAAATTGCTATATAATTTCAAAAGCCATGCAATAGTGTGTCATAAAACTACTATATGCTCCTTTTATATGATTTTTAATGTATATGTGTTTCAAAGTCCCTTTAAGAAGGCATTAAATTAAATAAGGCCTGAACACTTTATTCCCTAGGTAGAACTATTAAACTTTACTCAAAAATTTCCAAATGAAACATTAAGCACTTCATACACAGTAAAGATTTAATCATTTACAATTGCATGCATTTGATTTCTTGTTTATGTTATTTTAGTGCCTTTTATGTTATACTACTTTTCATTATTTGAAATAGCATCTAATTGACATAAAAATAAAATCATTTGTTAAAAATAATATTTTTCTTTAGGCATATACTACTATAAAAATCTAAGCTGAGTACCAAATTCCATGTATTATTGGATTTTTAGAATTTGGTAGTAATAACTCAAGCTAAAAATTTTTAATAAATAACAATGCTTGTGAAGAAGGTATATAGAAATGTTAAATCATGCTATCATATATCTTTTAATAGCATCATATTCTGAGAATATTTTGACATCCAAAATTTATTTTTTCAGTCTTGAAATATATTTACACTCACCAGCAAAAGTCAAATGAACTTTCGATTTTTGTACTTGGCTTCTTCAACTTGAGAATAATTGTAATATTTAAAAATGTATATTGTGCCACTTTCAACAAAATATTTAATTATACATTTGCATTTACATTGTTAATTTTGAAAACAATGGTTAAATTAAACTTGAAGCTACTTATAATATCTTTGTTTACATTATCTTTACTCTTTTATTGTGCAATGTACACAAAGTTCATAAATATCAAAACAAGACTATTCAAATCATCTAGGTTATTCTATGACAAAAGCATAGAGATATCATCTTTAACAGTGATAGCATTTTTTTTACATATGATAGAAAATCACAGAAAAATTAAACATCTCCAAACACATCATTGAGCACTAAGTATAGCTATTACCTTTACCAATAAAAATGAAGATATTGAGAAAAATATTCCTAGTTATACCATATTTCCATATGTAAAAAATAAAAATATAAATCTATGACACAGATATCTTTACTTGAAAGAGACAAATGTTTTTACATTTTACTCTAAGTAGACGTCTAAGAGATATCAGCACGAACTAAACTTTATACTGTTTATTAAGAATTCTCATTTAAAAATTAAAATAATGAATAAAATTTTAGTGGATATTTTTTATTACTTATTTTTCCCAGCTACATATTGATAACTGTCATGAAAATTTTCATCAATCTAGGAGTCTTTTTTGAAAAGTACATGTCTTATAACTTGAAATTTTGAAACTACAAAACTGTTCAAATTAGTTAATCATGTCTTATATTAAATTCTCACAGTATTGAAATGATACAGAAAACATTCAAGTCCATCATTTTTACACATCTTTCAAAGTCTAAAATCAATTATGTTTTCATATTACTTCACCAGAAAATTTTTTCCATTCAAACTATAACTATTGATATTCTTCAAGAATAATTCTTAGAAATGTATATTTATAATAAACTCTTTTGCCTTAGTATGTGAATGCTTACATAAATAAAATATGCAAATTCACTAATATATTTTGAGAAATATAGGTATTGAGAAATATAAGTAAGTGTCAACATTTTATTTGCCCATTTCTGCAATCTCTTATTTTCCCCAGGGCTTTGGTGATTTTTTCCCTGAGAATAAAGGTGGAAAAATTATCCAAGGGCCAAGCCCAAGAAACCAGAAGAATTTTAAGTAACAGCATAGGTCTGGAAAGACAACATTGAGATTTGCAGCTGCCAAGGCAGTCAGGAACAGTTGCGCCTTGATCATATAGAGGAAAAAAGGTGGCAAGAAATGGGTGTGACAGTTGGAGGTTTGTCATTTTGAGACATTTGCCAAATTGTTAAGTTTCATGGAGTGAAAAGTTAAGAAGCTAAGCCAAAAGCCCCTGAAATTCAGAATTTGGGGTAGTTTTGCAGTACTAAGAAGCCAAAATTGCAGTTCAGATCTGATCATGGAAAGAGGATTTTAATAAATACTCCAAGATCTCAGGACCCCTGGAGATCTAAAACTTTTAAACAAGATTGAAACAAAACTAGAATGAGCTTTACCAAAACTACAAACAGTTCTTGACTCAGCTTAGTCCCTGGTTGGATTAAGAGACTTGCTCCTCTCAGGCTGCCTGATATGACAGCAATTAGGATCAACCTTCTTTGGAAGAAGACAACACTATCCAGAGACTATAACTTTTTTATAGGCAATATCGTGCATTGTGCTAAAATCACCAGGCAAAATAAGAATAGAAATATGACTAAAAATATTGCAATCAGTAGAAATAGAAAAGACAGTTATTAAAATAATAAAACATTAATTTTTCATGAAGAAAAAAATAGAAACAACCATGAAAATAATATGGACAAGAAAATTCAGGAAAAATAATGAAAAAAATAGATAAAAGAATAAATAATTTTACCAAATTTTAGCATCAATAAAAAAATGATTCAAACAACTGACATTCTAGAACTAAGAATGGAATACCCAAAATAAAAACTCAATAAATAGTTTTAATAATATACTGGATTTAATAGGATACAGAAAGTTTGAACTAAAAGACATCACAATATAAAATAAACAGAAATAGATGCAGAAAAATAAATTAGAAAAAAAGGAAACACAACAGAACATAAAATAGATGCTAAAAGTGTCAACATATGTAATTGGAGTGCCAGAATTAGAGGTGAAAGAAACAATATTCAAGTAAATATAGGCCCTTAGTTTCCTAAATTTCAAATGCCAGAAATTCAGGGAATCTACAGTAAGTAAAAGGAAAAACGAGGGGAGGGGAAGGAATGGAGAAATAGAAAATAGAAGGCATAGGAAAAAAATGCACATTATCTTCAAAGACAAGTGATTTATTAACAGAAATGATGGAATCTAATAGTGAATTTTTAATCTACAGACTAGAACAGAGTTTAAATTCTACTTTAAAACCATCACTGTAATTTAAAGATTAATTTTACTTTCTGAGCATAAGTTTCTTCATTTTGACAGATCCCACTTATTGTGAGAATCACATATCGAAGTTATCACAGTACCTATTAAAATGTCTGACACACCAAAGAAACGTAAATATCCTTCTGTCTACATAAAGCAACCAAGCACACAAGAAAAAAGAAAAAGAAAAAGAAAAAATATCTAAAAGTTTCCCCAGACTTGTGGCAGTCAATCTATTATGTGACTGGGGGCCTTGGCCTTTGCTTTTTGGTTTCTCAGGTCAAAAGGGATGGCAAGAGAACTACATTATAGAGTGTCTCATAAGAATGTATGTTGCCTAATGTTGTATCTTATTTTTTTTTTTTTTTTTTTTTTTTTAGAGATCTCAAAATATCATAACAAAGCCAGGAGGATAAAACTCAAAACACACCTTACTAACCCATAAAATACCTAATGGTTCTTTTCAGAAAGTCTCATTTTTTTTTTAAATTTCTGAAATACTAATACCACTTTTTAAAGAAACTAAAAATAATCTGTATTTTTTTAAAAAATGGAGTCCTAAACTGATATGAATTAATTATTTAGTCTGAATTATAAATGAAGAAATGATAAGTGGCTTTAACAGACACCCTGAGTACAGCTACATAAATCCAAAGGAACACTCAGTGCTTTTAGTGGGAAGGAAGGATTTTAGCCAAGTTATTCTTTAAGCATAATGGACAGTTTAACGCTTCACTACTTCTTTTCCAGCTGTTAACTGCATGTTATTTTAACAAGAGTGTTTTCTTTATCTAAAACACTTAGTCCAAACCAATCAAGTACATGCTGCTGCTTAAAAAAAAAAGAATGATGTTTCGAGTGACCCATTTTTTAAAGAACCTTAACTCAACTTGCCATCCCAAAAAGGAAAATGTTTGTAAACTTATACACAAGTAGTATAATGTAAGATTTTCTTTATTTTTCCTAAAATTCTAAACATAAAACAAATAGGCAAAACTTAAAATGGACACTGTTTTACAAATATGTACTTGCTAGATAATAACATAGATCACAGGAAATTCAGTAATTTTATGATTAAGAAATCACTTATTGCTTTCAATGAGGAGCTCTGAAGTTCAAGTTGATATTACTGAAGTTCAGCAAAATATTACCTTTAGAAAGCTAATGCTAAGAAGTCCACCATCAGGTCATTCGAATTCCTGGTTTTTTACCTCAACAGATATTGTGTGATTAGCATTAACAAATATAAGTAGAAGAATTCAACACTAAATATGAATAATGCTTTTCTGGAGACAAGTGATCATTATAGGATGGACAGAGAGAGTTCTTAACTAAGAAAAGAGCTAAGAAAAGAAGTCAAGCAGATGAATGTATATTTGGGACTTGTTAGCATATACATGATAATCATATTTATGTAATAGAATGAGATCACCTAGAAATAGGCTTAAAATAAGAAAAAAGAAAAGCTTACCAGGATATCAAATATTGAATAATTGTGTCATAGGAAGGTAAGTTGGTGTAAGAGATTCAGAAAGAGTGAGTTTTCTCCTAAAAGAGAGAGGACCAAAATCATTTTTTTTTTTAAAGAAATTCAAGTCAAAAGAAGAAAGTATTTCAAGAAAATGAGAGAGATAAATAAAACATCCAAAAAGCTGGATCTAAAAAGATTCCAACTGAGTGTTGATGTGGAGCTAGCAGATCCATAAGTGAGCAGTTTCAGAACAGATATATTGGCATAAACTATATAGAGGATAAGGAGTGGATCATGGCAAAGAAGTGGATGCAATGAGCATAGAAAACTGTTTTAAAAGGGAAAAAGAAAAGTGGGGTAAGAGGTAGTTAAAGAACAGAAGGAGAATCAAGGGATAAAATGTTCAGGTGGAATATGTTAGATGTTTGAAGACTGATGCTAGAGAGAAATAGATCAGACATAAAGACATGTCATAATGACCTGGTGAAATGAGAGGGGATGGGAAAAAGCAGAGAGGATGAGTCTTGAATAGGCCAAAGGGTACGATATGCCCATTACGACTAAAAGTCAAGAATAGATGGCTAGAGATGCAAATATTTTAATAGAGGGTGATTGTACTCTGATGGCTTCAGTTTTCCCTATGATATGTGAAGGATGTGATCTCCTTAGAAGCAGGAAGTATAGAAAGAGGCAGTAAAGCTTCTCAAAGTGTGGATCACCCATACTTATAACAGAGCTCCGCAGGACCTAATGAAATACCAGCATCTTCATTCCAATAAGCTGCTTCAAGTGATATATAAACACATTGAAGTTTGACAATCACTAATACAGGAGAAGAAAATAAATGAGTCATTTTATTTAGAGATCGCCTAATTTTTTTTAGAGAACTGTCCAAGGATATCACTTTGAACTTTAGGCCTCAGGTCACTCAACTCTCTTTGTTTCCTTATGAGTAGAGACCTTTGTTTCCTTTCCAGATTGTTACATACGCTTTGCCAAAAGTGGTAAGTCCTCCCTTGTTCCTCAGCCTCTCCCTGATGGCTGCCATGTTTCACTGTGAGCTGGTGATTGACCTCTATCATTTTCTCTACCCAGGGAGGGACCCTTCCGTAGCTTCACCATGACCACCAAAAGAGAGTCTGAATGTTCTTTTCTTTCCTTCTTTTAGTTCCTTCATGGTTTATCATTATAATTTCTAAAGAGATGGCTAGAAGGAATATACTGTGTTTTGATGGCCTACCATCAAGGAGAGAAGGTTTTGTTCTATGACAGTACCAGCAATAAAAAAACATCTTATTAATTTCCTTCAACTCTGAATACACTTTTTTTTCACTCTTATAGCTACTGCTCTGAAACTTTTACAAAAAATTCTCATGTATTGTTGCTGACATATAAAATATCCACATATAAGCCATACCCACTGAACAACAATTATTATTTTGTCATCTTCATAAGGTTGTTTTCAGAGTTTGAGTAGCAATGAGATCAGAAAGCCCACTGAATGGACGAGAAATTCTCTACTAAATTCTTATTGTTAAATTATTAATAGTTCAATGTGCTCTTTGTTGTATATATGACTAAAAGATCCTTATAACCACCCAGTAAGGGTTACTAAATTCTGAAAGTCATAACTAAATTTAATACATTACTGGAGGTCACAAAATACTTAGTCTACTAAAACTCTCTGATGGCCACAGAGTTTGTGTGTAGAAAAAAATAGTCTGGATTCTCCAATTCAGAAGGGTCATTTTTTTTTTTT